>JACAXG010000070.1:1268498-1682975 GCA_018881555.1 Amblyornis subalaris
AGGGAAGGGAAGGGAAGGGAAGGGAAGGGAAGGGAAGGGAAGGGAAGGGAAGGGAAGGGAAGGGAAGGGAAGGGAAGGTGTTCTCGGACAACACAGGATTTACTGACATAAGCATGAAGATCCGTTGGTAGACAGATCTTTGGATAAGGAGGGACACCTGAAAAAGAGACTGAGGGAAACACCAATCAGTGGAGGACAAAGAATAGGTTTCCCAGAGGGAAGATGGATACTGAGGACTTGATCAGCTGCTCACACAAGAACAGAAGCGATGGAAACAGAAAGGAGCACAAACCCTCTGGTGCTGTGAAGACCAGAGACAGAACAAGAACTAGCTCATTTGGGCTGGGAAAATGGGCCACTTTTAGCTCTTCGTCATTTCCTGTTATCTAGCAATTTTATTTGAACTGACTTGGGCCAGGAAATCAGGAAATGCTTCTGTTTTTCAAGAATTATTGCATTTTTATGGGTTATTAATTAGATGACTGTAGGCTTCCATGTGTCTGATACTATGAAACTCTTCATAAGCTTAGAGAAGTAGGATAAGGTTCAGTAACATTCAGACTACAGGGGGTAGCAGAGATTTCTCTCTTGCCTCTTTTTTAATAACAATAGATAGATGTTACACTCACAACAGAAATGGAAGATCACAGAATCAGGGAATCACAGAATATGCTGAGTTGGAAAGGACCCACAAGGATCGAGTACAACTCCTGGCCCTGCATAGGACATCCCAAGAATCACACCATGTGCCCAAGAGTATTGTCCAAAAGGTTCTTGAATTCTGTCAGGTTTGGTGCTGTGACCACTTCCCTGGGGAGCCTGTTCCAGTGCCCAAACACCCTCAGGGTGAAGAAGTTTTTTCCAATATCCAGCCTAAACCTCTTCTGACACAACTTCAGGCCATTCCCTTTGATCCTGTCACTGGTCACTACAGAGAAGAGATCAGTGTCTGCCCCTCTTCTTCCCCTCACGAGGAAGTTGTAACTGCAATGAGSTCTCCCCTCAGTCTCCTCTTCAGTCTGAACAGACCAAGTGCCCTCAGCCGCTCCTCATACAGCTTCCCCTCAAGGCCCTTCACCATCTTTGTTGCCCTCCTTTGGGTGCTCTCTAACAGTTTAATGTCTTATACTGTGGTGACCTAAACTGCCCCCAGCACTAGAGGTGAGGCCRCTCCAGTGCAGAGCAGAGCAGGACAATCCCCTCCCTTGCCCAGCTGGTGATGCTGTGCCTTATGCACTGCAGGACTATCCAGGACACTTGCAGAAAGCACATCCGTTTTAATTTTATCAAGCTGTTTAATACCAAATGAAACTCAAATATACTGATGATAAATATTTCAAGATAATTCTCCAGCTGAAATGAAATTACTGACATATCATTTTGAAGAGGCCCTGTGCTGTCTTTGAAAATATGCAGAAAGTGAGAGACTACCATCTTCCATTTCCTGAAACATCCGGATTGGAAAAGTCAGTATAAGCTTCAAAATCTGTCCTTTCATTCAGTAAAACAGAGATTGAGACAGAAGAAACAAGCCAGCAAGTAGTCAGCAAGCCAATTTGCAGGCACAAGACAGGATAAGACCAATTATTAAATACAGAACAGGGATCTTGATTAAGGGCCTTCATTACAAAGGCATTTATTTTATGATTCAAGTAACAATAAATCATGTAGCACCTGAGATAGGGAGGAGACATGGGGAAACTGTTCAGATGGTGGGAAAGGCAATGTCTTTCCAGTATGGATGTCTACCCTTCACCCACTTAGAGTTTTGCATACAAACAACTGCAGTAAACAAACACACATCCAGCAAAGCCTGACAATCAAAAGTTGAGGTCTACACCCTTCATGTTGACTGTACAATCTACGTTCACAACCTTGAGCATATGGCACCATACAGCACTCGCTCTCATGAACACACACTCTCTTTCCATAGGGCATCCGCTGCTACAACTGCACACATGTTTATTCAGAGCAGATATTTGTCCTCCTTAGCTGGTGTGTGGCCTGCAGGCCTGTTTTCCACAAGCAGCCCTGTAAACATCATTACTGAATTACCTCATGGTCTTACCCTCAAGTCAGAGAGCTTCAAAAAATCGATGCATGTTTCTTCGTAGCATGCATGGGAGAGGGGATGATGCCACCCCATAAAAAGAGAGATAGATCAAAGTTGTCAGAAGCTTCTCTCTAATTGTGGGTGCCAAAATGTAGGCTCTCAGGGCTTAATTTCTCAAAGCTGTGGGCAAGATTACAGCATTTTAGATACTCTGTGTGTAGCTCCCACTGATTTCCCCTCCAGGTATGCGTGCTCAGCACAGCCACAAATACTGTCTACAGGAAAAAACACAGCACAGAGTGAGTGACAGACAGAGAAGTTTGAGTGGGCTCTGCTGTTGCCCAGACAGGGAAGAGAGCATCTGTTTCTCCAGCAAAACATCCCTCTGTCTTGCTTACCAGACACTCACTGCTACTGCCATGACAGCCACACCACTGACAATGCTGGCAGTTCACCCACAGCAGCTTTCTTCTCCAGAGCCCAATTCCTTCACAGATCAGCCAGCTCTGTGTGCTGAAGGAGGCAGAGGTCATACCAAAAATACACTATGTGTTCACGTAACCAGAGAGCAGCAGAATGTCTCTTGAGTACAAGGCAGAGACATTCCTTATGCTTGGCATCTCCTCACTGAGTGATCAACTCTGCAACTTTAACATAAGGAACTGCAATAAAAAATTGAATCTTTTAGAGAAAAAATGGTAAAAATATTCTGTCACATGGGTTTATATTGATCACCCATTTTGGCCACCATAGAAGAATTATTAGTTCCAGTCAAGTAGTAAAGGTCTGCACTGCAGATTTGCTGCAAAAAACAAGCTGTTCTTTTCTCCATAGASAAGCTACTGGCTAAAGGAAAGGAAGGGAGGGAGTAGGACACCCATTTTGGCTGTGAATTTCACAGCTATTTGCAGACAACAGACAAATAGGGAGACTGAGGACTCATAGGTTCAGTTCCAGGATGTAGGTAGTCATCAGGGCGAGCCATTGAACACCATTCTGCTGTTACATCATCCCTCAMTTCTGGCCATTGAACCTTGGTCATGGTAGCCAAAGTGTCTGAAGAAYGGTCAGTCGCACGTAAGTTTAGACAGTAGCTGATACTCCTGGCATGAGTTTCATGCATGGTTGTGGAAAATAAAATTTGCAATTGATTTTGCTAAGTAGCTGTTTCAAAGTGATAGAGGTCTTTCCCGCACTCTCTGGACAGCATCCGTTTCAGAATGCCTCGGAGACGTTACCTCATTAATTTTAATGAGAAGCCCAGACGTGAGTCTGACACAACCATAAATTGTTCTTTCTGTGCGTGCATGTATGTGTGTGTTTAAAAGAGCTCCCTGTGTTACCCCATGAAGGACCTGACTGTGTTACATGCTGATGTTCACTATTTAGGCACACGTCATCCTGGCTCCGCCACACAGCTCCCTTTTCATGCTTTGGCCACCCTTTGCAAATTACCTTAGTTCCTCTCTCTGCCATGTCCTGCACGCACAGACCTTCTTCCGTCTCTCAGAGAGGAGTGAGAGATCCTCCCACTCCAGACATAACTCTAGATCAAGGCCATAGCATCACCCCAAAATACCCTCACTCAGACACAGTCCCGACAGATGTATATTTGTATCTGTTCAACCCCGTGTGCCACCCAACCTGTTTAAGCCCTGCAGACTTCAAGAAGCCCCCTTAAACCCTCTTGCAAGGGACCAGCTTAAGGTTGGACCCACACCACAAAACTGAGGACACCCAGTGACCCCATCAGCCACAGGAAGGGGATGAGGGAGGTGAAATATGACAGCGCGCTCTGCTGTTGTTCCCATTTGATCACCCACCCCGGTCTGCAACTGACCTTAGAGGCATGAGCCACCTTTGCCAAGGGAAAAGCCCTCACTCGGTATATATGTCATGGGAGGGATCCAGCTTTGTACCTTCTACTAAGGACCATTGTGGAAAACTGGTGTTTTCAACGCAGGCCTTTCACCAGCAACCATGAGTCCAAATCCCAAGTGTCTGCTGTGGGCAGCAGGCACTGAATACATAAGTGAATTGCCACACAGTACAACAGCCATTTGTCCCTGCAGTGATGTGATTTTATCTTACATAAGGAGGAAAATGAGTGGCAAGAGGTCGCCTTCCATGGTACCTGTGCTCCTAAAATGCCTTCCTCYCACATGCCTACATTTCAAAGGTGACCCATTTCCCCTTCCAGAAAAACCTTTGCTTCCTCTTGCACAATAATCTTACTTTGTGAGAGGCTTACTCCTCCTGAGGAGCAGCTCTGCCTGTGTTTCTCATTGAGGTCTCTGCCATTCCCTTTCCTCAGCTACTTGCTTAGTCTACCACATGCAGCTACAGACCATTTTCAATCCATCACGAAATTCTGGCGCTACCCTCACCATCTCAAACTGAGAAGGAAACGTTTGGTTTGTTTTCTGCAGGTGTCTCTTTGCCAAGCTGCTGTCTATTCACTCACCAAATACTCAAAATTAAGGTAAGTTTTACCATCCCTCTCTGTCCTTGTTGGAAAATTCTTGTACACAGTTTGTAAGTCACTTCAGTATTCCCATCAGTGAGCATATTTATGTTGTTTTTAATCCATCTCAAAGCATTAAAGGTCACCCACCAGCTCTTTAAAAAGAAATGCTGCATAAGCTAAGTGTGAAGTTATAGATACTTGTGTACCTTGTGCTTTCTCCACTCTCCAAGTCCTGATTAGCATTTGCCCTTCTGCAAACACCCAGTGTAACTTGGCAACATGGACCCTTTGTGTCCCGTGTGATCACATATGAGTTCGTTACCATTTTGTCTTAATTATAAAAGTAGAAAGTCTTCTCTGGTACTGACAGTATTTCAGAATTTGAGGGCAGCTGTTCCACTCCAATATAACAAAGAAGCTTCTCCTTGCGCCAGACTGGGTATGTGTAAAAGGAAACCTGAAAAACTACAGGTTTTGCCTCATCATCAAACCAATCAGTTTGAAGTCTTTGTCTCCTCAGCCATATGTGCAGTAACACGCTTTGGTTTTGGATGTCTCTGCTCTTTGCCAAAAGCAGCATACTTTTGTTAAATGGGAAGCTTTTATTGAAGGTTTGTAACTAAATCTCCTTTGTCAGACTCATTGTTTTCTGTTGCAATTGCTTCCATGTTTATTGCAAACTAATCTGTTCTCTGCTTTCTGTTTACTCTGGCACTGGTTTTTGTGCCCTGGTATGCATCGTTAAGTAGATTCACTACCACTGGCTCACTGCTTGTTAACACTTCCAAGTGCTGGTTTCACTAAATTCCCAAATCTCTCATGCAAATTGTCAGCTTAAGTCCACTTCCAGCAGCAACCTCCTCTTGTGGTCAGTCACCATGAGTCACTCACTCTCAGATCAGCTGCCAACCAGCCGTTAATGAGCAAGGTTCAGTTTTAGCCAGCAAGCTGATAAAAATGGTCAACAGCATCTCCTGACAGTAGGTCCCTTGTACAGTTGCCTCTGGGATGTTTCTGAAGGACCAGAGTAATCTCTGTCATGCTGGAATCGGCTGGTGATTTCTCATGCCTCAGAGATAAAACTTGCTTATTTCTGTTTCTTTGAAACACCATTTTCTCCTAGATAACGTGAGACTCAATGCAACCCAATTCTGACTCTTCAGCAGGCTCTTAAAAAGAGTTTAAAAAGCCTATGGATTGGATTCAGATTTAACAGATTCGTTTCCTTCTGACACTGATCAAGTTGCTGCCAGGGGTCCTGTAGTGGAAGACCAGCCATTCTCACCTGGTATACAATGTGTGGCAGCATGCAAAGAGTAAACACTATGTCCTGTTCAGACTGGTTGTAGCCAGAGAAGCAGTGGAAAAGCCTTTTCCCTAACAATTGTGCTTTCTCTGGTCTTGTTTTTCATGTTTTCCCCTGTCCTCCAGCCACTGRCTCTCTGCCCCCTCCCTTTCCTCTCACAACTTCCAATGTGCTCTCTTTTCTTTCCACCCTCAGCCTTACATTTCTCTTTGTCTTTGGCTGACTGCGCAGAATGGCCCCCCATCCGGGGAGCAGCAATTCTGTACGCTCCGTGAGCTGCTAACAGGACTCTGTCAACAAAGCATCCATATGAGAGGCATGATGATTGCGAGCCCAGCCTTTTGCATCAGATGGAGGGAGAGGCATTTCAGGGAATATGGACCTCCTCTGCACCTGAGGTCTGCTGTTTGAGTTTCCATCCCTTGTGTGCAAGCGAGTCTCAGCTTAAACGGGACATGTTTTCCAGTTTCTGCTTTTAAAAGTAGAACCCATTTAACTCAGCAGACTGCCCAGCTGGAACAGGCTATTTACAGCTGTACCTGAAGCTCTGATAAGATAATGGATATGTTGTAAATACCTATCATATTATGTTGCCTTTAGTTAGTGTTTGGGATCACATGTGAAACAAATGGCTCCAAGGATTGAATAACATCTCAGGGTTTCTCCTTGAAGCGAGCTGGGGATCTCATAGGATTTTTAGTTTGTTTGTTATATTGGAAATTTCCTAGGGGCCTGGTAAAAATAATCTGATTGCATGGAAAAAAACATGTATTGCMGCTCAGATTCAAGGCAGGCAGTCACAGTGGGCCATTTTTCCACTTCACTCATTTAATAGGTGTATATTGCATTAAGTGAGATTCAACCTGACATTTACTGGAATTATTAAGGACCTGATAAAGGAGTGAAGTGGGAGAGTTTAGAATAAGGAAGAGAGCAGAAAACACAAGTGCACTTCTTGCAGTGAAAAAGGACTTGTTCTTTCTTTCTCTTTCTGCCCTCTAAAAATGGATATGTGAAGAAGGTTGGTCAGAGAGGAGAAGACTGGCATGGGTCATCTGTACCCTACTGCTGTTACAGACAGCACAGGGAAGATTTTCCAAGGGGATTAGGTGGGTTTAGGCTTGCTCTTGACAAGGGAGCAGGGGAAAGACAGCAATGTTCAGCTCTTGTTTGGGAGTGGGCAATTAGTCTTATCTCCTTCCTTGCACTGCAGTCCCCACAGCTTATCAAGAATTACTTGCAGGCCAACATTGTCTTGACAGCTCCCATGTGGCAGGAGGCAGCTGAGGTGCTGCTCTCCACTGATGCTCAGCATGGCTGCTCTCATGCCCACTGAAACGCTTTGCAGAAGCCACCCTTCAAGTAAGAGTCCTTGCAAGGTCCACATGTCGTTGCACACACAGACCACAGATGAGCTGCAGCCAATCTTGGAYGGTCCATTTGCTTTGTGTCATTCCTCTTGGAGAGGAGGAAGATCCCATTAAACGTGAAAGCTGTGCTCTGCCATCTGCTCCAGTTTCCTGTCCATGTGAGAGATGTAAGAGGTAGACAGTCTTAATCTTTAGGGCTCCATGCAGAACTCATCAGCAGCTGTCCCGAGGTCTTTAATAAGGCTTGTTTATTCATTTAAGTAGATTTTTGTATTTAATTGCTGGACCCATGCATCCTTTGGTTCTGTGCGTCACTGTGGTTATGTTCACGCAGGCATTCCCAACCTGAGGAGCCGGAAAAAAGCATCCCCTGAATGATGCCTGAAGCACAGAAGAAGACATGGTTCTTTTCCCCTAGGAACCCATAATCAAGTTCATATGTGTCACTTAAACCCACTATTGTGTTTGTGCATCCTGTAACTGCTGCCTGACCCATTAGGTGAAACAACTGCAGAATACTTGGCTCTTCTGGCGCCAGAGCTAGAACCACAGCAAAGCTGATGGAAATTCAGGAATATTTATAGGGGCAAAAATGGCAGCAGCTGGGCTGTGACTCCAGGATTCAGGAGACATCAGCTCCCTTCCAGGTGTGGCCACCATGCCTTCATTTTCTCTTCCACTTTTAGTCTGTCTTCTCGGAGGTACAGACTCTCTCCCTCATTAGGAGCCCATACAGTGTCTAGTGTAAGGGGGCCTTGACCCTGCATAGCCCCAGGCCCTGTCTTCATAAATCAAGTATAAGAATGGGATTACAGCACTGTCACCCAATAGTAAAAACATGTGCTCCAGGTCAGAGACATTGAAGGGCAAGATTTGCTCATTAAAGAAGAGAAAAATATGGGATTTTTTGCTTGACACTATCAGGGAAACACGTTTATTCATGTTTACAAAGTTATTGTAAGAGCTTCCTGCAACACAGATATCCTCTGACAGCAAAAGTGAAACCATACATAGCTGCTGTAGGTTGGCCTCCAGAACGGAACAAAGCCCCCAAGACAGGAGGAGGATTTGGGGCCCAGACAAAAGCCCCAGGCAGCACTGAGCTCTGGCTGACGGTAGCCTCAGTGTCAAGGTCACGCGTCACACATTTCCCAGCTAGACCAGAGTTGCTGGACATGAGCTCCCAGCCCTGCTGCAAGCTTCCCAGCCCTCTCACACTGGCCCAGAGACTGGATTCACTGGTATTTTAGCTCCACTGCTAAACAGTGGATCTTTTCCCCTTCCCACTTGACTCAAAATGTAGTTCAGGGTCAGGGGCAATTTCTGCAACCTTTGCCAGTCTCAAAGGAATTCTGGCCAGTACTGCCACCTCAGCATAGACACCAAGCGTCTCAGTTTCAGAAAAAAAAGTACTTTCTTTTGTAGGTTTGCAATCTGGCTTTTGCTTTCCTAAGGAAGAGATTTCATTCAAGCAAAGAAGCATTTCTAAACCACTCCCAATGATAACCCAGCTCTATGCTGCTTCTTTTTTTTAACAAGAACTACTATTCCTCTTGTGCCTGCAGAGAAACTTTAAATCACACAGTTACTGAAGAGCCAAAAGGGAGATGGGGCAGCGCATGGTGTAGTTCTTGAGTACACAAGTCAAGTGTACTCAAATCTAACCCTGCCTGGGTACCTGGCATCCTGGTGATGCATCTGAATAGTGACAGATAAGGGTCAGGTGTGAGTTCTCCAGAAAAGGGGTGTGATACAGCTAAATCAGCCTGGCAGCCTTGGAGAACTGGAACTTGAACCCTTTACCTTCACAAATCCAGGAAATATTTTTCTATGTCTGTGTTGGGAATTCTGTGACTCAAATAATCTGTGATTTGAAGTTGGGACACCTGGCCCTGCTGCAGAGGGGAAGGCTGCTCCTTCTCTTCTACCCTACTTAAAAACAGGATCAAAATTTGTCAAGGCTACAGGCAGCGCAGAGGTGAGAGAAAAAGAAGGATCTGAAGCTCCTGCTGAAAGCATTAAAGAGACACTTAGGGAGATCTGAGTTCAGCTTGGCCAATTCCACCGAATAGTGTGGGTCGAGTAATTTCATCTCTGGTTCCCTGGCTATAAAAGAGAACTTTTCCCTACCTCAGAGTAAATCCCTTGGTTCTTTTCAAGCATTTAACTACTACAGCAGTGAGGGCCATATAAATTATAATTACCCTGACTGTCTGGTGCTGCTGCCCGGAACTAGCACTTCATTCTCTAGTGCACAAAATTTTTTTAGTGGTGAAATTAGCTGCTGCTGCAACCCTAATTAGGTTCCCTGTCTTGAATGACTCATTTGGCATATAGGAATCAGTTTTCTTTGTCTCTAAAGGCAGCTTGAAACCATGTTTTGAAATTCAAACCAGGTTATATTTGCCCAAAACACACAGACCCCAAAGTCTGGTTAGGACAGGGTGGGGAGCCAGGGGTGTTAAACTTAGAAATGGATTTAATTAACCTTCGCTGTTTATTGCTTGCTTCCAGAGTTCAGCCAGGTTAGGAAAAGAACAGGGAACGGGTCACCCAGTGTTTACATRGGGCTTCTGAAGAATGGCCCAGACACTTATTCTCCTCCCTTGTTTCTTTAAACATTCTGAGTTTAGAGTTGTGGCCTAATTTTGGAGCCAAGGAAGGGGGATGTTGATTCAGAGAATGGTAAATAGGTAGTGGTACGAGGCAATATGAACTTCTCTGTGTTACCTTTAACACCAGTGTATCCTTCTTCCTCCTCAGCTTGCTGCATGCAGGAGGTGCTAGAAGAGCTCAAGACGAGGGTGACAGATCATTTCCATGCTGGGTAGTATTTTGATTATCTGTCTTCACACAAGTCATCTCCAAATCAGTTTTTCCTTGTAAATTAAGTTCCTCTGCACAATGTCACAGAATGAAAAATTGTTTTTCACGATTTGGTAATGGTATGGAGCAAGAAATCATAAAAGTTAAATAGCTGTCATTAGACTGGCATAACCACGACAAGAAGCTCCAACAGTGGCTCTGAAACTTAGGAGTGACAGGAAGGTTTGGTGATTAAGCCAGCAAATTGCACAGTGAGTGGGGAAAAAAGAGACACAGCAGCACTTTTTCAGCCATTGGTTTTTGCTTTTTCTGCCCCTGGTTCCACAGGAGAAGTGGGAGGAGAGGAGAGGAGAGGAGAAGAGAGGAGAGGAGAGGAGAGGAGAGGAGAGGAGAGGAGAGGAGAGGAGAGGAGAGGAGAGGAGAGGGAAGAAGGAATATAAAACACATATAAAAAGAAACAGAAAGGAATTTCACACATTTAAAAAACCAGTGTTCCGAGTTAAATATGTGACAGATTCCTTCCCTGAAGACCTTGTATTAGGTTTTTAGATGGTACAAACCAATATACGTCCTTTGACTTTGGTGAATATATACTTACATCAGTTGGGAATCTCATCTCATAAACTAGTGAAACRAAAGAAGAAAAAAAGAACAAGGAGTTCATTATGAGACATGGAGATTACACGGGACAAAGTTTTGGCTCAAATGTTGTTTGTAGTGACAGTACTGTCAATCTGCAATAAGTCCATCAGCTTCCAACTGGAGTTTCAACAAYTACAAGAGATAATCTCAGACTGGGAACTCAGTAGGCTATAGGCACAAGCACTGTTGTGAAGAAAGAAATGCCCTGCAAACAGAAGGGAAACAGCTATAGCAGACAGAAAGGAAAAGAATAACAAATATCAGAGCATCCACATGCCTTCACAGGCTGCCAGTATGTAATTCCCTCCAACAATCACCCAGAAGATACCCCATCATTTTGTAATGATTACAAGCTGTACATCGAGCTGGAAGTAGAAAACAGAGGGTCCACCAGTGGGGTAGGTGTGATGTCCACAGTCATGCTTTGCCTTCTAATGAGAGAGGGAGAGGAAGGAGGGGGGTAAGTAGGGGGAGGTGGGGGAATGAGAGAAAGAGAGAGAATGAAAATCAAAGGAAGAAAGAAAGGGAAATAAAAAGAGTGGATGACCTTTGTGACATCCCTGAGCTATGAAAAGCTGATTCTGCTTGACTCAAAGATGCAAATAATGGTTTTCTGGTAAAGTAAGCTCAGTGAAATAGGGTTGCAAGATGACTTTATGGTTACAGGACAACTCAGCAGACAGTGAGCCAAAACTTGCTTTTTCCACAGAAACACAAACAGTTAATTTCTCCTTGGGATCTGTAATGTAATGGGAGTCGAGATGGTCTCTCATTACGCTTTTGGACGGTGTCTGAGAGAGTGAAACCTCTAGTCATGGCAAAGCACTTCTGGAATCCAAGTGAAGATGAAGATGTCATGGAAACTTGGATCCGGACAATCCAAAACATTCCTCCAGCCTTGCAGTGGAAGGCCTGGAGATACTGCATGACAGTAAGTGGCAGTATTTGCAAAACAGAAGGAGCTGCAAGTACGCTTGCTCCTTTCTAATTATGGAGGACAGCACAGCAGTTGATTCAGCCTTAAATGGCCTCTGGAATAGGAACATGAAAAGAGAAAATTTCCACTTGGACTGAAATTTTGCTTAGTGGAAGCCAARTTCTTGAGGAGATTAGATAGACTGATAAGGTTTTTCAGATCTCCTTTGGCATGGAAAGCCCAGGGTTGAGCAACTTCAATATATTTATTGGGCAGGTTGCAAAACATTTCAGTGCACAGATGCTACAAACTGTAAAAATGTAAGTGTCTACTGATGATATAATTGTCTGGGACAGAAGTGTCACTGAACATCAAGAACTGTTTCAGCATGTGCTTGCTGAAGCTGCAAGTGTGGAAAGGTTTCAATTAAACGAAATGAAATTTCAGCTAAAAAAGAAAAAGCAAGAAAGCAAGAAAGCAAGAAAAAAGAAAGAAAGAAAAAAGAAACAAAGAAGAGTATCAAATGTGCTGTTGCTGTAAGCAAGATTCACAGCTTAAGGAAAGCAATACTCATAGATCCCCCTCAAACCTGGAGTCAGAGTTCATATGGGAGGGAGGGAGGGAGGAAGGAAAGGAGGGAGGGAAAAAGGGAGGGAGGGAGGGAGGGAGGGAGGAAGGAAGGAAGGAAGGAAGGAAGGAAGGAAGGAAGGAAGGAAATATCCTAATTGTTACAGATGCTGACCTTAAAATGATGAATTTAAAGTTCTGTCTCTCAAACACGTTGAGTTTTGAGTTCATAGCAAGATTTTCACAACCTCTGTGAAATGACTTCCCGAATGCTGCCAAGGCAGTGACAACACAGGAAGTATAACCACTTGTAGTATGTACTGATATCAATCTAGGCTGCATTTTTAGGGTCCTATTAAAAGCAACCAAGTTCTGCACAGGTGCTTCAAGTGGTGACTCGGGAGCTTTACTTCATCCAGCCTGCTGCACAACTGAGTAGATGCCTGTAGCGCACGTAGAGAGCAATGGAGGTAAGAAAGCAAATGCTTGTGAAGTTTAAGAAAACAATGCTGGGTCTTGCACATGGTTGTCCTGATTTGCCCAAGTCTCCCAAGGCTTATAAACAATGCAAGCAGACGACAGTTCCCTCTGGAACTGGAAGAACACACTGTAAGCCTTGAATTGATGACCYAGGATACGATTTAGTCACAGCAGACATGTTGTTGAGAGCATATGCTCCACTTGTCAGTACATAACCTGATGATGTGGAACAAGCAGGAACAACTCATGCAAACACTGTGAAAGAATCGTGTGCTGCATCTCCTGAGAACAGGGGAATCCTCCRAGAACTAAAGAGAGCAAGCATCAGTGCACACAACAGCTGAAATCTCCCATCCAYGCTTAGTGCCTGTATGTGCACGTGCTTCTGCAATGAAAGAAGCAGAAAGCAGGTGAAGCGGATGAGGAGGGCATACATAGCTGTGCCTAGCTATTTCTGCATTCGTCTGGAGTCAGGGGTCGGCTCATCCTCCAACACCAATCAGTCCAGCCACACTGAAACCTAAGCCAACAAGACAGATTCTTTGCTGAAGCAAGTTGGCATCTGTCCACTGACAAAAGCAGGGCTCATCCTTGGGTGATGCGAAGCAGTGTAACCCAGCCTTGGCTCTGGAAAAAGTCAACAGAGCAGCAGCAATCATCAGGAACTGAGATTTTGGCTCCCTCCCCTTTGTTTTACAGTAGATTAGGAAGACAGAGATTTTTCCAAAAGCGAGGCGAATTGACAGGAGAAGGGAGGGGAACGGAGGCAGGGAGCCAAGGTAAGAAGCTTTGCTGGGCTCCAAGCTGATGCTGCCAGAGCCAGCAGTGGGACGGGCAAAGAAGAGATGGCTCAGAAGGCTGAGTGGGCATCTGCCACAAGTGGGAAGAGACAGGCACCAAGGGACTAGCTGCAGGGTGGGTGAGAAGAGAGCWGAGCCAGGGAACGGGGCTAAGAGGAGGAAAAGGGAGCAGGACTCAGCAGCAGGACAAGTGGTAGAAAGGTTTGCTGTCCTCTGACACATTCATGATGTAACAGCAACAGCTACAGCATGCAGCCTTTCTCGCGTCATCATTGTGCTTCTTCAGCAAATTTGCTGGTGTGTTGAACTTAGAAAAGTCACTTTAAAAAGAGGAAGGGGGTTCAGTCGAGGTGGTACCACCTAATCCTGAAGTTGCCTAATACTTCTTATTAAAAYGCTGTTTTCAGTTGCTTCTAACTTTGTCACACTAACCATCTGGCCTGCAATTCCCCATGCTGGGTGTCTGCCTCAAGCTGAATTTGTTTTGTTCATTTGTTTTYGCATTTCTGCTTAAGTAGTACGGCAGTTTCTGAGAACAAGGAGAAGAAAAATGCATTGTCTCCCTCATGGTGAAACACTCATACTGGTTTGTGACTCCCACGTCTCGGAGAGGGCACCCAAGCAGAGGCTGCTCTTGGCATCAAGGATGTGCTCTTGGAAACATTAAAATCTACCCAGTTGACCACCTCAGAAGCCTCAGAAAAGCCAACATTTGCATTTCGTCTGAAAAAGAGACAAGTCAAGCACTTGTTTTCTCTTAAGGTTCCTTGGATATCTCTCRCAGGTTTCTGCTTCATCTTTTCCAGCTCCTCTGTGCTACCAGGCAGTCGGTGTAGGTGCAGTTGGTGTAGGTGCCTGTATGGGGACACAACAATCAAACAGGGTTGCTTCTGCCACTATTCCTGCTGAGATCTCTGGTTGCGAGAGGACTGTACCCATTCTGCCTTCAAAGGCAGAGGTAAACTGAGACATAAGGCAAAGGTAAATTGGACATGAGGCACCAGCCAGAGCTGAGAGGAGAGGTGGTATGAGTGAGAGGAGCAAGACAGAGGTCAGGAGTACCACAGCACGTGGGGGTACATCACTCAGGATCTAAGCGTTATAGAAGGAGGGTTAAAGAGTGTTAAATCTCTCCTTTGGAGAGGGTGTCTGTACACCTGTGTCCCATGGCAGCCCAGGCTCCAGCACCAAGCCCAGCATATTCCTGTCCCTGCAGACTGCAGGTCAAGTGGGCTGCTGCTCTCCCATCACCTCAGGTGGCAGAGGGCTGCAGATCTCCAGCTCCCTGTCCCGTGGTGACCAGTACCTGGATCATCCCATCTACACACCACTCACTCTCTAAGGGTAAGAGAGGAAGCTCTGAAACTTTGTTGTGGTTCCCCCATAAGTCTGTGCAATAGCACGTGGAGAGCTCTGTTAAAGCAACATTATGACTGCACAGTGGAGTGAGGAAATGCTAATCTGGAGGCTTTCCATAAAGCATTAATTCATCTCCTTTGTGCCTGTGTGTTATAGTACAGCCTTTAATTACATGATCACACAGTGTTTTGTTGGGTTTTTCCCACAGGACCCCTGCATGTTTTATTGCCAAGATGGAGGGGAGTGTAGGAAATGAGGAAGGGGATTGGAGGGGGAGAAGAGATGATCTGATCATTAATGCAACTGAACGCTGCCTAGCCCTGCTCCCACCACTGAGCCCTTGTGTGCTACTGGCAAGTCACTTAAACAAGCATTTTCTAAGTTGGCCACTAACTCCCATTTTATTTGCCAAGCTACGGACACCTGGGGCCAGACTGGCAAAAGTGCTGAGCATTCCGCATTGCAAGCAAAGTTGCTGGGAGCTGTGTCTTCAACATGAAATGATGAGAGTTCCTGGCACTATAGATTCAAGAAATCCTGACCACTCTTAGAAATTCCCTGCCCCACACTCCCACTCTTCAGCCAAGGATGTGTTTTTCCCCTAGARATAGTTTGTAGCAGGCCATAATAGGTTTGCCAGAAATTCCCTTTGAGGGGCTGTCAGTATCAAAACGTGCTAACAAGGATATTCTAGGGGCTACTTAGCTCACCTTCCTTCTGTCATCTTAGCTCCATGTCCTGCCCAAAATGGTTCTCAAGTGTTCATTTTAGTTATTCACAGACCTTCCACAATAGCAGATGTTCTTGTCTCTACACCATTCTCCCTCCCTGTTCTCCTCCCCAGTCTGTGCAGAACTTTATATTTTTCTTGTTCCTGTTCTTTCCTCTCAGTAGGTGCCCAGCTCTCACATTCACAGAAAACAATTGGTTTTGTTATATATCTGCAACTTTGTCTTTCACAAGAGTCATATGGAGGGTAAATTCTATGCAAAATTAAGTAACATGCCAACATCTAAACATATACAGCACACACAGCCAGGAAAAAAAAAAAAGCGAACTTGCGTAGCTGTAAAGCGAAGAGCAAGAGTTAGTGGTCACAACTYTAATGTCTTTATCCTGGTTCCACTTTGGTAAAATGGAAGTGGTACTAGCTCCTTCCTCTTTTCATAAGAGTTGTGGTAAGGGGAAATATGTACATATTTCTGAACTGCTCAGATTTAGAGTGAAAGTGTCACAGGAAAGCCCATGAGGAAATGTAATCAGTTTGTGTTCTAGGCAGAGCTTAAGTGGTGTTTAGTAAATAAGGCCTGAGGTCAAGTAATGAGGGTAAGAAGAAATTCTGAGCAGTTACACAGTGAGCACAGTGACGATCTGCCCCATACAGTGATAATCCTGTGACTGTGACACAATGCAGATGCATATAGAAGTTTAAATTGAGAAATGAAGAACAATCATGACTTTAAYAAGATTTATTTCTGAGCAATTCGTATTTTCTGCCTCAGTGTTTTTTAATGTATTTATTAAGTGGTAATAAGGACACAGATAATATAAAAATAAGTGCCCATCTAGATCAAATATTATGCAGTTAGGACTTTAGAAAATAATTACTTTATTAGGCATTTGTGCTCTGCAACAGGCTATAGGAACTGGACTTCAGAGGATACATTCTACTACCCCCTTTTGAAAGCCCCAGGCAAAGATCCTGGAGAGATATTCATATTCTTGTGCATTTCACTATTTAATATTTCCCCACAATATTCAGGTTATATTTTCTCTGAACCAATTTCCTGCCCTTTTTATATTTTTACATACAAGCAAGCATCAGGTTAAAGATTCATTGTCCCRACTGCTCAGAAACAGTAAGTGTGAACAGGCATTAACATGCCCCTACAAACACAGACAGCCAAACCAAGCATGTTTGAGTCATTCTCCCATTGCACTATTCAGAAACTCAAAAAGGCTTGGATGATTTCTCCAAACTCTCAGTCCCTCCTATTGCTTTACTTTGAAGACCATCCAGGTTATCACCACCTCCCTCGCTTGGCAGGCCACTGATTTCACAGCAAGATCAGCTTCCCGGTCCTGTGTTGTGTGCTCTTTGTGCCAGCAAGACCAAACTCCACTGACCGTCCTTGGGTCACACTGCATGCCAAGATCTTATCAAATCTGCTCCATGTATTGGCCCACCTACCACCTTCCATTTGTTGAACCCCACATCTGGCTTTAACCAACCTACTCACAAGTTCTTTCGATATCACATCTGCCAATGCTTTTCCTCCCTTCTCATAGTCTGTGTATTTTGGGTTGATTAATTGATGTTTGTTTTGTGGGGKTTTTTTTCAAGATGAAATGTGGGGTTTTTTGGCTGGCTTTCTGCTCCTCCAAAGTCACATTGTATTTGTTCTCYGTCTAAACTTGCATTTGCAATTCAGCCCAGTTAAATAGCATTTGTTAATGCCATTAATGGGCTTTTAACTCCCCGCAACCTGATTAATAGTGGAGATATTAAGTACACCCAGAAGTAATGTTTACAAAAGCATCCACGTGATTTTAGAAGCATGAGTCCTGTCAAATGTCTCTGTGTCAGCTTTGCCTTTGAAAGTGAACTTCAGTTTGGCATGGACCCATGAGAGAGAGCGAGCTGGGAGCATGCTCCTTTTCTTTTTTGGGGGAGGGTTGTAAGCTTATCCCTCTGCAGCAGGACATTSGAGTGGGCATCAAATCAAAGTTGATTTGCACACATGGACGTTTTTCCTTCCCTTCCTGACTGCTAACAGTTTTAAAAGATCTTGTTTCCTGCCTTACACCTTTTTCAGCCAATCTTTTTGTTTTGTCCTTATGTTTTTAAAGAAGCAAATGGGGACTCTCCGTCACTTCAGGCTCCATCTCATTTATGCATGGATAAGCTCTCCAGTACTACTTGTTTTYATAACCTCTCTTCCTAAAATCCTTTCATCTTTCCTTGGCAGTCAGAACTCCCTTCAAATTCCTCTTGGATGTACCCTTTCCCTGCAGCAGGTGATGACTGAGCATTCTGGTTGGGTTGCTTTGCCCACAGCAATGGGTATTAACAAATCTAAATAAATACACCTATATCTGCAGGAGGGAAACAGGTACCCACAACAGACAGGGCTTGCTGTGTCCCTCTAATGCTTGCCTTTGTAATAAGCATCACAAATGCCTTATCTCAACTAAGCCACTCTCAGTTTGCTTTCATATCCCTGTATGGGCCAGTCCTAATTCTGAGAGAAGAACGAGACTAGACACCTAGCTTCTTTCCTGGCTCCTCCTTCAGGAAGAGATTGTTTACACCTCAGTACATCTGAATGATTTTTCAGAGCAGCAGCTAGCTACTTGGTGCTAATTCATCACAGCAGGAACCACACAGATCCATCTCACTCATTGCACAAAAGCACTGGATCTCCAGGGTCCCAAATCCTGCTCCAGCTGTGAGTTCTTCATGAACATTCATAAAAGGAGGAGGGGCTTTCCAACCAGTGTCCACAGCATTAAATCCCTGCAAGGCTCCTTGTTGGCATTCCTTGACCTCAGCTCCACTTTAAAGAACAAACACTACTTTTGCATCCATCCCCTTGCTGATGCCCTGCAGAACCTGCATTGCATTCACCACCAGAATTAGARGTACAGAGCTAGCAGGCCTTCCACTGTGCTGACAGACAGAGACAGCTCCTGTACCTGCTGTGAGGAGCCAGCCTGCCTTCATCCAGTCACCWTGTTAAGCCTGAATGACAGCCATCAGTGATTCAGCAGAGCCTTGGCTTTTGGCTGCTCGTTTTCTCGTTGTTTGCATGGCAAAAGAATGCCTTCTATCATCATTTGGGGGCCTTGCCCATGCTGCCTTGCTCTGAGGTTTGCTATTTGACACAAACTTAATTTTCAAGGGATGATCATGCTATTTGAGTGCACGCTTTCATCTCCTCTTGCARGGGGAAAGGAGTGGTACCTTATCGTTCGGCAAACACACAACGTCCTAGCAGAGCTGGTTCCCTCTCCCACACACAGCTTTTTGTCACCAATCACTTGCAAAGACCAAGGTACAGGAATGGAAGGAGAGAAGCCTCCAAAGTGTCTCTGTGGAGCTGGGGAAGGATGGGATGTGGCTGGACACTGCATAAGTTCTCTGTGTTTCCCTACTAAATATAACTAGATATTGCAGAATAAGTATACTATTTAGAGGTCACAAGATTTCCCAACAGCTGTTCACACAGATGTCAAGGATTGTCTATTACATATTTATATATATATAAAAAATATTCCATATAATATATAAAATAAATAAAAATATATATAATATATGAATTTTTTATATAATATATATAAATTTACTATAAAAATATATACAATTATATATATGTCTAATATTTCGTATATCTGGAGCCCAGTGTGAGAGGGACTGATCTCACTCAGATCAGGATCCTCTGGCTGCAATGTGGTTATGAGCACTACCTCAGGCACTGTTTTAYGGTAGCTTGGCACCTCCTGTGGCCCTGCAGAGAGGGAAACCACTTCAGTGAATCCTGCTCAGTGGAAGTTTCGTGTGTTCAAAGAAGCTTGAGGGGATGGTGACCTGGTGTAGCCTATTAGCACATGGTTAAAGGCCAGAATTAGACCTTCACCTATCTCATGGCAGCTGGTGTGACAGAGAGAGGCAGAGTTAGCCAGGAGGGTCTCAGAGTCATTTGGTACCTGGTGAATGTGAGTCATGAACTAGTTGAAGTGGGCTATGGAGAACCACAGAATGTACCCCACAGGCGCAACCCTGTTGGACTGCATGCTGCTTCCCCATGGGCCCCTGCCAAGCACAGCTCCGCCTGATTTTGGACACCCTGCTGTGGTTGTGCTTCCAATAAAACAAAAGAGAAAAGGGCTTTATTTCAAGAAAAAAAAATACCCACAAAGAAATTGAATAAATGCTATTTAAGTCCTCTGTCTCCTTTCCATGAGTTTAATACAGAACACAGGTCCACCTCAAAGTCCCAACACACCACAGGGRGCCTCTGAGAACACCTCTGTGGGAGAGCTGTTTCTGATGTACCCTGCCCACAAACCTCTCTGAAGCACTTCATACAAAGGCCAGGGCAAACCAGCAGCTCCAGCCACTGAGAAAGCAGATRGGTTTTCTAGAAAAAAAACAGTCCATGTTTCTCTTGCTCATAAAGTCTTTAGTTTTGCTGAAGATAGACTTCTAGATTTAGCCAAAGAGCAAAACATCACCTGCTTTGCACAAATGCTACAGGTCTGTGGGAAAGCAGAAACCAGTTATGAGGAATGGGACTGCCCCGGTGGACCCAGTCTTCCTCTGCCCAAGGGCATCAAGGGCATGCTTGTGCACTGCAAACATGAGCTGTGGTTGGGTAAGCCCAAAACCTTTAGAGTTCCTAAGCTTCCTTGTCAGATTATGGCCTGACACTTCTTTAGAGGCTGGTTCAAGGAGGAGGGGTGCTGTGTAGGAGTTCTAAGGAGGCTCTGTGTCTTCTTGGAGCACTGGGGAACCTCAGGCAAGCCATGCAATGGATGAGGGGTGTCAGTGAGGAACCTGACAATGCAGAACATGACTTCTTCCATAAGCGCCACCCTCCTCTCTAGAGCAGGTTTATATACTGCAAGAACCTATGTACCTCTACACCCTCACAAGTGCTGTGAAGTTTATTAGCATGCTCATTATTATTTTTCATGAGGACTTTGCAAACACRAGGTGAAGATTAAGCTCTAGTTGCAATAAACCCTGCATCAGCTGTACAAACCTGTCCCAAAGAACAGACAGACACAATGGAGCAAGGTCATAAACCACAGCATGGGGAATGAGGGTGGGAGGAGGTAAATCAGGAAGGTCAGAATAGTTGGATGATAAAGGAGTCAGCACAGTGGTCTCAAAAGCACAATTTGTTTGATCTTGCATAACTCACATGTGATCTGTCCCTATGAATAACATCCAAGCTTCACCTCTGTTGTCTTCTTTCTTCACCTCTCACCATGATACCTACTGGAAGTGAAACTCAGATCACACTAAGGTCAAGCTGAAAGAGAAACTGGGACATAGGTGCTTAGGGCTTACCACGTTCACATCTATGTCAATGTCCTAACCAGTGCTTAAGAGAATGTCTGCCAATGTGGGCAACATATATAGATGAAATTGGTCTGGCAAGTTGAGAGATGGTTAAAAATCCCCCACAGGGAGGTCTGTAAGCAGGAATGCTCAGGCTGAGCCACCGAGAGTTGATTAGTCATTAGGAAGGCTGCAGCGCCCTGATGTCCAGAACAAGACAGACAGGAGATATCAGATCTTCAGTTCATCAGTGTGCAGAGGGGGCACAACCCCTTAAAGTCAGCACTGAAGTTAGCAGGCCACAGAGGTCTGCAGAGTGGCGTTACCACAGCACAATATCCTCAGGTGGTGCAAACTGGTGCAGCTTCACTCCAAAATTGGGTGCTGATCTGTCCCAAAATTATTTTYTTTTGGCTGCTTCAGTGTTGTGAACTTTTACCACAAGCAGAACTCTACCCTGTTGTTTCGATAAGAGGCAGAGGATGTTTCGCAAAACTTTGTGGCAGAACACGTAACACTGGCCAGAGGGCTGTCAGATTTGCAAAACTGGGTGAAATGTTGCAAACAGGCAGACTGGCGCCATTGGAGAGCAATTCCGAAAAACGAACTCCCGGACACTTCCTGCTTTCTGCCAGGCACCCAAACACCCTCCAGATATGCTTTTAACAAATGCTTCTGCATCCCAAAGGCTGTCTAGCCTCTAGGGTCTTGTAGCACTGCCCCAGCACCTATGAAAKGATATAAACAATGAATATAGAAAGTTTGTTAAGAATAAAAGAAGCCAGAGGTTTGACTATAAGTATTAAAAAAAAGTATTGGCTGTGCACTCCATAGTTCTGCAGGGAACTTGCCATCCCACAATGCCAATGACCAAAAATGCCACCAGTATATCCCTCTTAGGGGCCACCCAAAATGTCTGAGTAGATGGCCATGCCATTGTGTGATTCCCTAAAATAAAATTACTGTAATTGTGGTTAGGCTTTAGCTATCCGGGAGCCACATGAAAGAACATAAAAGCCACAGAATAACTTAGCTACATTGTCTCCTGGGGCTTTGCCAGGGCTATTTCTGAGATGATGAAATCTCTATCTCTGGAGAACTTATGCTCAATTTCAGGTTCCCAGTTATCTGATTTATTTTGCCTGGAAAATGACTCTATCACCTTGAATTCACTGGTGTTTGTTCTTCCGCAGTCGAATCCTATCGTGGAAATGTAATCAAGGATAAGCTGTTCTCTGGCACCAACCTTGCTCGGGAGGCCCAAGTCCCACCCCAAACCCAGCGCAGTCTGTTCGAGGACATTGCATAGGAATGCATGGCTGTCCTGCTGCGTCATCCTGATAGAAGGAACCTCTGCCTTGCAAAGGTGTGCAGTTATTTTTGCTTGGTGCTTCATCACATGCAAATGTCAAGCCATCTAACCCAAGTAAAGGAAGGGGAGGCACGGAAGATCTGCAGTTTGTGGTAGGAGGAGCACATGGGAATGGCTGTGCCAGTAAAACTCTCCCAAAGTCTTTTACTATCTGCCGCTGCATGGCTGGCGCCCTTGATTGCTTTTAGAATAAACAGAGCTGCAGTGGCAGCAGAGTAAGTAAGAATTATTTCCTACAACCACAATCTGCACATTAGGAAGCATGTCTAATGCTGAGAGACCCAGAAATGAGGATAAACATTTCATCCTGCAGGGGGACTGGTGAAATCCCTACATTAGGAAAGAAATTCAGGAAACAGAGGTCTGTATGAGAGGCATTTAAGAACTTTCTTTCGGTCCTTCCTTCCCCCAGAGAAGGAAAGCAACCATGAAAGAGGACCCATATCCAAGGGTAACAAAGTGACTGAGAGCCGTAAGCATTCAGTTCAGAAATGGGTTATGCAGAGGGCTTTCAGCAGAAGTTTCTAAGGCTGATCAGGTTTTGAAAATAACTCTTGGGTCCTTACAGATTCAAACATTTTAAGTGTCTAAACACACTAATGCCTGCTTTTCAAATCTGCAGAAGTTCCCACTCCACATCCATGCTCGTTTCCTGCTTCCATTCCTTCACAGAGTTATGCTGGCACTGTGGTCCCACCAGGCATCTGCAGCAGCCTTTTTGTCCTGCTCTTTGTGTATCATTCCTAAGATATTACAGCAAAGTCAGCCAGTGAGCAGAGTCTGAGTTATTAGATTCAGTCAGCAAATACAGTAGCAGTGTAAACAGCAGACATGTCCAGAAACTCCAGTGCCGTCCCCTCTGTCTCCAAGGCTCATGCCTCTCTTCTGTCCTGAATTTCTGAACAGTTTCAAGGCTGATGCCAGCCCCACACTACTACAGCAGAGCAGCTACAACCCCTTGCAGTAACCTAAGAGTTGGGTGGCTGGGGAAGAAATAGCTTCCTTTCATCACCTGCCTATATTGGTAGTAAAATCTTCTCAAGCTGTTCCTCTGAGACATGGCTGGTGTTTAGAAGAAGTAAAGAGGGACACAAAATTCCCTACCCCACACAGCGCACGTTTGCAGTTTCCACTGTTTGTTTAGCTATGATAGTCTCCAGTTAGCAAATCCTCAAGGTGCTTCTCAGGCAGGCTTGAGCAGGAGAGTCCATGTCCCACAAAGAAGATGTTGGGCTTTCTAAGTCATTCAAAGACTCTGATCGTATGTTCATCTCCTTTTCTCTTCTTTGTTTTTCTCTTCAGTGGTGTTATCATTCCTTGTTATTTGGGTTACACATGCCTTTCTGCTGGTGTTTAAATCTCTCATACTGTCTGTCCCTGCTAAAGTCATCTGGCTTATGAAGCCCCCTCGGAAAAATCTTCTGACACGTTTCAGCATGAACCCCACACACCCACCAGAAACACTTGGTGGTACTAGGACCTGACTCACTGTTCCAGGTAGAAAAGGGTAAGGGAGCAGGCCCACCCCTGCTTCATGTTGCCCTGTTCAGGAATTACACACACAGGCAAGCGAGAAGGTCATGCAGCTGCACAACTTTGCCCACGGCTGCCCAGGGGGGATCTCTTTCTGCTTCCATGTCCCCTCTGCAGTTACAGGTAAATATGTCACGGGCAGCTGAGGAGGGACCTTGCTAGTGCTCMCCTGTCTGGGTGGAAAGGAGGTGGATTTCCTGCCAACTCCAGCTCCAGAAGCCCTGCTGTAATTCAGCAATTTTAACTTTTACAGAAAGCTGCTTTCCAGACACCTATGCTGATGAGAAAGACTTAACAATGTGAAAGGTAACAACTTGAAAATTGAAAGGCCAATAAATCCCCCTGCCTTGATTGCCTTTCTTCCTGGTGCCTCTGCTCTTTAAGGCAAAGCTCCAGGAGTCTGACCCGGGGACATGGGACAGCTGAGGCTGGCAATACCACATAAGTGGCACTCAGGCTTTGTGCTGTCCTGCACAGAGGTGAACTATGCTGGCAAATAGGAAGGCAATGTGTAACCTGCTGTGCTAATTATATATATGCCTGTAACCAGGGAAAGGCCTATGAACATGCCAGTGTCTGGAAGAGCCTGGAAAGACAGGCATGATAGGCAAAACTGCTATCCTTCCTTTTCCTTCTCTTCTCCATTCAAGGCACTTACACAGAACACAACTGAGGATGGCATTTATTTATTTCTTTGAATGAAAAAGAAAAATTGTGCTTGTGATTTGGGAGGAGAGCTGCCAGAAGAGGAACTGGAGCCTTTCCAATACCTCACAGTCTAGTAGTTAAGCATTGCCTGAATTGGGCACCGGGGAATCTTGAGTCCTGCTTTCTTCCACTCACTGGTTTATAACTCCTGGCATTTAAAAAGGCACCTTGTAAACATTTAATTCATTGTTCTTTGATATATAATTGAATCATTTGCTGGCTTGCCTTGTTAGAGGGAGGAAAGCACCCTGGCAAGGAGAAGTTTTCTCTCTCCCCAGCTCTTCCTCGCCTGCTGGGGTGCAATGGCACCAGCAGCTTGGTGCCTTCCGCTTCCCGCCAGCTGCTTTCTGGCTGCCTCTGATGGAGGGGAGGTCACCTTGGAGAAAGAAGGTCTTCTCTCTGTGTTGCCAGACCTTCCCTCACTTTCGTGGCACCTGCTTCATCTTCTTGCATCAGTGGTGCTCAGCTGGCTGCTGTGTCAGCCCAAGCCCCAGTCTTGAGCAAGCCAAGCCAAGACTTTGCCCATGGCTGGTTCCTGTGGGTCTGGGGTGGAGGTGTTGTTCCCTGATGAGAAAGGGGGTCGCTGGTCTCAGTAGTGGTGCTCTGAAGTTCACCCAGCTATTCAGCACGTCCCTGCTCCGCCTGAGGAAGGTTTATGCATAAAGGCAGCAGGCCTGGGGTTGGCTGGCTCTCTACTCAAGGCAATGTGATTTTTTTTTTTAAATTGTTTTCCTATAATTATTGCTTACCTTTAATGCACAGGCCAAGGCTTGTTTGATGCTCTGGCAGAAGCCCTGCCCCTCTGTTACACCTCATGTACAGAGTTAGTGGAGATCTTTGCTGCATTCCAATAAGGGACTGAAACAACAAATCTGCTGGTTAATCATTTATTGCTGTGTGAACCTGCTGAATAGCAAATATGCTAGAAAGGGGAAAGGAAAGGGCATGGCAAGAGATTAACTGAGGACAGTCAAAAGTCAACCAGAAAGGAGTGGGGATGAGACTGGAAAGGTCAGGTGGCAAACAGGAAGGTTACTGTAGTGTAAACACTGCTTCTCAGCAGCAGAGGGGCCAGATGCACTATCCTGCTGCAGCCCTCTCTGCTCCATGACCACAGGTATTGCAGGCTGAATGACTAGCTACTGCCTCCAGCTGAATCTGATGACGTGTCTGCTCAGGAAAGCCATTTGGATTCACTAAGTTTCTTTCACCTTTCCGAGACTCAGGTCCCAGCTGTTCCCAAAGCGTATGCTTCTCCCAAGAAGAGATCTGTCATCCTTGCAGCCATCAAAAACATCTCCATGCAAAGTGCTGTTCTCACCAACAGCTCTGACTGCCACTCCCACCAGCACTGGCGTGGTGAGGAAGGCAGATTAACTCAAGTCAGAAAACTAATTGTCCAGGAACAGACTTCTCTGATGGACCACTGCTTCTCGAGTGTGATAGGGTTGGTGGGGCAGAGCACAACTCTTATCTGTTAAGATCATAAATGGAGCTTGAGCAGAACAAATGTCTCCCTCCTAGAAGCCTGTGGGGTATTCACTTCAGCTCTTCAAAACCTGTAGACCAGTGACCTGGGACACTGAATACAGCCACTGCCACCCAGGCTCTGGCTGCTCCTGACCACCTCAGTTAGATGGCAGTTAGCTAGGAAAGTAGGGGTGACCACATGGGCATTGGCAGAATTTATGGTGTGTTCTTACCAGCCAGTGGGTGGTGGGATGCTTGGCCTCACGGCAGCAGTGCCTGGGTAAGCAGCAATCCCATGCAGACTGGGCCAGGGTCTACCCTCACACTAAGCACACCTCCAACAGGAAAGCATACGGGAACAGCACCCCAAAGCCAAGGAAAGGGCTCCATTTAGACACCTGTTGACATAGCAACAGTATGACATTGACAGCATACCCAGAGCATGGTGGCAGTACCATGGGATATCTGCCCAGGCAGTGGGGTGTTTGTTTTGAGAGAAGCACAATACTGGGTGAATGCCACAATTCAGAGAAACAAGTACTTTGGCCAACATAAACAAAGCAGTTATTGATATATTTACACAACTGAGGTTCCTGACTTGAATTGTCACCATCCATTGGACTTCATTGCCTTTTCTTTGCTCTCCACCTCAAGCCACAGTGTTAAACCCAACGCAGGAGCAGCTCTGAGAAGTCCGGTTGATCATCATACAGCTTTATCCGTGTTGACAAGGAAGACTCTGGAAAAACCCATGGTGCTGGCATGCTCGAGCCTGCTGCCTCCAGCAGTTCCACTTCTGCTCTGGTAAGGGCTGTGAGAATCACCACCACTGCCCTTGCTCCAGCCATTCTTGGACATCACCACGAGCTTTGGCTTCATCTAGGGTCATTAGTGTGGAAAGGCGGAGGTGAGTCTTGGTATCTTGAAGGAAAAAAAGGTGAAGGGGAAGCCTGTCCCCCAGGCTATGAGTCTCCCCAGAACTCATGTCCTTCTCCTGGGTTAAGGGGCAGAGAGCAGTTTTGAACACCTTAACTGAGAAGAAGAAGAAGGCTACACCCACGCTCCCAGGGGGCGATAGAAACAGCAAATACTCTCTAGCAGGGGAGTCCTTCTCCACCTCGGCTCTTGCAGTGCACTACCTGGCCATTGCTTTGTTTGTTAATTGCTTGAAGGCATCTTAGACTGTTCCCAGCCCTTCCCCATTGCCTTTCTGACTCTGCTGGGATGCAGTTGAGTTCTCCCTCCCTTCTGTATCCTGTAACAGACACAGATCAGATACTCATACAAGAATAACACTCCCATCTATGGGGCCATGGTACATCAAGAATAGGGCAAGAGAGACAGCTTGGCCTTTACTGTCTCAATACCAATCTTTATGCCAGCTGCTGGGAAACAGTTCTTTTTCTTCCATCTGCTGAAGCCAGACTGGTGTGAACTTAGCAACAGGAAGAGATTTGCCACATTTTAATCCCTCTCCTGTAGAACACCCCATCCAGTTTTCAGCTGGCTAGGAAGGAAGATAAGTTAGGAAGGGCAACAGGAATCCATTTACCAACTATCTGAGGACTCAGCAAGCTAGTCCTTCAAAGGCAGAGAGTAGTTTTTTACTCTTACTGTTTTATAAAATAGTAAGAAGTGAAAGAATGAAATAAGCTAGTGCCTATTTGATGGACTCAACAGGATTATATTGCTTCACGGTGTGCATGACAAGAACAAACAAACATGTCTACCAGAAACTCTCCTGTATTTGCCTGCACACAAGCACAAATTGCATGACACAGTATTTTTGCAGTCAGCGTTCTCATTAAAAGCAATTAAAATAAGCAGGAACATTTTGCCAAAGCTGAAGATCTCTGTCAATTTGATTTGGGCAATTTGCCTTGCAGCAGCTAAGTATCAGCTGAAAATGAAGGCATTGATCAAACAGGGAACCAGTATCTCCCTATTGCTGTTTAAGGCTCTGCCAGACTGCAGCAGGGTGTGAGCATCGGTGTGGGGAGAAGTGGGAACAGGTGGCTGAAGAGAAAAAGGGCGGGAGAATGAGAGGAATGGAAGTGGCATTACTAGCCAGTGGTCATATGATTTGATGCCTAACAGAAATAAAATGTAGTGGCATTTCAATTTTTCCATGGAGCCAGCAGCAGAGGAAGGTAGGCATCAACATGGCGCAGAAGCTGAAACTTCTCACCACTCAGGCAGCAGCTGTGGTAAACAAAGCACAGCATCCTTCCAGGAAGAGGTTTGGTGCCAGCATGGACAGATTGTCTCTGGCTGGGTTTGAAGACCACTTCCATGGTTTTCTTTGCATGTGGTGTGTACGTCCAGGATGTAGCTGCCTTTCTGAAAAACTTGCAGCCTAGATCCCCACAGAACTTTGCTCCTGAATTCCTCCAGCTCATTTTACCTGACAGACTCAGCAATAGCTGGTTTATGTTACACCCAGACGTTTCTGTCTGCAGAAGCCCAAAAGTACTGGACTTTCCATCAAAGCACGAGCAAGTCATAGCTGTCAGTGTGCAAACCTGGGCTTGTCACAAACCAGGGCTGCCATGTGAAGAACATGATGCTAAATGAGAGTCAATTCTCTCCCAAGCACAACAGTGAATGGGGAGTAGGATGCCACATCCCTGAGAGAAGTTGGGGAAGGAAGCAACCACCCATGTGTGAGACAGCAGGACAGTTCTGTCCCCCAAAATACTGACATTAACTCCCATCTGAAATATTTTTGCACAGACAGAGCCAAAGACAGAGTTTTTTGCAAATTGTACTAGAAATGCAGAAGTAATTATTAAYAGAGTAATAAAAAGGTGAATGCTACCTCAGGGTAGAGCCGGACCCTCGGCTCCCTCGTGTCAGCTCAGAGCAGAGGGCTGCACGTCACACAGACAGTGAACAGGCCTTCAGCTCCACTGCTCGACAGAGGGAATCTTGGCCATCCCATTCTTCAGAGCTGGCAGCTGAGCCACAGAAAATATGAAAATCTTTTCATCAGGGACTTTCTAGGAACTCACTTCAGGAGAATTCCTGTTGCTGAAAAGGACATGCATCAAAGCGCTACATATCCTGTGGGAGGAAAAGGGGAATTCTTTCACAGACATCATCTCTTCCTTATATAATTAAAAAAGTCAATGGGAAACAAATCCAGACATGAATATTTATCTTCAGCTTCCTGGTAAGCATTTCGCTGCACTAATTCCCCTGGCCTTCTTCCAGTTCATTTATAGAGAGAACCCAGATACCACGGCTCCTCGTAAGGACTTGGGTACCTGGGGACATGTAGTCTGAGAACCTGTTGACCCCCAAGTTGTCTGACTGGGCTGACACATGCATCTTCATCTAACATTTTCCCTGAAGACTCGCCCCTCGATGTAATATTTTCCATAAAGGGTAACACTGCAGTAATTCTGTTAACGAGCAGCGCTGTGAAACTGCCTGCTGATCCCTTCCCACCCTCATCTCAGGGAGATATCCGAGAGGGTAAGATGCAAAGGGATCTGTCAGCTGCATTAATTTTAGACATCAGCAGGACACAGGTCTCCTGTGGGCCCACTGCACAAGGATGAATTTTATTGCATGAAGTCAGACTGTCAGGGCTTGGGAAGGGGCCACAGACACACCCAAGGCAGCATTAAAGATGTCAGCTTACTGTGCCTCTGCCTTCCCCACAAAGCTCTCCAGTGCAGTTCTGGTAAAACACTGGAAGAGGTTGCCCAGAGAGGTGGTGCATGTCCAATCCCTGGAAACATACAAGGTCAGATTGGATGGGGCTCTGAGCAACCTGATTTAGTTAAAGATGTGCCTGCTCATTGCAGGGGGGTTGGACTAGATGAACTTCAAATGTCCCTTCCAACCCAAATCATTCTATGATTCCCTGATTATATTATTCTGTCCATGGTCTGGGAGAGGAAAAAGTCTCAATCAAGATCTCACCAAGCAAACCCCATGTCCTCACTGCCAGTGCTCCCCTGCTCAAGAATGCTACAACATACTCTGACTTCCTAAGTGTGAGGGAGCCCCAGCCCCCTGAAACAGACCACACCCTCAGATCACTCTTTTTGCTCTTCTCAGAGCCAGGCAAATTTGCAAAGTCAAGGAACATCATGTTAGGAAGAACATAAATTAGACTTCTCTGTATAACTCCAGTTTTCCTCCCCCCAGGTGCAAACACTACGATACTTTACATGGAAAAGACAATCTACTTTTACCCCACAGGATTCCTGTCCACCCAGAACAAACTATAATATACAATCTACACAAATTCATCATTCCCTCTTGCTTTATCTATGTTTATTTACCACTCTCTATCCAATCTATGCCCTGAACACACTATTCATTTCCTGCTGTGGTACTTTTCCCATTGTACCTGCTCCTTCACAAACATTAATGAGATTAAGGCTAACATGATGAGATTAAGATTCAAATTTTTGGATCATCCACCGGCTTTGGTTAGTGCTCAACCTGGGTTCCCCCTGTGTCCCCTGGGGTCCCTGTGCCGGGAAACTGACTACCTGATGTCACCTCTATTATTTAGTGGGCAGAGTTAGAAACCCCTCAGTGAGTGACTCCAATCACCTTCTTGGCTGCAGGTAGAGTTTCCCTTTTCAGCCTATTTTGGGAATTTCGAAAAAATACCATAAAAAAGGAAAGATTATTTCAGGGCAAAGAAATGTCATTTTCTAAAACTTATTCTCAGAAACCAATGAATCATTTTAACAAAAACTATTTTTTAATCAACTCATTCATTAATTAGTCATGCTGAAGCAAGACACCCAGAATGGAAAATTTTAAGTGAACTAATGACTGGCAATATTATAAGCAACTAGGGGGGAAAAAAATAGAAGCAGAATAAGACAAAGTGCTGCCTAACTTTACCTGTCACTCCCCTAATAGACAGATGGCCTTTCCACAAAAGCAATATCTCTCCTGTCAAATTTAACAATGTGGTCATGCAAGTATCAACTTAGTAGGACTTTTGCCTTAATAAAGGCTAAGAAAAATATTGAGTATGGACTCACAATGTTACGTGACAAAATCATGGTGCAAATAAAATCATGGTGCAACAGCACAGGGTATTGTATCCCATGAGGACTGTACTTCCTTGTCAGTCAGGAAGCCCAGGTAGTTTACAGAGCACATGAGATCAGGAAGTCCATCAAGAGGTTCCTGGCACAGATTAGTCACAGGACTATCTATCCAAGGGTCAGTCACATGTGTGGAAACTACAAAAAAAAAAAAAAAAAAAGTAGCAGCTGACAATCTGTTGGTCTGTGAGCATAACTGATCCTCTCCGTAATGCTCCATGGGTCTTGTGGTGCACACACGCATGCCTGTTCTCAGACTGCACACCCTTCACGTCAAGAAGCTAATTTTCGTGCAAATCTAAACAGCAAAGTACAGCTCTGAATTACAAAACAGAGAGCTGGGACCTCACTGCAGAACTGCCAACATCTTCTTCTTTACAGGCAGATGGCAAAATTGTCATAATATGATGCTTGAGGAAGAATTCACCAGTAACATTTGGAGGGGTGTAAAGAGACTATCCCTCTTTACTGAGGAAGGAAACGTCAAACCAGTAGCCCCAGATTGTAATATCCTTCTATAGGTTTGTCTCCAGAGACAAATCTAGGGTAGAAGTCTTTGCATTGGAAAATTATCGGTTCTGGGATGCGCCACTGCAGAGTCATGTCTAGCAACCCAACTGTTCAGTCAGAAGGAGCAGGGAAAGATAGCACCACATCCACCAGCCCATTGATGGGAGATGTGCCAGGCTCCTGCATGGACACGTCCAGATCATCCATGCTAAACATGATAGAAATGGAACACACATTGGGCATTGGTGACTGCCATTAGATTCCCTGCCTCTCCCAAGTGCTGGTGACTGAGAAAGTGCTATCTTTGTCAAGTGGTTTCTGCCAGAGAGAACATTTGTGTCCTGCTCATACGGAATCAGTTTTTATTCATTTCCATACCCATTTTTATATCTTAAAAGCAAGTCATCTAAATTACACTTGCACCTTTGCAGCAAAACTTACGGGTCATCACCATGAGGAGGACTCAGAGAAATGTGCCATGGGAAGGAAGAGGCCATATGGAGAGGATGAAGAGGAAAGCTTTTCATGATCAGTCACAGGAGACAAGTCCAACAGTGATACATGAACCTCAAACCTGAAAACATGGGCCCTGTATTAGGTATCCCTTCAGGTCAGCCAGGTATTGCCAAGACCCATGGCAAGGTTCCCGTCCCTTTCACTAACCCTGCAGTCATGCTCCTCTACCCCCAGCAGCCCATACTAGCGTAACATGGTACAGGAGGGAGGTTCAGGACATAATGTGCAGCAACCAGCAGGTTCCAACAACTTTCTCACCATGTTGCACAGTAATTTTTGCTTTCCACAAGACTCCTTCTGGTGCAGACTCCCAGCAGAAGAACAGGCATAGAGACAGGGAGTGTGAGTGGCGCCTTCCCCAGATAGATTTCACACTTCTAAGGCACAGAGAAGGAAACCAGCGTCACTTTGATCAAGTGCCATGCACCGTGTACGGTAGATGACGATACACCACTCCCTTTGCGCTTTGCACCTTGCCAGTTTGGCATACTTGCTCCTGATATCTGAGTGTCACCCGTTTTCAGTAAAGGAAAATATTTTCAAAAGTGCGAGTGACTTAGGAGCCCAGGCCCCATCACTGCTCAGTGAGGCATTACATCCATTAGATGGTAAGCACTTCACACAAGTATTTAACAGGTCACTCACTCAGATGTGGAGTGAGACAAATACCACCATGGGGAACTTGAACCTCAATCAGGCATCTTCTGGAGGTGGCTGTCAGCCTTCAAAGAGAGCTGAGGCTCACCATAACACATATTTTGGCCTTTCAGGACAATTGCTAGACCTCATTCTTAGGTTCCAGTCCACAGCCCAGCCATATCCTGCCTCTAGTTCAGCTCTCAATTGAAATATCCCTGTGAAACCATTTTATTATATTATCAACATCTGATCACCTAATTCCTGCTGAGGAGAACTTTGCTCCAGAAATGAGCTCATGACTTGGATGGGCTACTCAAGGACTGCAACTGCTTCCTAGGAAGAGATGTTTACAGAATCTCATTCACAGCCCCTCGCTGCTTTCCTTCTCAAGTGTGTGGCTGCTCGTGAAGGGGCTGCCTCTGCCCAGCACTGCTCGGAGCACACCTGACACCTGAGGTCAACACCACCTGCAGGCTGGGGGGGCTTCTGTTCCCATACCCTGGAAGGGATGGAGCAATAGGGTCTTCAGAGGTGAAGGTGCTCTCCTTGCCATCTAGAGGCTCAGTGGGCCTAGGAACAAGAGGTCTAAAGCCTCCCTATAGCCAGAAGTATACTCTTCAACACAAAGCGTCAAGGTCCCATGCTGTAGCACATCATGGTCCTCCAGCACAGCAGGCTCACAACAGTTACCTTTACACCAGCTCCACTCCCAGAGCCCAAATCCCACATTCCCACTTAGGCTGCTGAATGCAGATGATGCAACAGGTATTTATCACTGTCACCATAGAAGAATTCCCTTGCACGGGATGAATTCAGCACCAGCATTGCCTAGATAGTGCACCTGTGCTTTGCACTGTGAAGCAGAGATCTCAGTCTCACGAGTTTTGGGAACATTAACCCCTGCCCCTACTATTTCTCATGTTATCTGTGCGATCTGTCAGGGAGCAGAAGCCATGTGAGGACATCCTTAAGCGTGAGCACCAGGTTCCCCTAGGACAAGAGATGAAATATTCGCTATGACATATTAAAATAAACCAACCCCTCCTTCTTTGGAGCCAGATTGTGAATATGTAGGGTGTGTGTAGTCAGATGAATGTCATTGCCAGATAAGAACATCTCACACAATAATGCAGTGTCGAGAGCCCCAGCGAGTGCCAGTTACTGATCACTGTCACGTCAGTACATTGCAAAACAACAACTGCTCTCTTTGCTGTTGCCACACCATGATTTTGCAGAACCTCAACAGTGAGCAGTCTCTGAGACTGTCCACAGGGAATGTCTCTTTGCTTTCCCTTTGTCCGTGGCCATACCTTTATACCAGGCGAGTGCAAGTATAAACATGTGCATGGAAGGAGAGGAACTAAAGCCACCCAGTAAGACAAGTCTGGCTTACAAAATGCTATCGGAGGCATACAAAGAGAAAGTGTGACTGAAACCTTTATAAAGTGTAACTGAACAGAACAAAGAGTGATACTATGGGTGTTTCTTCCCTGGGATAAGGTGGGTGCAGTGGGAACCTTCCGAGCCCTTCAGTTTTCCCAGCATTTTCCCTCTGTACTCTGTACAACCTGACCTCAGGCAGACTCAGATGAACGCAGAAATGAACGCAAAGAGTTAAAACTGTCAAAGTAAACTGAATTATGTCTGACATATAGTCCTGTTTCCCATCCTGCTTTGCACTCTCATTTATAGGGAGGGGACAATACCTTTCCTTTCATACAAGTGTAAATAAATGTCCAGTGCCAGACACAGCCACTGTGACTGACCTACAGGGGAGGACATTCAGCCCCTTCAAACTATGGAAGCAGACATAGGAAAAGGGTCAGTTTGACAACATATGGAAGGCTGTCAGGTGCCCTCTCAAACTGGGAAAGACACAGCCTTTCCAATGTAGATTTAAATTCAAAAGAAGTATTTATTTTAAAAGATAACAAAGGATTGACAGTGCACTGTCAATAATAAGATGCTAACAAGCAAGGCCATGCAAGAGAAATGTCTCACCCATTACCCACGTAGCTTCAGGGAGTGTCTCATCCCAATCCAACATCTGCCCAGGTATTTAAGCAATGACTTCAACAGACATCAGCACTTGGTAAACATTTCCTACCTGAGCTGGGGCAGCACAACCAGACCTAGGGGTGGCATAGAAAGTGTAGACTTTGGTTGTACTACAGAGGTGGGAGAGGTCTGAGAGCAGCAGCCTGCAGCCAGCTTTTGCCCAGCCAATTTGGGTATGCAGAGCAGTGTTTGCATGCTGGCAAGGACCCCTGGCAGAGACTGCCTTCCCCTGTAGGAACCTGGCCTCCGTCGAGCACTTGCTGCCTCAAAGTTGTGGCTTTGCTTCTGCTGTCCTGTGAGCCAAGGAGAAAATGAGCACACTGGGACAGTCTGCTATGGCCACTTGTGCTGGAGTCTGACAGGTATCCTTAGCACCTAAAATGAAGCAGAAACCCCATTTGGTATCACATAAAAGACTTTCTAAGGAAGCTTCTTTAGAAAAAGAATCTAATATTGCTAAGGCTCTTTGCTTTGTATTCTTCCACAGCTGAAGATACAGAACACTGGCACATCAAGCAGCAAGGGAAGGAAGGCAGAAAAACAGGAGAGATGTGTCATGGTCCAGGTAGGGGCTGGAGGAGCAGATTGGTACTGGGAATATAGGAATATAATGGAATATAATTCCCATTGCAGTGGCCCTGTATGACACTGAGACACACATTTCATCTGTGACATATACGAAACAATTTCAGCTGTCTGAGCTCCAATTCCCTTTCTGGAAATGGGATCATCTGGTGCTCACTGTTCTACTTGTGTCCCATAAGGACCAGTCCCACTGGCATTCAGGTGCTTACTCAGGTGCTCTCAACAAGAGGACCAGCTAACCCAACCCTCAGGAGGAGGACATTGCAGCACACTGTGGCAGCCAGCAGGCTGTGTTGAAGCAGTCTCCACTCCATGAAGAGAGCCTGCATCGTGCTCAGCACTCCTGGGGCTGGCCTGAGGAAAGCAATGGGTACAGCAGGGAGGCGATGGGTGGGCTGGTGCCTGCAGCTTCTCTGGTGGCAACTGAGAGGGCTCCTGTTGCAGTTCTTACCCTGGCAGTCAGAGGTTTTGTAAGGCAGGACTCTCTCATCCCCCTTGTCACTTCTGATGGTGACTGTGAGCAGCTTGCCAACCTTAGACTTCTCTCCCCTGCTAGGCTCAAAATGCTGGGTTGTGACTCCCAGTGTGCCAGATAAAAGCACTCCAGAAAAGTTTGTTCCATACACCTGTAAAACTGTTCACTATGAATCTTCTGTTTCTCAGAGACTCTTCAAATAATCTCTCTCATTGAGAACCCCAAGCAATGGGGTCCCCAAGACACCCCAGTTTTCTGCTGTGGCTCTGGTTAACACTCGCTCAGCTGTCAAACTGCCCATCACAAATCAGGAAGGTTCAGCTGAGCACCCTCTGGTCCTGGGCAACCCCCTGCCAGCGCTCAGGCACCTCTTTCCTCATTGCTGCAAAGCAAAGACAAATACACTTGAAAAAACATGGGTACATATGGGGGAAGGAGTGAGGGCTTCTGCTGGGTACGGGGTGAAGCAGGACCACGGAGGGAGGACTCAGGGAGAAATTGTCAGAGCAGATACTCTGCTAGTGCAAATCAAGGTGGCCTCATTGACTTTGCCTTGCCCTGGCTGGGTTACACCTCCTGTGCCATGTTTCCTGAAATAGGGATCTGCATGTCTGGCTCAATGAGAGCAGGCTGTCCTAGCAGTGTTTAGAAGCTATGTAAGTGGAAAGCATTTTTACACAGGCTAATTTGACATATAATATTTCAGGAACTTACAATTTATTTTTATGGTTTGAAAAAAAAAAAGTCCAGTAGAAAAAAAAAAAGGAGGAAAAAAAAAAGGACACTGAGCAAATAATAACGTGTGTGGGTGGGTTGGTATGTAATACCCCAACCACAGGGCTACAGCAACATTTGGTCCCACTGACCTTTTTGCTTAAATTAAGGTAAATACTCATCTACTGACAATAGTCTGCTGTGTTACGTCTGTGGATTAGCTCATAGAGAAGGACATGACAAATACTTTATAGTTTGACACATGCTAGTGACTTGAGACTTGATCCGAAGTCTAAGGACAGATTCTTCTTATGAGTAAAATTAATAAACCTTGATTAAACCCCAAGATATATAAAGATGGAAACGTGGAAAGAGATAGATAGATAAATAGATAGATAGGTAGATAATAGATAATCTCTATGTAACTTAAAATAGATTTAGTCAGGTAATTTCTGCTATAATCTCTACCTGAGGGTAACGGACTTTCTACAAATATCAGCAGGTTTTATTTCCCAAGGGCTTTTTTGTCTTACAGCTTTCTACTAGGAAAATCAAACCTGTATATTTTAAATCAGATAATTCAGTGTGACTGACTATATGTGATGTTGTTGACATGGCCCCAAATACTCTCAAGTGGATTCGCATAGAGTCATGCAATGTCTCATAAGTGTTTGCATTTCTTTCCCATAATATAACAATCTTCTAGTTCACATGAGGAAATGGGGCTACCATTCAACCTGGGTTGTGTGCCCCCATACAAATATTCTTTGTAATACTGAAGGAATGCAAAAGAAAGCAATTTCTGCTAAAATGAATGAAATTACTCAGAATATTGCCACTTTGAAAAGTCAAATAGTCCTTTCCCCTCAGAAATGTCAACAGAAGCAATTTACAGATGTAAATGCTTTAGACTTTTTCATTCAAATACCCCTCTGTATTTCAAACATACATTCAATGTTTGCCATAAAAGAAATGCTGAAGCATCTATTTCATTAAATACAAGTTCTCATTTTTATTCTGCTTTCCTGCTGCATAATAGCAAACAAACAAATGAAAAGGTAATCTTTTCCTAGCTCAAGTTATTAAGTTATACAGCAGATTTGCTATTAATGTAAAATAAATGATGTCTCTGACATGGAGAACTCATAACTTACATGCTTATACAGTGTTGACGACCTTGAAATTAGAAACTTTTGCTGCTTGAGGTTGAATATTGCATCTATGCGCTGTTACTGCTTACRAAGGCAGAAGTGCTCACTGAATGCTGCTAAAACAAATTTTCTTTTTACAATGAATGTAACACCTAGGATGAGACAGAGAAGACCTCGGGTCATAAGATTTGCAGAAGGACAGAATGATATTAAACTTTGGAGTTTAGTACTGTTAAGAGCAAGCCCTGGGAGTTCACTTGCCAAGCACCAAGGTTCACCCCTGAGGCCAAGCTGCCTGTGAACCCTTCTGGTGCTGAGCCATCTGGTCCCTAGGCTCTGTTCATGTTTGCAGTTTCCCACTGTAATTTGCACGCCCACAATTTGACATCTCTTGGGAAAACAAGGCTAGTATTTTCGTAAAGATTTCAGAGTTCATGACTCTTATCCTTAAGGGTTAAGAGCAGCCTCAAATTCAAAACAGTTATCTGGAAATATTCACCAGCTCTGGTGTTATTTAGACTGAAGGATGGAGGTTTAATTAAACCCCTAATTTTGATCCATGTGGGGAATAGGCCTCATGTCATTTGTTGTCCTCCATGGAACAACAGATAACACCAGGGAGAAGCAGGAGCTGGAATGACACCTACAAATCTGAAGGTGAGAAAATGCAGAAAACATTGATGCTCCAAGCGGACAGGTGGAACACTGGATGTAGGTGAGGCAGTAAGGCATTTATGTCACATGAGGCATTTATGTCTTGTTCATGGTGTTTTCACATCAGTCTTATCATCCAGATCCTCAGCTGACGGATATTTTGGGCCAAATCTTCAGCTGGTGTGAGGCAGTGCATCTCCATGTCATAAGCCCTAATTTAGCAACAGAAGGGTCACAGAAACCAGAAAATGAGTCCTTCCCTGCAGATTGTTTCTTCGGACTTTAGCTACCCTTGAGCCACATTTCTCCTAACCTTTTTCTAGATGTCCACTGCCTTTTTAGTCAATCTAAGGCTGGGAGACAAAATACGTGGTCTAAACTGGCAAATCCATGCACTAGCACTGCCGTAGTATCAGCTCATTGTCTGCTCCTTGAAAACACATCCCAGAAATACCTGTGGGACTCTCATTTCCCTGGTGGTTCTAAAGGTCTCATCTAAAAGTCCAGAAGGCAATGAGTCCCCGTCGCCACAAAACTGACTTCAGCTCTCCCTCTCAGTATCACCAGACTCAGCACAGTGAGCAGAAGAATCCAACAAAACAAAGCCAAACAGCTTTCCGCTGTTATTTTAAGCCAGGAGAGAGGATGGAGGGAGGGAGCGGGGGGAATGAACCACTCGGCAAACGCTGGGAAAGCATTTAGTTTTGGCTGATGGCCTCTTGTGGCTGTGGTTTCCACAATGTCTCTGTGTTCTATCTGTGTCAGGATGGAACCAGCCTCCTGAAATAGACTGAACAAGCTAGACTGGAGCTATTTTAATACCTAGAGCTTGTTCTCTTTAGATTTTTTGGAGTGAGGGGATAGAGTGGAAGAGGAGAGACAACAAGCAAGGGTGATGTTATTTTAACACATGCAAAGGAGCTGTCAGAGTGTAGCAGTTTGGCTGTCTCAGCACACACCCCCATCCGCCCCATCATTACTACGTGCAAAGATGCACAGCCTCAGATAGCACCTGTGTAGACCAGAATTAGCCTGGTTTGTGTGTGCACACGCACACATCTCATTGGAAAAGCGTCATGGTTTCCTTCGTGTCACACTGAGAGGGAAAAGCGAGCTCATGTCTCCAGGCATGACGTGCGAGTTACTCATGGTGGAGCTTCATTACTCAAGATAGACACAAATCACTCCCCCATCTTGCCACAATAGTACATTGGTCACCACAGTTCTGCTCTGAAGAGAAGAGTAGCTCCTTCCCAGAATCAAATGTTGGAAATGTTGGAAATGTTGGAAAGCTGGGAAGGGTTGTAGGATAGTGTGCAAAGCAAAGTCTCAAGAATACCAGGTAGCTTTTTAGACTTGCAGCCAGTTTTGATACTATCTCTTGCTGTGTGGTAAGAGGGTAAGCTTTCAGAGACTTCATCAACAGAAGTAATACAATCCAGTCCTTCCCCAAGCCTGCCTGGATCCTGGTTTCATGACAGCTTAGACCACAATTTCCTCTCCACTCTTCACTGATTTTGCTGCGATAAATGGTATGTCTCAAAAATGTCCTCTCAGGTTGCCAGTGTTGCCCTTTCAAACCTCAGTGGAGGAAGAGACTTTAACATCTGTGCTGGGAGTGTTTTCCTACATTTCTGTACATCAGGTTGACATTAAATTTGTCTTGGATTACACTGTATTGGTCTTGCTCATGGCACACTGTTCTGAGGGTTCAGCCCCTCCATGGCAATCATGAACCGTGTTATGCTGATTTATACAGGGTCACTCTGATCTGATATGATGCTACAGAACAGCATATCAGTTATACTCCTGACACATGACAGCTCCACTTTCTTTAACAGATGAGATAAAAGCCATATAGCACCTCATATCATCTCTAGGTTGGTCGGAGAACAACTTGCTCCAAGGAGGACATTCCTTAGAAGCTGATGAAGTCCCTTTGGCAGCCTCTTCCTATTGCTAAAGTTCTAGGGGGAAAATCCTTTGCTCCTCCAGTGTCTGGATTGCTCTTCATCTTTGCACACCCTCTGTGCTGAACTAATGCCTGAATCCCCTGTGACACTCCCACATTACAGCAAAACAACCTAAAAACATATGTGAGACATTCTGTTGCTTCTTTGAAGGTTAACTCTAATTTTTTCGCCCTTGCAACCAGACCTCTTCAACACAGCCAGCCAATGAGGTCATCTTCTCTATCAGATGGAAGGAGCTAAAAACATGACACAGGAGATGTCAGCTCCATTGGCTGCTCATCTCAGTACCTGCAGCCAAAACAGAAAGCTTACTCAGGCTGCCAAATAAAAATACCTCTTGTGGGCACATTCCTTGCAGAGTGCACAAGAGAGCAAGCTGGGAAGACAGCAAGGGAGGACAGCAAGCAGTGTCACAYAGAGACATAAGAAAGGACAGATGGGGGGAAAGAGGGAGAGAGAGAGAGGAGAGAGAGGAGGTGAGGGGGCAAAACCACAGGTGAAGAACTATAAAGATATACAAGGAGCCAAGTGAGACAAGGGCAGACTAATTTCCCTAGCAGTAAATGTCATGGCAGACAACACAACTGTATGATACAGTGCTTTCTTAGGCATGCACAGTGAAACCCTAGCTCTGTTGAAGACTATGGCCAAAATCCCATTGACTTCAGTAATGCCAGGACAAACGGAGCTGCCCCGTGCCTCCCAGCAATCAGCTCTGGCCATGGTCAAAATCCCTCCTGCAATCTGATCTTGTTTCTCCAGTTTCACCCATTACACTGCCAGAACCAGACTCAAGGGGCAAGCAGAGGATAGGGATGCACAAATGGCCAATTTGTGTTTTTCCTATTTTCCTTATGTGGCAACAAGCGAAGCAGGCAGCTAAGGGCAGAATTTAGCCCCTGCGGCCTATCGCCCTTCAGAATGGTCTTCAGTCCCAGCAGGATTTCCTTCTCAATGTCACTGCCTAGGAAAAAGGAGCAACTCCTTACTACTACAAAGGGTAGCTATAAGGTTCCAGTTTGCTCAGAGCTTTATGCAAAATCACTGAAAATATTTCCACTACTTTTGGAGAGCAAAGTGTGCAGTGAAATTGGGCTGTGTAGAGTTGCAAACACGTTGCAGCTGGCAGAACCAGCTCTTACAACGGGGTGGACTGCAAGACCTTGCTCTGTTCTTCTGTGCCACCATGATTAGATTTTGCAGTGATCAAACCTATGCAATGTGGCAATGCATAAAACCTTCAAAGCATTAAGAGCTCCTCGCAGTGTAGAGCCACCACAGGACAGGCTGTCCCCAGCACAGCTGAGATCTCTGCCTTTCTTGCCTGGACTTCTGCACTATACCCAACTAAGTTAAAGGTCAGAGTCATTAACCGCAAGGTGTCCCACTGCAAAGGCTGGGATTACTGAAGGACCAGTTACCACCTGAGAGTAACATGGGAAGGAAAGAGGGTATATAACAATGCAAGATGAAGCACTGTTTTCTCCCCTRTGGCACTGGCACTTCTGTTTCAGTGGATGCACATGCGCTCACACTAAGTGATCTGTTGACTCAAATGCCGTCATGGACATAAGCAGCATAAACTTTGCCCGAGCACGAGCAGCTGTCACCTTGTGAGATGCATGTGCTCAGAACCAGGTGCGTGTCACTTCAGTAACGTTGGAGGATATGACTTTGACTTGGCCATAAAAGGAAGTAGGGGGACGGACCCAGGGAAGATATGGACACTGCAGCAGGTACTGGAAATTGTTCTTGGCTCCTAGCAGCATTGTTTGATCTGTTCAGTGGGTCATGTGCCAGCCAGCCGACTCGCTACGTGTGTTTAGACAGCTCCTGCATGTCTGAATTCTCCTGGCCAGCTGGCTGCTTTAACTCCTTCAGCTGCCCTTACTGCCAGGAGTCAGGCAGTTCTGGAAGCAACAGAGTAAAACCCAGCAGGGCTGGAAAGTAGCACAGGATTTGAATTAAGTGAAGATGGGGTTTGGAGTGGCAAAGGAAGTGGGGAATTTGCTGGGACTCTTGAGTTAATGACTGCTGTTGTTAAAAAATCATGACCATCATCCTCCTGAGACGTGTTTCCTAACATGTCTTTAATGGAAAATTAACCAGGGCAGCCTCTGCTCTCTCAAGCTTTGAAATCCTGCCATAGAAACCTGTAGCAGAGGATGAAGAGACAAAAGCAGCAGCAGCATACAGCACAACCTGGTATCAAGAATAACTGTCAGAGACAGGTGCGTATGCTTGTCATGCCGTGCATCTTCAGTTGCAGGCACCCCTCACAAAAGCAAATACTAAGCCTAAAAAGCTTGGAAAAGTAACACTGAAGCTCATGATGAACCTGTGAGTCTGACCCCCTCCCCTCTTTACCCCTCCACCACCTGACACTTTTACGGTGCAGTCTCTGCACTAGTGCTGCAGGTTCCCTTTAAAATGGGCTTAAATGGGAACCCAGGCAGAGCAAATTGCCTGAGGAAAAGTTTCTAGATCTCCTGCCTCTCCGTGAGTCCTTTCTTCAAAAATATTCACTAAAAGATCTGAGGTTATGATGTGACTTTTTCCCCCTGTCACATGTTGAAGCCCTTATGCCAACAGCTCCTCTCTCTGTTTGCCTCTTCTGCTGTGCTGATCCAAATTCTCAAGTCACTGGTAGAGTTCCAGAGTCATTCCCTGGGTTTTATTCCAGCCTGTCAGCAGCACTGCTGAGAGCTGAGCGAAGCCTCCTATTTCCCAGCCTTCCACCCAGGATGACAGGCTGGTTGTGAGGTGTTCTGTGACATCTCACACTTCAGGCATTGTATTGGTGTTTGTCATGTTGCAGCATGAGGAGACCCAGCTAGCATCCTGGGAATTTCGAACAGCATCCATGAAGACTTTGTTCTGCTCTTGGATTCTCCTGTGCTGGTGATCTGTTGTCCTTTTGTGCAGTTTGATAAAAGCAAAGGCAGAATCCCAATCATGTCAGAGGAGCTGCGAAAATCCCACAGAAAATGGGAATGAAGGAGGGGTAAGGACATCCTTCCTCTTAGCAAACAGGCCTGTGRCCATCATGATCACACAGTGTCTGGAGACCATCTGTAACACTGGGAAACCATTCCAAACTATTTTGCTGGTAAAACCACAACACATTCCCACTGGTGTTTTCACAAGCTAAATGGTTTCAGCATTGCTGACAAGAAGGCTGTTTCCATCCATGGTGCCACTGAAGTCAGGAGAGTCACAATGATGCAGAAATTAAAACAGCTGAGAGCAGAATAAGGCTGCAATTTTCCAGCAACAGCAAGAAGGTCAGCCTTTTGCCTTTCACCATCTCAGCCATGAGTCCCAGGGAAGCAGACTCTCCTCCTCACTCGTGTTCCAGAGTCCAGCCAAGGAGGTTGGTCAGGCTCAGACAGAATGGGGACCCAGGCTAATGATGGAGGAATTAATGGGCTTGTTCCTGTGATGGCCAGTCTTTCTTCAAGAGAGGATGCGTTAGTATGTGCAACTGGCCTGGAAACTGAGCCAGGGAAGAGGAAGGCAATGACATGTAGCCACTCACTTCCATTTGTCTTTGTCTGCTTGGGGCAGAATGCGCTGCTAGTGCTACCCTTGACACAAGTCTCAAGCAGGGATGTCAACACATATTCTTGCCTTTCTTCTCTGCATCTGCTTCTGCCCCAGCAATCTAGACACCTGCCAGGGGGACTTGCAAATCTGGGTCTTGTTTGCTTTTAGTCGACTTTATCCTGTTTTACAACAGCAGCTGCAAATGTCAAGTAGCAGATCAGCCCCCATTTGCCATGATCAGTGAGTACTGTTGGTTCCATTGGAGTGGAAGATTAGCAACTAGCCTGTTGACTGGGGGTTCTTGTGCATAGAGGTGAGGGAAGAGGAATCACTGCAACCTTCATCTTCTCAGAGACAAACAGCAACAGGTTCTTCGGCCTCTGTCATCTCCAGGCCAGCTCCCTTTGTCTTTAGGTCTGCTATCAAAGGCAATGCAATCTCCTCCCCACACCACTTGTCTCCAAAAGCAGATCCTAGCTGCTAGGTACACCGCCGTGAGAAGTCCTGTCACCTTTGAGAAGCAGCCTTTTTCTCTGTGTCTTTCTGAACTGATAGATGTCTGCATGGAATTTTCCGCCAGCAGAGAATTGTACTGAACTCCTCCGGGCCTGAAAGCATCACAGGACAACCGGGGGATCAGGCCCAGGTGGCACGCGTTTATGAAAGGCAGGTCCTGCTTGACTATCCTGACCTTCTGTGACAGGGTGATCTGCTTACTGGATGAGGGAAAGGCAACGGATGTATTTACCCGGATGTTAGTAAAGACATTTACACCATTTCCCACAGCATTCTCTAGGAGAAACTGGCTGCTCATGGCTTGGATTGGTGCACTCTTCACTGGGTAAAAAACTGTCTGTATGGCTGAGCCCAGAGAGTGGTAGTGAATGGAGTCATGTCCAGCTGGTGGCCTGTCACAAGTGGTGTTCCCCAGGGCTCAGTGTCGGAGCCAATTCTGTTTAATGTCTTTATCAATGATCTGGATGAGGGGATCGAGGGCACCCTCAATCAGTTTGCAGACACATCAAGTTGGGTGGAAGTATCAATCTGCTGGAGCGTAGGCAGAGGGATCTGGACAGCCTGGAATGACAGGCCGAGACCAACTGTATGAGGTTCAACAACACCAAGTGCCAGGTCCTGCACTTGGGTCACAACAACTCCTTGCAGCGTTACACGTTTGGGAAAGAGTGACTGGAAGAATGTCCAGCAGAAAAGCACCTGGGGATGCTGGCTGACAGTGACTGAACATGATCCAGTGTCTGTCCAGGGGACAAAGAAGGCCAAAGGCGTCCTGGGTTGTATCAGGAATAGTGTGGCCAGCAGGACCACGACAGTCACTTCCCCCCTGTACTTAGTACTGGTGAGGCCGTACCTCAAATCCCATGCTCAGTTTTGGGCCCCTCACCACAAGAAAGACATTTTGATGCTGCAGCAAGTCCAGAGAAGGGCAATGGAGCTGGTGAAGGGTCTGGAGCACAAGTCTGATGAGGAGTGGCTGAGGGAGCTGGGGGTCTTTAGTGGCTCAGGGGGGACTTTATTGCTCTCTACAACTGCCTGAAAGGAGGTTGTAGCCATGTGACGTTGGCCTCTTCTCCCAGGTAACAAGTGACAGGATGAGAGGAAACAGCCTCCAGTTGTGCCAGGAGAGGTTTAGAGTCAATATTTAAATTGTAAATTTCTTCACCAAAAGGGTTCTCAAGGATTGCCCAGGGAAGAGGTTGAGTCACCATCCCTGAGAATTCTGAGTATCAGAGAACAGAACAGAGCAGGAAAGACCCTATTGCATCCAGTCCTCTGTTATGGCAAACAACCATAACATATGAATGTACTCAAAAGCACCTCTGTAAATCAGGCTATCAGGTGCAGTCTCTCAAAATACCTCCCTGGAGAGGGAACTGCACAGGCCACCTAGCCACCAGCACAGCAGCAGAGCAAATCAGATTTCAGATAGCTTCAGCAACCAAGATAGATTTGTGACATCAGTACAACAGCACTGTTCCTGGTAAGTGTCTGGATAAAGTATCTGAAGCATTACATTGGGACTGATTTTACCATTGATAAATTCCTCTTATAAAATTTTAGCTTTAAAAACAAGAGGAACTTTTATCCTTGTTAACTTCTCATGCCCTGGACCCATGTGCTACTTTTAGATGAGACAAGAACTGTTCCCTTGTTCAAGCTGTCTTGAACGAGGGAACAGTTCATGACTGTCTACACATGCCACTTTAAAAAAAAGTAGTTTTTTTCTGAGGGAGGCAAAGGGGCTGACATTTCCACACCAAGATCTGAGAATTTATCTACCATATCAAAGTCGCTTTAGGCTTGACAAAATTCCCCCTGTTAATTGGGAGCAGCCTGAAAGGAATTACAAAGCAAAATAAAATATTTGAAATGCTTATTCCTATTGTTACACCGCTTTGTTTAACTGCTCTGGCAAACCTGCTGTCGGTTGTAAATTTCTTCCCTGTGCCAAGTCAACCCAGCAATAATGAAACGTGTGCTCCTGAGTTACCCTGGGCCCTTGACCTCCTAGCAGATATTATTCTTTCCTACCTATGCCTGTGGCTGCGTGGTGCTTTGAAACTGGTGCATGTTCACAGAAGGCTGCAACCTGTGAAGAAGACACCTGGCCACGTGCAGGCTTCTCACCCAGATGCCACCCACTCATGGCATCCTTAGGCTGAGTATCCCAGGTGTCCTCACGCCTGGCAGCCAGTGCACACCTGCCCTGGTGCCTCTGTCTCATCCTTTCCCACACCCCACGCCTCTCCACTCCAATCTGCCTGACCTCCTGGGTCGCCACACCCAGACCTAAGTGAACATTTAGGTGAACATTTGGGTTCAGGTCAGAGAGGCCATTGCTATGTTCTCGTGTGCTGCGTATGATCCGATGGGTCTTTTTGTTCTTTTATGTGGACATAAGTTCACCAGAAACTCAAATACGTCTAACTTGTCAAGCGAGGACAGATCTCCCAAGACAAAATGCCTTCTGCCCTGAATGCTTGCACAGCCTAGCCCCGGATTGTATGTTTGTATGTTTGTGATTGTATGTTTGTCGAGATCACACGTGGCCCTATGACTTCATCATCACGAATATTCCCAAGCATTAGGGCAAACTATTGCATTCGGGGAATAACAAAACACCCACAGCATTCCACAAACACCAGCACTGCTGGGAACCCCAGCAGCCAAGCATACCCCCCCACATGCCCCAGCATGCCTACACCACCATTTAGAACGTGCGAGCAGCTCCGTGTGTGTGCGCCGTGCCCTATGGACTCTGTCTGGAAACCCTGCACAGCCCCATGATCTGCCTGCCTTGGAGGAGGTGGTGTTCAGAGAGCCACGCCTGTGGAGCAAATATCTGTTGCTGTGAGGCATCCTTCTGTCACATGGGCTGCCAGAAGGAGTCACAACAGGTTGGAAAGATACCATCCTCCTTGCTTATCACTTACAGTGAGCCTGAGTCAGTGACCGAGGTGATGTGGGTGCCCCATGTTACCACGCAGCAGCTGGCTCCCTAATGTGTATGGCAAGAGCCGGAACAGCGGTGTGCACATCCCCTGAGAAATGTACCCAGGCCTCCTTCAGCCCTACAGTGAAGATCACCTTCTGCTTATGGCAGTGTCCAATCGAGCACAGGGATCTCTGTGTCCTGTGTCTGCACGCTGCATGAACGAGACGCAGAATGGTTTCACCCTGAGATCCTGAAAGCTGCAAGACTCATGTAAGCTAGTGCCAAATACTTCTCTGTGAAAACCAAACCCTGGGGTTGGATTTGGGGCATGAACAGTTTTCGAAGATTCCCGCGACATATCAATGTGGGTTTCATTTGGTACATAAATCCATACACAAGGAGAATGGTCCCATCTGCCGTCTTCAGACAGTTGCCCAATGTCCTATTGGAAAGTTCTCAGAATGATGTTATTATGGGAGGGATAAAAATCTCCAGAGATGAGTCGTGAATTCAGCTTATTCCTGACTATGTACACCTTTCAGAACAAAACTAATTCTAATATTTCTTTAGACAGGACTAGCAGTCACCCCCATAAAATTCTGGAGTAGATGTTCGTTTCATGTCAGTGGAGGGGAAAGCAAAGTCTGGCCGTTGTGTTGAGCTATGTCATACCTATGTGGCTGCGTGTCACCAATGCTACAAACCGGCAGGTCTGTTCACACTGCACTTGCACTCTGGACTCTGGTTCGTAGCTGTATCCTCTTTGCCTCCAGCCCAAACAGTACATGCTGTTACTGGGGTGTCCTTTTTAATAACAGAGCATGCCAAAAGCTCCTTAGCAACCCCTTGAGATCGAGTGACGACGTAACATTGAGTATCTGCAGAAAGGGAGTATGTGCAAGGCCTGTAGGTGCCCTAAGGATTGCGCACATCTTTGGACAGGCTCGCCTCAGGGTATGATGCACTGCAGTTGCCATCTCCAGTGTATGCTGTTAGGTCCACCTACTCCGCCTGGGGTTTGAGTGGTTAAGTGACTTGGAGTTTTTCACGGCTCAGGATGTTTCCTGTGTATTCCCTCTGCTGGTATGTTGTTAGAAGGGTCAGGCATTAATTTGTGTGGTTTTATAATTGATGTGCCTGCACCTGAAGGTCACAACAACAATTTGCACCAGTAAAAATGGAGCACTCAGAGGAAAGCCTTGCTCATTTTCTGCACCACAAGGGAAATCTCTGGACCCTGCACATGACTCAGACATGGTCCACAGCAACTGCAGGATTCTGGCATCAGCCTGGTGATTTTGCGGGGTTGCCTATTGTGCTCTAATCACCTGCTCCCATGGGCAGCTGCACCAGCGTGACAGGTTTTCCTGCCTCTTCAAAACACAGCGCTGGCCAATGGGTATGGGCAGAACTTACTGTTTACATTTTTCTGCATGGCGGACATGTCCTGTTTGTCTGTGGGAAACTGCAGCCTGGGAGGAAGTGGTGATTTCCTTGTACGTCCTGTGTTACCTTTTCATTCCATCTTCACTCTAAATCTCAGGACTGAGATTTTCCAATTGACCAAAAGGCTTTGAAATTCACATCCCCAGCACCTTCATGCAAGAACCACAAGCTAAAATGCTCCTCAGTGCTTCTAACACACTCAGATGCTTCAAAGCAGCCTTCAGAGTGGGGATTACATCCGATAGCAGTGACCAGAAAAGCCGGTGTTGGCAGTAGGGAGGACCCAAAGAATGGTTCCCTTCACCCGAAATTGAGTAAGGCAGATCCCGAGAAGAAGAAATCCTAACACATATGTGCAGCTCTCCAAGACATAGAGGGTCCAGCAAACCTCAGTGCCAGGGGCTCACTGGGCCTGTTCCTTTCCTTGTCAATCATTGAACTTGGGAGTGAGGCCCAAAGAAAGGCAGGTAGGTTTCATGGCAACTTTAGCCTCTGCTCACCAGGGTTAGCAGATGAACACGTTGCAGTGACAGTACCATGAGCAAAGCAAGGAGCCTGTTAGCCTGCTGTCAAACACATAGTGGTAAATTAAATTACTCCAGCCCAAAAGCCAGCCTCATTTGCTTGAGGGCTGCCATCAAGATTTGATGCTGATGCGAGAAAGCAAGGTGCAGGAGATGAAAAGTTCCTCCACAGCCCTCAGGAAGGTCCTATCTTCCTAGACTGCATCCTGAGCTACTCTGGGCCTGCATACGAGTGCATAGCATGCCCACCTGAGTAAAGAAGTTGTAGAGCATGGTGCTTTTATAACGGCAAGGACACACAAATGCATACAACATTTATGGGTGTCTTTCTAATGCTCTGGTGTTTTCCTGGACCAGGTGGAATATGGAGAGAGGATTGGCAGCCCTCTGGGGACCACACAGACAGGGACGCTGTTTCACTCACTTGGTATCTGCAAGGAGACAAAATGAGTCTGATAGTATCAACAGAAGCTCTAATTAATGTTTTGTCTGCCAGACAAAACCCCCCTGGAACCAAAAAGAGAGACCTGGAAACTCCAAATTACAAGGGTGATACAGGGTGACAGCTTGAGAGGGATAGAGAAAAATCCAGTAGACTGTAGACTTGATTTGTACAAGAATTGCATGCATCCAGTACCTGTCTCCAGCCAAGGAATGTGAGATTGCCTGGCTCACCCAGCCTGGTCTTCAATTCTCACAGGCACTACATTTCAGAAATATATTGAATTCCATTTTAAAAGGGGAGTATTTGCCTGGAGTAGAGGTCTGTTTCAGCGCCCATTTACTGAACACAACCCTTGCAGGGTCATGGCATGTTTAACAGAGGTCATGAGCTCATTGGAAAAGTGATTGCAGAAGTGGAGCTTTGGCAAGAGTTTGGGTAACATCAGAAGTAGTATTGAGCCTCCTTCAAATTTCCCTCCTAATTTGCTGTCCTTGCCCTCACGTGCATCACCTTTGTGCCTTTCACGATGGAAGAGGCAGCATGCATGCTTCTGTAGCTACCCATTGTTTGCTTATTTTTTTATGACCCGTTTACCTTAAAATTATCTCGGTCTATTCCCAGTCTCCACAGATCAGCCTGAAAGTTACCATGTAAATCAGAGCTCTCCTCATTGTATATACACAGACAGGGAGCAATAAAGAAGCCATAAAAAGAAATTTGGCACTTTTTCAGCTTATCATCTAGGTGTAATTGGACATTCTTTACACAAGAAAGAAGCTGATCTCTTGCCTATATTATTTGCATGGAAGAGTTGAAGCTACATGGGGTTTTAAGGTGGAAAATTCATGCAAAAGCAAGAAGTGAATGGCACAGAGAGGTCTATTGGCCCAATTGTCAGGTCTAGGTTTCACCCTGGCTCACCCCTGCATGGAAAGGAAAAACATGTCTCTTCTCTCTATGGTGCTGGGTGGACGAAAGAGTTCAGAGCAGCAGGGCCCCTGATTTACAGCCCAGCTGTCCTCACTCAGAGGACATGATCAAAGCATCCTGCGATTCCCCACTGGAGTGATGGGAAGAAACGGCCGACTGGCTATCTGCTTGGCATGTTCAGCTCTAGCATGAGGCCAAGGCAAGTGCTTTGTTTTCATGGACCAGAGCTTCTCAGAGTGGCTGCTGAGAGGAAGTGGCTGAAAACTAATTCTCAATTAAGTTGTGGAACCAGTAGGTGGGAAGTTCCACGCAGGCCAAAAGCCCATAATCTCGTCTAGAGATGACTTTTGTTAACAAAGAAAAGGGTTTGTGATGTCCTGTCCAAAAATTTCCTGGTGTACCCTGGAGGAGGTCATGACCCCTGAAAACTTGTGTTCCTCTCCTACTGAGGGTTGATACACCCATTTGGAGACCCAGCTACCAGAACATGAGCAGATCCCCGACCAGAGGTATAAAACAGCAATATGGGACGCAGCTCTCTATGTTGAGCACAGGACCAGGCCAAGGTCCTGTATGGTTATGGGATATGTGTGCATGAGGTCACAAGTCATGAGCCCAGGCTGAGCTCAGAGCAGAGATGGCTGTGGTCTCCTCAGTCCTTCACTGCAGCAAGGAGCGCGAGGACATCTCCAGAGACATGGCTTGACAGGGACAGTCCCCTTATGATCCTGGAGAAAAGATGTAAGGCATAGCACATGCCTGGTGCTGTGCTATTTCCGGAACACGKGGCCAAAGGGGTTTCTTGGGATTCAAGGGCAGGGCTTGCACATGTGTATGCTGCCAACCTGAGTTACATGGCACGATGCCACAGACCCCTCACATAGGCTGGCTCACCAGACCTGGCTCACCTCTCAATGCCTGCTTGGAAAAGGAAGGGTACCCATAGTAAACAGGTAAGAAAACTGGCCGAAAGGACCCTGGTGAGAGCAATTCTGCTCCCTCCCTGCAACCCCAGCAGCACCTACTCTAGCACAACATGGTGTTGTATGTTGGATTATTTGATCTTTGGGACTGTCTTGAGGGGAAAAGCAAAGAACAGCATTTGTGGAAATGCCGCGCAGCCTGCCACCAAAGAGGCGGCTCGGGGGCAGCCTCAGGAGGTGCCACTCTGTGGCTGGCATGGCTACAGAGCATGTGGGCTGCATAAGGATACTGGGTATCCTGCGTGGGGGAGGCTGCAAAGGAAGCTGATTAGTGCCTGGAGGGGTGATTGACCTTCCCTTATGAACCTGGGGAAGGGGTGATTAGTGGAAAAAGAGACTGTGATTTGGGGACATGTCTATATGGGTTATGGGAAATAAGGAATCCTTGAGTCACCAAAATGACAGATCCAGCCAGAAGGGATATGTAGAGGACAGTCACTGTGGTGGATACTTCTTGGACATATGTTGTATGGAGGTGGTCTTCCGGGACAGGGGTAGCTTTCACTCAGGGCCAGTCCTGCAAACCCAGCTGTGACTCCTCAGACTCCCGAGTTGGAAAATACAGCAAAACACGTAATTCCACCTCCAGCATGTTTATTCCTTCAGTTCCTCCAGCCACCTCCTCACCCTTGCCTCTTAGCTCTAATCCTTCAGGTTTACATCACACTGCCTGCCAAGGGGACTAGCTCTTGACCTGTACAGGAGCTTGCTTCTTTAGACTTGATCTCACCACCAGAGTCACAACCTGAAGCCCTAGCCACCTGCATGGCCACCCTTCCCTAACATTACCGCCAGCCTGAAGGAAGTGGTTGAAATGTGACACCCACGCCTGGTCTTGACCCCTGGCGTTGCCATTTCCAGTTTTATTCAGTATGGTTTCCTGGATAAACAGATGGATTTTCCTCTCCTGACCCTTCATAAATATTATTTCAAGGGTGCCTTTGAAATTGTACAAACAATCACGTTTTCCACCTTCACACAATATTTTTTGCTGTCCTTCAATATGCAGATGGGTCTTCTTAGTCCCTGCCTGTGTTAACATTCTTCTCCAGTGGCTCTCACTTCTGTTTACCCCTTAAGCAACAGGTTATTGCCCTCCAGTCACAGTCTTGAATTTCTTGCTTCCCAAACAATTTCATTGTATTTCAGTCGCAGCCATGACTGAGGGATTCTCACAGCGTTGGAGGCCTGTGCCTTCCTCGCAGAGATATCAAGGATCCTTTCAAAAGGCCCAGCCTGACTAGGTTTTTTTCTTTGAAAAACTAAAATGCTAAATTTGGATGTCTTACATTACTGTAGGATACAAGCACGTGAGGGGACACCTGCCCCTACATGCCTGAAAGCTCATCTTTTTTTCCTAATCCTGTGATTTGGTCCAAGAAAAAGGTATACTTTCTCCCCATGACAATTTATTTATTTATATTATCTACCACAGATATAATACAAGTATGGAAGACTGTAAACGTGAAGGGCCGGGGTGAGGCAGCAGAAGCAGTCACCCCATCTGTATTTCAGAATTTAGTGCAACCATAAAAAACATTCCCGATATCAGCAATGACTGCATCATCGTCATCATAAAGGCACTGAGAAGTCAAGCGAAAACAACCACAAAGAGGAGTCTCAAAGGCCTCCAAATTTTGCCAACTTACCACTACTGCTCTTTTTTTTGTACTTATTAGCTGCCACCCCGTCTTGAGTAACCTTCTGAAGGTTGGAGAAGCGTGGCAGTCAGAGGCTGTTTTTCCTCTGTTCTCATCTTCTCCTTGAAGACCTTTGCTCCCTCAGCAAATCCTAACAAACTTATATGGCACTTGAATGAACAGCTTAACTGTAAACACAGAGCAGGACCAAAGGTGAGATAAACAGGAGCCCAGCAGCTCTCAATGATCCGGGAACAAGGGGCAGAGTTGACGTTCAAGAATTGGACTGAGACTGATGTTTGCTTGCCCCTGAGRTCACAGAATGTTGTTTTGAGGACCCTTTCCATGGGGTTCCTGTAGGAAATTCACTGCCTGTTAAAAGCAAAGTGGAAGAGAAGAACAAAATGAACTCCATAGCTCAGACCATTGATTGACCCTCTGACATGCTTGCCCACTGCCTGGTCATCCATCACGCTGGCCTCATTAGCAGGAATGGGGTCCTCCTGTATTTTGTGCTCCCTCTGCTAGTACAGCTCCCTGGGACAGGAGTTTCCCTTCACCAGGCTTGCACAACAAACAGACCTGGGGAGAATCAGTGGAAATACTTACTAATAGATAACCATTGTTTTTCTAAGAGCAGATTTGCATTGCTTTTAGCAATATTTGACACAGTCAGCTTCAAAACACTTGCTCTGGACCAGGAACATGAAAAAGCTCAGCAGGACTGCACCGAGAGGGTGCCTCATTCCTTGCAGAGAAGACTGGGATTATTTGTTGCTTCCTAACAGCCAGCACTACCTGCAAGACCTGAGCTCATCTGCCTTCCCCCCAACACCTCCATGAATGCATGTGGCTTCACGGTGAAGTGAAAAGTGTGCAAAGGGCCAAGCTGTAAGGCCAGGATGACTTGACCAGGTGACATATGCTTGGAGTGCTGCATCTCACCTGTCTGCAGATGTGCCAGCAGCGTGTTGCTGAAGCTGCTTCTGCATTATGTTATTTGCCTCCATAGCCCACCCAGCATGGCTACACCTGAAACCAGTGCCTGCAGACAGAGCAGGCTGGGATAGTTTTAAACACAGCTTTTTGTCCTAAAAATATTTTGATTAAAAGCATTGTTTTTAATAACCAGATAGGAATATTAATGGAAATTTCCCTGGCAAAATATGTCAATATGGGCATCTTCTTTTTTCTGGGTTGAGAAATACATATTCATAAATTTAAAAAATTCAAAATTTTATCCCAGTTTTCATTGTAATGCTTTTTAGCTTAATGAGAGCTCCTCAGCATGCACATCACCTTATGAAAGACTTGAAATATTGATGTTTTATTTCCTTTCTTAAATCATGATGGACAGCTGCTATTTAGTACTAATTAAAACACCTTATCTTTTTTCACAGATCAAAGTGTCTCCTGTTTGTTTTGTAATGAAGAAGTTTGACACTTTTCTTGTTTGACTTTTTGTCAGACTGTTTCATTACAAAACAAACAAAAGTCACTTTGATCTGTGGAGACAGATAAGATTTTTTTAATTAGTACTATATAACAGCTGCCCTTAATTGTGCTTATAAATAGAAGAATGGAAAGCTTCAAATCTCTTGCCACATTATGCACTAAAACTTAGTCCTAAAACAGTCAGCAATCACTGTAAAACACAAAAAGGACCTTAATTAGGATTTCTAACTGATGCTTTGAAATTCCAGGATGTAAATGAAATTCAAAATGTAAAACCCCAAATCTCAAAACTGGAAACTATGAGAATCTATTTTGCAAGAAAATCCAAAAAAGAAGTGATTTGGATTGCAAATACCTTTCAGAATTACTCTTCACATGGACAAGTTGAGGGTCTTGCCCTGAAAATCAGCAGRCAATGGCTAAGAACTAACATCATTGATCCAACTTTTTGGCATGTTAGGACGACCTGTGGCCTTGGTGTTCCCCCAGCTCCTCTTTACTTCTGGACATTGAAATAGCCACATCTGTTAGATGCGTATCTGCTGCTCTGTATGAACATTGCCTTGAGAAGCAGTCCCATTCTTGACTGGCACCTCATTGTACTGCAGATGAAGAGTAATGAAGCATCTTTTGGCAAGAAGACAGCACCTGTTTCCTGTTGCGTTCCTGTTTCCTGTTGCATTCCCACATTTTGAATCAGCCTTTCCAGAGATGATTGCCTGTGAATTTATTCCCCCTAACTCCAGCTTGGGCACCACTTTCAAACATCAGAACCTTTGGTTCTCTGCACTAGCTCTGTACCAAATTTTGGGCCAAAGCCAGAGTTTCAGCCCTTCTCTCCAGACCAAATCAGTCTGGGTGCTGGCTGCCTAAGGGAACTGTTTCATGCTTTCTGGTGGTGGCTGCTCACAGCAGCAGTGATTCACCCCAAAAATTTCTGTCTCAAGGGAATGCCGATGTCTGCGGCAGATGGGCATCTTTCCTGCAGCTGACTCCTACCCATGGAGCTTGCCCCTGCAGAGAGACAGAGGAATGACTCCCAGTTTTCCCATCTCCAAAGGCCAGAGGCACATCTCATTTCAGTCAACTCCGCAGAACAAAACCACACACGCCAAATACAACCCTCACAGCTGCAAGCACCGAAGAAGGTGGTCCGTCYCACTGATGCAGAGGTCCCCAGCACAGCTAAAGGACCTGCTCCAGAGGAAYGGGTGTATGGAAATGGGAGGGATGGCAAGGGAAAGCAGCAGCATCTGTGCCAGCAGCACATCTCTGCCAGCAGCCAGCACCACTTTCTCCATGGGAGGTATTAAAACCCTTGTAGTGGACAGTTATGCAATAGGCTTCCTCGTCTAGCTCGCAGCAATTATTGTCATGCAAGATGAAGATTTCTATCCCATGTAGGTTTTTAGCCCAGCTGGTGTAGGGGTGGATGATATTTTTATTGCTTCTGTATGGAAAATGTGAGAGTAGTATCTTCCCAAGCTCTTGGCCCCAGTCGTACTTTCAAACAGCAAATTCCACAGGTTACATACTGTGTAACACAGTGTGTTCCTTTATTAGTATTTCAGGTACAGTATTTTAAGTCATGATCTTTTTCTTTCTCATTCTGGTATTTTAATAAAGAGTAAATTCCAGGATCTTATGTGCCTTCTCCCTGCCAATATTCTTTTCATTCCCATGTCACATCTCTCTCACTAAATTAATTGTCCTAATCTTTCCTTTGTGAAATCCTTTTAGGTCTTCTAATAATTTGTATCAACTATCTTTAGACATCTTCTATTTCTGATGTGTCTTTCAGAAAAGTGACAAAATCTGAGTACATCGTTTCAAATGTAGACATAATTTTGATTCACAGGAAGGTATCATAATACAGCATTTTCAGTGCTAGCTATTGTGATTGCTACTGCTCAAGGAGCCTGAAAAYGACCTTGATGTTTTCCTGAGTAAGAAATAAATAATTTAGGGCCTGTCATGTTATATAAGTGGCTTAAATTGATCTTTCATGTTGCATTACCTTGTACCTACCCATGCTGAAATTAAACTGCCAGCTGCTTGTTCTGGAGATCCTCCCTTTCTCCTCTTTTTGAGTGCTCTCAGCAACATGCATTGTCTTCCAACACMAATACCCAGGGCCCAGAGGTGCAGCAGATGCCACACAGCCTTCTGGCAGCCTCACAGTGAAGAGTGGTGGGTAACAGACCCGCCATCCTCCACCCACTGCTGCGGAAGCGGCCGCTGAGTGTTGCTGCTACACCACACACAGGTCTGCGGGGAAGGTGATGTGAGCCCACAAAGAATGGCTGCTGTCTGAGGGGCTGAACCCTTACCTCTGCATGCCCACAGGGATCCTCAGGCACTTTTTGTCCAGCTTTCTTCTTAATACCTGCTCAGTACCAGCCATAACTTTTCTTCCAGTCCTCTCTTCCACAGGCCTTGGGAATTGCTGAACAAGGTAACACATATCTCTTGAAAGTCAGCCAATCCCAACTTGAGAGCGCAAGGCTCAGAGATTCCACTCCATTGCTGTATATTTCTCCATGGGTCAAACTAGAATTTGGCACATCACCCTAGCGYCACACAACAGGTCTCTCACCTGTTGAAGTTGCTTGTGGGACTGCCCATCTCTTTATGTTTGCTGCTGGTTTTTAATTGTGACAGGGACTCAGCCCAGGCTGGAGGAGTTGCATCAGCAAAGCTGAGAGCAATGGAAAGTGATTTGGCTGAACCTGGATCAGGAAAGCTCGATACATTCTTTACAGTGACAAGAAAGAGCAGAGTTYGGAAGACAATTAGCAAAGGACTTACAGCTCATCAAGATTTATCTCTTGGTACTAACTCTTGGTGCCTTGAAAGGGGCTTCATTAGAGTTGTTTATGTTAGAGTTGTCTAAACTCTCAGTAGTTATAAATCAGCATTGCTCCAATTAATTCAATGAAACTGTCAATTGACACCAGATAAGCATATCGTTTGTAATACATTCTTGAATTCAACCAGATCACCTTCTTTTCATAAATACCTGCCTGGTAGTTTTCCCTCCAGGAGYCCTGCAGGCCTTTCCTTCTGGAATCCAGCAGACTCCCTGTCATTGCTGTCTCTCTGGGCACAAAGTAACATCTGAGTGTTAGCCCCATAAAAAAAAAGGAGCACACATGGGGTTTTTTACAACAGAGACCTATTAGCAAGTCAAAGAAACAGCTTGGAATGGTGGAGGCACAAATGTAAGGAATCTGTGGTATTTGTAAGAAATGCAGATAGCAGATGATTTGACTTATTTCCAAATACTACGGCAAATGTTCCTTTTAATGCACAGGGCTCTGCTCAGCCTATTGCATTGCCYGCAATAGCACTGTATTCAGGGATGGCCAGAGGAAAATACACAAACCTTCTTGTAAGCACTTCTTGCTCCATACAGCAAAGGGATAATGTTACTCCTTTCAGCAGCAGATTTCTGGGCACTTCGCAAACAGGGAATTCAGCATCAAGGAAACCCTCTGTGAGGCAATTAATTGGTGTTGCTGTACTAAGAGAGTGATTCAGTAGGTTACTACAGGACAGTGGAAAAGGCAAAAATTAAACTCCACTAACCCACTTTCAGGCTGCAGCCTGTCACTTCTCCAGCCTTCAACTAGAAGCCAAAATCTTGGTTGCACTGGCTGCAATCTTCCCTTTTCATTGGCAGAATTATACCTACATCTCTCACACCCCTAGTCCACACTCTAAACCTTACACTCTTGGTAGAAAGTCACCCAGAAGGACTCCTTTATTTGCTTTATATTTATATAAAACCAAAGTTCCCCATGTCATCTGGCAGAGTGCAGCTTTCTGCTCTTTAGTTTCCTTTGGAAGTTTCCAGTGAAGACTCTTGAGGAGAGGAAGAAGTCCAAGTTCTCAGTGAGAGACTACTTGACACTACTTTGCTCCCGTTCAGGCAAAAGCTGGATAAATCACTGCAGTTCAATCTGAATCTCTTCTGTGTTTCTGGTGATGATGTTTCAATTCAGCTCCTTATTTTAAAATACTGATTCTCATTCCAGGTGATTTCTGCTTTGCTGGCCTTCCTCTTTCCTATTCTCTACTTCACATAGATATTTCTGCTGTTTTTCTACTGTCCACTGCACTATATCTTCCAGGTCTTATCCATCTTAACCTAACTTTTTCCATTTTCTTTCTAATTCTTTCTTCAAGTTCAGTCTGAATTCAGTGTAAATTCTCTTGCCTGACTCCAGGGTGTCTGGATATTTGTTTCCTCTGATGCTGTTTGCTGCATCTTTCCTCACTGCTCACCTGACTCTAGGTGGCATTACCTGTGTCTGTTCTCTGAGGTGTAGGAGCATTTTCTGCTTTATCCAAGTCCATAGCCTGACGACATTATGATTTCCTGGTGGGACAAATACTGGATACACTTGATTCTCAGTCTCTCTCCATGTCTTTACCCCATGCCTTAAGGTCCACAGGAATAGGATTAAGTTGCCTTGCAAGAAGACACATCGAAGCCACGTCTCTTCTCTGGATGCTAATAGGACGTAGGACCAGAGCCTGTACCACAGTGTACCTCTACCCGTAGTGTAAACCAGGTTTTCCTGACTGTACTTGAACAATACTGAAAAAACTCCACTTATTCAGCTATCTTTACCATATCTTCTTACAATAACTTAAATCAGACATTGCATGTGAGAAGTGCTCAGCACCTCTAAACTTACAATCAAGTAATCGCTGAGCCAAGCAATGAGATAAGAGATAAGAGAAGGCCTCCATAACCAAAAATAAGTACAAAGATGGAGCCTGTAATCACACAGCAAGTTGGCATTAGGTTAGGTACAGCACTAGGTCTCCTGATTGTCGCCACTGGTGCCCTCACCACAGACTGTATGACATTTCTCTCTCCTCACTCCCTTCTCATCCCTTTCTCCTTCCCCCCCAAGCCACTCCTCTCCTTTTATTTTAAGAGCTGACTCTGCCATTTCCCATCTATAAGGTGACATATGAAAACTTTCTTAGAAAACAGTCATAAAAAGAAGAACAAAATGAAAAAGAAAGACCCAATGGAGAGCAGAAAATTACAGTGTCTGGGCCGTATTTACAATAATTATAATTATTATAAAGCACAATAGGGTGTAGAAACCCGTAATTCTCCCGGTGCTTTCTGATTTTTAGATCTATGTTTAGAAAGCACATGTCAGAGAAACAGTCAGAAAAGGAATGCCATGAAGTCACTTTCCTCTCTCTGTTGTAAAAGCATTGGGGGAAATATTTGTGTCTGCAGGAACACAGGGACAAGCAGCTTCAGAAGTGAATCCATCATTGTCCATCCCAGGATAATGTACTACCTGCTAAAGTGAAAAACTAAGCCCTCTCCTGACACCACTTCGCAAAAAGAGGCTCTCCTTTTTCTAGTCCATCCACRTGTCATTTTTATAGGACCAGACATTTCTCCCACTTCTGACACTTTGATGACTCTTACCCAAATTTCAAACTCCACACCAGCAGCCATAGCCCCCAGCCCACAGTAATGCAAACTTGGAGTTGCTCCCTCCCTTACACAAACATATTGTAGTGGTATCTGAAGACCTCCTGGTAGCACCTGAGGCAGTCTGACTAACATCTGCCCTATGGAACTCCTTCTTTCCTCATTCCTCTCCCACGGGCAGAAACATGCAGGTAATGCAAGTGTTTTTATTTTGCTCACCAGGTATCACAGGCAGAGAAAGCAGCTTTGAAGTGCCCTCATGTGTGAGACAGAAGGTGGGAAGGCTTGTGATGCTCCTTTGCTCCTGCAGACGGTTATCTAGCCCACCAGACAGCTCTCCTGGCAGCCCAGAGGAGCTCTCCCCATTTGGCAGCAAATTCTATTGCTCATTGCTGCAGCTTTGCTCTTAAATCTCATGCAATCTCCTCAAGGAAAGGGATGAGATCTTCAGTTCTAATCAGAGGTCTTTCATGAGGATAAGAGCTCATATTCCTACCAAATCCTCTACAGCTGCTCACCTTGAAGCCAAACCAATCCATTCTGCTCTTCTCCCAGGCTGCAGTGTGAGACTTGTATCTCTTAGAAGAAAGAGAAAGGTGTCTCCATAACTGCAGTTCAGTTATGTCCACAGGAGTCTGTGTTGTTGGAGGTTGTGTGCCTTGGCATCCAGTGGGTTAGTTTACCTCCACAGATCTCCCTACTCCTTCCTGGTTTAGACTTTGCCCTCCATGCCTCGACTCTTGAGCTCTGCTGTCCTGCTCTCCTAAGCATGACCTGTTGCAGCTGCTGTGACGTATGCCAACATGTCCTGCAGGGACAGTTCACAGCCAGTAGCAAAAGTGGTGTTTGAAGTGCTATGGAAGTGCCCACATCCCTTTCAAAGAGCTTGGGACACCTTTTTAGGCTATTTAGCTGGAAACAACTACCAGACCATAACTCTTGCTGTGCAAAATGGACACAAAGGACTTTCTAACTAGCAAGATGGATTAGAGGGATCTTCACTGGAAAGAGATTTCTTTCTAAAAACAGGCCCTTAGTTGTCTTTACTAATATGTGAATGGGTAATAACAGCACCTGAATGTGAAAACCCGCAATGAGTTATTACTGGGAAACCAGTCTGAGTAGCAGAGCCATGCTTAGTGACATCTGGGTAAATGGGAAATCAAACGGGACCAGCTGTGAAGGAAGAGACGGCCTGTGGTTTTGGACAGGAGTGAATACACCCTGCCCTCAAGCACCAGTTATATTTGAGGCTAGGTATAGGGATCAGTTCTGTGCATTGCATAGGTGTGTGTATGTATGTACATTAATGAATGCTTGTGTGTGTGTGTCTCTTTTGCTTTGAATGTTACACATTTTTTCCCCAAATAAGGGGGAATGAGACTGCAGCATGGATGTTTGTAAGCAGAAGAGAATAGTGCTTGCAATATTTATGCCAGTCTGCAAAACTCGTCCCAACCCTGCAGTACATGTCAAGATCAGGCTCAGAAAAAAAGTCACAGGATTCTCCCAAAAGTTTAGTGTTTTACATGCCTACCCCAGGCATCCCCTCTACTCTGGTGCAGGCCTAGTGGAGAAGAAGGATGAAGAAGCACAAAGAACTCAGAGGAGGACTTCTTATCAACCTTTGCTGTTTCCTAAAGGGCAGGTGGAGAGTTTTGTGCGGTTTCTTCCACGGCCAAGATGAGCTCTCTCCCTGACAGTTAGGAAGGTTGCCAAACCAAAGAGGTTTCCCACAAGAAGGGCTGAGAGTCTCACCTGGCCAGGTGTTCTTGCTCTCTTATGAGACTGACTCCCACCCCACCTCAAATGAGACAGCCTGAAGTAGGGAGAGAAGGTGATCAGATAGATGCACATAGAGGTATCCCAGATATGCACCTGCCACTCAGCCAGCGCCAGGGAGACGCCAGGGAGAGAAGGAAAATTTTTTTTTCTCTGACATTTTTAGCATGGAGAACAGAGTTCAAGCAGAGCAGAGGAGCCCAGTAATAATGGCTTCTGTTGCCTTAAGCTAAGCTGCTTAATTGCATTGGACTGGTTCATCTAATCAGGGAGAAAGGTGAAATCCCTTGTTTCTTGCCCCAGCTGACTTTCCTCAATGAACAGAGCCTGTGAACCAAATGCCAGGCAATCCCAAATATCAGAAATTGCTGAACAGGGCAGAAAGACTCACACTAAGAGTCCTGTGGGCAATAATGTGTGAGCATGTATGCACTGAAATGGCTTGCAAATTAGGCTGAATCTGAAGCCCAGAAGCCATGGTCCTCCCAGCTGACTGGAAACACATCATTCCTAACTTCCCTCCTCTCCCACTCTCTGGACTTTGGGAAGCAGCAAGCAGCTCCCAAGTGATTGTTGGTATCTAGAAGAAACTGCTGAAACTCCTGAAATAAGGATATTTCTTCCACTCAATGTCCCACAGTTCAGGGTCATTTTGTTTCACCCCTGTCCTTCGCCTCCTTTGCAAGACCTTGGCTTGCTGTTTAAAGAACTTGCAATCGCCATAAGATACAAACTGTTCCTCCAGGATGTTAAACTAAAGATCTTGATGTACCCCAAGTAATCATGGGTAGAATAATAAGACAGTTCAGCAAGAAGGGCTGTAGCCTGGACTGGTCTCTTGCCATGTCGTGTCACTCAAACATCTCAACTCTGCAACAAAAGTGGATGATATGGGGTAGAGCCTAGGCCAGTGTGAGATCAGGGCAGGGCTGGAGGACCTCACTGGCTGACAACAATGTGTCCCACAGCACACAGAGAAGCTTAGGTAGCCTAGTTAATTTTAGTTTGGAGCCATTCAAGGCATGGCAAGTATCAAAGGAAGAGTTTTGGTGCCAGTCCGGCCTCTTTGACCCATGACAAATTACACATTAGCTGAGGACAGAGTGCAAGGAAACAAGTGCCCTATGTGGAGCCTGATCCTGATCTCTCCCTGGAAACTGATGCAGCATCAGACATGACAGCCTCAGAGAGGTGACCCCAGGCTTAGTGATCAGTGCTGCAATCTCTCTGGGGAAGGGACCCACCACCAGTACATGGGAATGGCTCACCACATCACTCCTGTGGCTGCATGTTTATCGCCAGTATCAGCCACACCACCTTTCAGCCCTGGGCTCCAGGGCCACATACCCTTCATTTGCCCAGATGTCACTACCCACTGCAGACAATGCCCCAAACTCTGTCTGCTCTCGAGGGCTGCTGGCTGGCCAGGGCTCACCTCCTTGTCTTTCCCAGCCAYGTTCCCACCCAAGCCAGGCTTTCCTGCCAAGCTGGGATTTGTGCCAGGCGAGGGAAGCACCCTCATGCAGGCCGTGGGTACAGRGGAAGGGTGGGCAGGAAGGTGGACCCTCAATGGCTCTGGTACCATGCTGTGCCCGATCCCTGTGGTGGAGGTAATGTGTATCCATAGTGCAAACATCACGAGACCTGGCTGCACGTCCTGCTGCCACGACTCACCCAACACGTGGCCCTGGGCAAGGCTTTTGCCACTTCCTTCTTTCTGTCTCCCTCCCTATCTGTATTGTCTAATCAGGTAAAAGCTTTCCAGGGTAGAGATCGTCTCTCCCTGGGCACTGACTATGAGTGACTGGAATCACTCCTAGACACAATTAACACTTGAGCAGAGCAGAGCATACCCTCTGAATATGACAGTCTCAGCAGGAGCAGGCATCACTGACGCAAACTTTTATCTTGTCTCAATTAGCAGGCAGCAAAATGTCAGACCTTTTGTGGTTTGTTTGGAAAGCTAAGGGTCTCTCCTACAGAACCAGCCAGAGTGGCTCCCTAGTCTCAATGCGCCAGGAAAAGCGTGGCTTTTGCAGGAAGTGCGGGATGCATCTCCAAAAAGCCTTGCAGGCTTGACTCAGGCACAGAGCAGAAAGCTTGTGAGCTTTGGTGCTGCTAAAGAAAAATCTTTGCCCGCTGGCTGGAGATAGCTGGAAGAATTCTGGAGCTCAGCCTATCTTGCAGGTAGAGGAAGACAGGCAGCGGGGAGAGATTGAATACTCCTGTGCAGGGCCAGGAGCTGGACTCCATGATCCTYGTGGGTCTCTCCCAGCTCAGCATATTCTGTGATTCTGTGACCCTGGCATAGTTATTACAAGGGCTTAGGGCTGCTGGCCTGCATCATGGTGGAGATAACATCTGCCTACTGAAGACAGTCTCAAGCAGCCTAATTGCTCCTGCAGAAGGAAAACATGGGCCACAGGAGCTGCTCTGGCTCTTGGCTAATTGTCAGGCAGTTGCACAGCAGGGATCATGTATCCTGGAGGAAAGGCTGCTGAAGATGGATGCTGCGGCAGCCAGCACGGAGATGAGTCCTGTTTAAACACCATGAGGGATGGGTGGACTGAGGAGTACACAGAGGAGCAGGCACAGTTCTCTGCCTCCTGCTCCTCCCTGGAGATGTGGTTCCAGGTGTTGGGTTGTTATGACAAAGACGGTGGTCACCATCTCAAAAGAAAAAGGTGAGGGCTCTGTTGAGGGCCAAAGGAGAGTAGAGAGGAGGGGTGTGATGGCTGCTGGGAGTTTAAACAGGGGCACTGCAAGGAATTCAAAAGTGAGGTCTCACTTGGTCCTTCACTCCCTGCCTCATTATTTCATTGCTGTTTGCTGGTAGATTGAAGAAATTAAGAAGAGAATGTCACGAGTAGCGCCACTACAGACACTGCTAACCTCAAATGCAATCACCACAAGACAGCATTGCAGAATGGGAAACATGAGGTGCACGGACATACCAAACCCAGACTCTCCTCACTAAAAATCCAGAGTGTTTCCGATATGGCTTATAAATAACATATTGGCCTTAAATATTCGGAAACCCACAGTTATGTCCTCTAGGATTCAGGCCAAACAAAATAAGCAAGCATTTTGAGATGATATAGGTCTATGCATTTGAGAGCTGCATACTAAAAGTGGTAGTGCCAACAAATGCGGTATTCTTTGTCTGCCCAGTGGGTATTGGAGGAGTAAAGTGTGTGTCAAGTGGTGTTCCAGCTAAGGTGGAAACTAGAGGTGGCTTGAGCACGTGGTTCTGGGCACCTTCCTCTCCTTTTGCCTGGAGTCTTCTTCTCCCGGCTTTGAACAGTTCAGCAGTTTGGCTCATCACCCTGGCAAGAAGCACAACAGAACCCAGCTACCCTGAGGGGGATCCATCTACACTGACCAGGCCGATTGCAGGACAGGGAGCTGAGCTTTGTGGAGCTTGTGAGGCAGCTCAAGCAGTCTTCCCAGCAAACCCTTGAGCTCATTCACAAAACAGGAGCTCAGATCCCCGTGAACCCACACGCTCACCAAAAAGAGCCTGGAAATGATCTGAGTGAGAGCACAGATGGAAATCATTGTCATCGGGGAGGCCAAGAGCTTTGCAGGAAGCACGAAAGGATCAGATGTTTCAATGGATAAAAAAGAACATCCAGAGCTACATGAGATAGAATAAAAATGTAAGAGATCTAAGCCCTGTCCCTCCAGAATCAAGCCAGCCCTGACYGACAGGGATTAAGACAAAATGACACATCTGAGCAGGTTGTTTTGTAATCACCTGCAGATGTGTTTCCCGCCCCTTTTCCCTGCAGTGTCTGGCACTGGCACCATCCCAGATGCAACTCTGAATTAAACCACTGGGAAACTGGCAGGAGTGGAAGGAGGCTCTGTGGAGGGGAGACAAGGAGACAAACTGAGAAACCTCAACTCTGGTAAAGCACATTCATCCCCTTCTTGCTCTCCTCCTTATCCCCACTTTCTCCCCCACCACTTCTGCCAAGGAAGGATCTTGCCTAAGCAAAGCTCTGGTGACAGAACATCCTGCCTTGGATATTTAGTTAGGCAAGGGAAAAAATTAATTTTCAGACCATCTGTCTTGTCCAAAGAAGAGCAGTCTTTCCCAAACTGAGCTAACTCCATGCAATGGCAACAGTAAGCAACATGATATTAAACAATAATAAATCAAAGCTGACATAATTTGGAGCACATCCGGACCCTCCCCTGTGGGGGTATCACTCTTCTGTGTGTCAACAGCGGGAAGAGAAAAGCAGAAAGAAGCCTAATCTGAATCAGATAAAAGACAGTAGGCCCATGATGGTATTTCTGAGAGAGAAGACCCCTCCAAAAGGTTTGCTGTCAGCACTGTGAGGATGGGAGAGGGGCATGGGGGAGGAAGGATGGGGCAGGATGAACTGTCTCCTTTGCAGCAGATAACAGTCTAGAACAGCAAAGCCACTCTCAGCTCAGAGGGCTGGGACTGTCCGTCCCCACTGCAGCACACAGCACACCTTCCAGAGCCCCTGCCTTGGCAGTGAGGTCTGTTCTACAAAATTGCAAGAGGGCTGCCCACCTTAGTCCAGACCAGCAGGCTCAAAAGCTCAGACATATTAGGAGCAGCAGGGCAGAAGGAGCCTTTCAGCTGGAGAATGTGATGGGAGTTTGACAGTGACACAAAGTGCCAAAAGAGCAGTCCAGAAACATGGGAATGGCTTGGGAAAACATCCCTCTAGTTTTAAACTAGATGGGGAATAATGGGAGAGTACAGGCAGCAGCAGCAGACAGCCAAACTTGGCCTAAGAGYGGTCTGCAGTCCAGACATCTCAGTGGTGCACCACTGCCGGTACCCATGCTGAGAGGCAGAAAACTCAGTTAAAACTCAGATTAAAACCCAAGCTCATCAGGATGTGTTTACCAAGATGCAATCCCACCTCTGGAATGCAATGCAGACATATCCAGGGATGACTGGATTTAACTATCTCCCTGTAAAATACTAATGAAGAAGTGATTTAAGGGAGTTTTACTCCACGGCAAGTCCTAGACCTGTGTTCTAAGCACTGCAGTGTAAACTGATGTTTTGTTGCCTTTAATGGGAGCAGGAAAACAAAGCCCTTTTCCCAGTGATGTACCAGCAAGGAACACCACTGTCAGGTGTACTGCAGACATGCTTTTTGCTCGTGTCTCCACTCTGTACACATCTCCCAGGTCAGGGTATTTATACCTACACATATGGAAATCTCCTCCCTCCGTAGTTAGACACTTTCTTCAACTGCATGTCCAAGAAACCACCCAGCAGGCAAGGGCAAGTTGGCAGGTGGATGATGTTCAGAGAGCCCAGCTTGAACCTTAAAGCTGAGGACATGTCCCAGGCGCAGATCTACACTTGTGCCACGGGCACTGTCAGCCCAGCGCAGGACTGTTCACAGCTCAAAGGCAGTGCCGTCCTTTGGCTGCTTCGGCCTTCGGAAGAGGTTGCAGACATCAGGGTGGATGGCTATGAAAAAGCCGGAGTCCAAGGCAGTGCTTGAAAAATGGGCTTTGGATCACACTACTGACAAGCCCATCAGTCTGGGGGAGCTCTTTGGGGCTGGAGTTGGGCTAACGGGGCCATGGGGCAGGAGAGAGGGGCACAGGCAGAGCTGGGAGGGAATTACCATACACAGTGGTTCTGTCTCAGCTGCCATCTCTGCAGACACTGAGAGATGCGCTTGATAAAAGAGGTGATTTACAGCAAAGAGAAGAAATAAGGTACTTGAGCTTCTTCCTTTCAGTTTTAATGGGCTTCTCGTAGGTGTGCCGCTGCTAATGAGTGTTGAGTCATGCTGGCCAGAGCTTTCTCTTGCACAACTTCTCCCTGCCTCCCCAGGTTGTTCTGTATCTGCCCTCTGATAGCGCTCTACCTGATGACTAGGGCAAGCGCCACTGCCAGCAGCAGGTCTTACGCAGTATTTGCTGAGCTTTAGCAGAAAGGGACCCGATTGTTTCACTTTGGCGGCTGTTTGCTCGGCCAGCTCACTGTTTGCTTGGCCGTTCCTCTCCCACAGCCCCTCCAAAACCCTCCGCAGCTGCTCTTGCTGCGCCAAAGGGCGAAGCAGCGCAGGGGTTCAGCCCAAGCCAGCGCCAGCGCCCGGCGTGCACCCCAGCAGCAGCAGCAGCAGCAGCAGCAGCAGCAGCAGCAGCAGCAGCAGCAGCAGCAGCAGCAGCAGCAGCAGCAGCAGCAGCAGCAGCAGCAGCAGCAGCAGCAGCAGCAGCAGCAGCAGCGTCGGGGCCGCGCTGCTCCCCTCTGACATCACTCGCACCCCTCCCTGGCTAGCCAGCGCCCACAGCCCCGCTCCCTGCCCCTGAGCAGGGGAGGAGCCACACACCCCCCACCCCAGCTCCGCTCCCAGGGCCAAACGCCGAGGCTGAAGGTGAGAACAGCTCTTTCCTGCTGCGTCGGACTCTCGGCCGTGCAGGCCCCTCCGCAGCTTCACACCAACGCCCTTCAGCCCCGCCTGGGTACAGGCTAAACCCAGCAGAGAACACACCAGCTTGATGCAGGGATGGCTCACACTGCAGCCGGCGGGAAGCAGCCAGGAGCTTCAGTACAACATTATCAGCCCCCATAAACACTTCCTTTTCCTTTTCCTTCCTATTTTTCTTCCAGGCTGCCAGTGGAGAAGTCTCATGTGGCGGGCAGTATCCATGTGCATCATTCAGAGGCATCAATCCCATCAGGAGTCTCCTAACAACCTCTGTGCACAGGGAAGCACTTCTCAAGCTGGTGCATGAAACCTCCTATAGCAGGACTGTGAGTCCAAAGACACAGTGTCAGTAGACAGCATTCCCTTGCTGATTCAGCTGAACGTACTGGCACATCATCACGGGGGAAAAGCTGAAGTATTTTCACTGACTCACATGGGTCCAGAGATCCTGTTAGATCTATTCCAGTCTATGACAGTGGGTAGAGCCTGATTGTGAGTGTCAGTGCTCTGGGATTGCAAAGGACAGGAGGGAAAACACCTTGTGGGGAGGAACTTGGATCCTGTCTAACACACCAAGGAGAACAGAGACCTTCCACCTTGCAATAGGCATGGGCTACAGGGCTGCACGATGCAGCACCTCACAGCAGTTTCGACTCATCTCTGAATCCGGCCTTCAGTCTCTGAGTGGCTCCGCATGCCAGGGCACAGTGTCCCGGCATTAAAAATACCAAGGCTGACAGATAGTGTTTATTAATAGCACGAGTGGTGTTTATTGCTGAGCAACAGTCAGCAGCTCGGAGGTTACTGCTGTTACAAGCCAAGGTCTGAGAGCATTGCCACATTGCTCCGTTCTCAGGGGGAGAGAGGCTCCATCTTTGGAGGCAGAAGCCATGGGGCATGGGGGTGCCCAGCTGCCTCGAGGACCTGCTGTGTGCAGAGGAGCGGCTTACAGGTGTAGCATCCTGGCCTGAGGCACAGGACAGCCCCCCTGGACTGGGGGACCCCAGCCCCCTGGAGTAACCAGCGTAACACACAGCGCAGTTTGTGCAAATGGGCGCAGAGCAAATGCCAGCACTGAGCACCTGCCTTCTTCCCAACGCCTGTGTTCAGCTGCGCTGGGGGCACCCTATCCATGAAGTGTCTTGGTCTCCCAGGATCTCTCTCAGACCTACATGTGGCCCCCCTGCTCTGTCCTTGCCCCTTGCTCCTGCCCCAGAGTCCCTGCCAGGCTCTAGGCACCAAGCTGCTGTTTAGGAGGGCATTGTTTTTAATGTCCTTGTTTCACAGGAGAGGAAATGGAGGTGCAGAGAGGAGAAATGATCCACCAAGCATGATCTACTGCCTGTGTTCCAGAGATGTCCACAGATTTCACAACTACATGTTAGTGATCCAGAAGAATTGATGAAGTAGGACACTTTGCTGGGTGTTCCTCAGAGCTCTATGCACCCAACTTCTCTGAAAAGCTCTAGAACACCCCAGAAAGAGGTGCAGAGCTTCAGAGACTGAAAAAACTTGAAACCTTTTAAGCAGCTGTCATTCCCCAGACTCACAGTTTATATTACGGAGTTGGAGGCCAAATCCACCTTTCAGCAGACATTTCTTTCCAGTTCTTGATTTTACGCTCCCGGCAGACTTTATGTGATGCTTCACACTCTCCAGGTTTCTCTCCTGTAGACCTATGCTTCCTAGTTTTTACCAGTTTAGGTTTAAAACTCTACAGCACGAGTGTGCTACAAGCAACATCCCACTTTGCTCTGTTTCTCCTAATTTTTTCCTTTCTCTTTGTCATCACATGCAAGATGCAAGGGTCTCCTCAGAGAGCATTAGCCCCGGATTCTCTCTTTACGTATCGTTTCAAGGAAAGACAGTTGCAGCTGGGAAGCTGCTCCACCCTTCCCACACAGACTGCTGCACACCTGGAAATAATATTACGTGACTGATGAGCGCTTGTCCTAATCAAAGTGTGACTTCCCTTTGGAGTCAGGYGGAGAGGAGCAAAGGCTCAGGGACAGGCTGCCATGTAAGCGAAAGCCGTGCGTTGCACAGCATACGACACTTCGGCTCGCCACTCACTGCCTGCTATCGTGGAATCTCTGAGCGCTCAACAGAGGCCACCAATTAATTCTTCTCTAACTCCTTGCCATTACTTCACTAACAGATCATGCCCCAGGGCAGCTCAGTACTGTTATCATCACTGTACTGGTATCACCACTAACAGCTGAGGAAACTGAGGCACAGACCAGAGTAGTGATTGACACCACTCTAATTAGCAAAGAAGGAACTGAGCTGGGAAGACAACCCAGGACTCCTGGCTCTGGCACAGTATCGAGGTGTAGAATCACCTGTAATGCACAACACCATAACTTTTAGTGACTTCTTTTACACCAAGACCAAAAAAAATCTTCCATAGATGCTGCAGTTTTGGTTTGTCTTGGATGTCCAAGACTCCATTTTCTGTAGTAGCCCCCAAGCAGGTTTCCCACCGTTACTCTGCCTTCCATCTTTACCCACACCCTCTCACCCTCAGTGAGTTAGAGACCAGTCATCCAGGGCTAGCCAGCACCTCGGGACTCAGAGGATCCACTGTTTTCTGGTGCAGGGCTTGGTCTTCCAGGCTGCCTGGACTGAAAGAGCGAAAGATCAAGTTCAGAAGTACCCACAGACAAGATTTTTGTCACTAGCATGTTCTGCACACTTATCATCTGAACAAGAAAATGAGGAGTCTCTGGATGCATCAGAGTCTGTGCACACAGGCAGGTTTGTGTGGAGATGCTGAACGATGGCACAGACCTCCTGTGCTCTCAGAGGAGCAAAAGCAAGGTGCCTTCTCCCATCAAGGACCCTCAATCTGGGTCAGGGAGCTGGGCCGTGGATGTTTAGTCTGGAATGGTCTGTGGGACACGATTTGGTGGTGTTCCCGTGATATTTCACACAATAAGCTTAGGGAGGACAATGCAGTTGCTTTGTGAGACGTGGTGATGCTGTGTCTTGTGACACAGCCTATTAGCAGATTGGCTAATGCTGGGTGTGCAGCTGCTTTCTGTCACGGGAAAGGCTGAAAGCAGCCAGAATATACCTGTGAATCCTGCCTCTAATTATTCAGAGCAAAACACACTGTGCTCCCAGTTTTCCTGCATCCGAGTACCTTGGACACACATGAAAAATAACAGCCAATAACCAGAATAGAAATTCCCCTTTATGCCTTACTAAAGTCCTGCTCAGGAAACAGGATTATACTCGAAATAGGCTATGGTAGAGATACCGGGAAAGACACACAGATGCCCACATTTCTTTTCATGAAGAAACTTGCTAATCAGCCAAATGGATTTTGCTACTTCTGCTTAACCTCAGCTGCCTCTACAGCCCCTATTTAAAACATTTTGCCTCTTTACAAGATCTGCCTGGCAGCCCTCCATCACTGCCTAATTGTGCCAGGGTGGGATGCGAAACAGCCTGATGAGGGAACATAACATTTTTCCCTTAATTTCACCAAACCCAAGATTTCCCCTTCTTGCTGAAGGTGACTTGGTGTTAGCAAGGATCCCAGCAGTGAACTTCCTGTGAACTGATGGGAATAGCCCTTCTTCTGGAGCAAGGAGACAATATCTGAGAGCTGTGGATGGAAAAACGAGGTAGTCAGCTAATAAAGAAAATTAACCCGGCGGACATGATTTGCCCACATTCTCCAAAGCTGGAGTTCTTTTGTAAGGCTTGCCGCAGAAAGCTCTTAAGGATAACAACTAATCCCTGGATAAGGGTCAAAGTTCTTGCTGGGCATTAAAACTTGGTGATGTGATTAAAGAAAAAGTGAAAACTCGCTGCTCGGAGCAGAGCCTCCAATGTGGAAGCCGCAGGGTGCTGACGTTCTGGTCGGTTCTGAGTGATCCCAGGACACCAGGGATGAGGAGCTAATGGGTTTGGCTCATGGTGCTGGGATGTCTGGGGTACCTGAAGGGGATGTAAAGATACTTTGGTGTGAAGCAGTGCAACAGCCCTCTGAAATGGCCCCCAGATAGGCAGAAGGTGACGTACCCTGGCACAGAACAGCCGAAACTTCACCTCTTCACCAACGGTTCTTGAAGGTCCCCTCTGGAAAAAAATATTTAGCAGTTTCTGTGGATACCCTTGATTGAATGTCTGGGGTTTGTGTGTATCTACAACCCAAGAGGCTAATGATGCCTTAAACAGTGCTCAAGTGACTTAAAACTGGGTGAGAAACTGTAAAATATCCACAACGAGACAAGGACATATATACAGATCCCTTCCAGGCTTAGGAAAGCTCTGAGATTGACAACACCAGAAGATAGGGAGTGGATTACCAATAGGGTGGAACATGGATGTAAAGGGATATGGCAAGAGCCTGAAGAGCAGAGTCTGAAGCATGCCCAAGGGGACTCACTGGCAAGATTTAAGGCTAGGAAGGAAAGTCATTGCTGGCAAAACACATGCCCAGCTGAACCTCACAGCAGTTTGAAAACTAATGCAGCCTGGGCATGTTTGCCTTCTGACCTTTAGTACTATACTTGAGTCATGTTGGATTTCCCATTTTCAGGAGCATGAAGGACCAAATCTTTTTTGTTTGGCTAAAAGCAGGTAGTCTTTCACACCACACTGCTGTTGTGCTGTGTAAGTAGTACAAGATTCTCAGCATTGGCCATCCTGGGCTCTAGCAGGTGCCTCTCTGGCRGCATAGTCAATAGCCACAGAGGCAGCCATGCAGTACCTCATGACCACCCTGTCTGGAGCAGAGCTTTCTGTGGCAGGGGGAGGCCAAGGGGCTTCCCAGGGAAGGTTCATCAGGTTCTGGAGAGGATGGAAACTCAGGCCCTCCTGCAAACCCGCACCATGAGTTTTCCAGCATTCAAAGCAATTCACACCAGTGAGAAATGTGTCCATGGGAGTGCRGGAAGTTTCATAACTGGGAGGGTTCCCTGCACCTGGGGCTGCCAGCTAATCTCAGACCTGCCCCACCCCACTCCTGAAACACAGCCAGCCTACTCCTCCTCATCCTCCCACCTCACCTCACAGGGCATCCCTTACCTTCCATCTTCCTTGCCCTTGCATTGTGTCTTACCTCTCCCAGCAAGCAAAGCCCCTCCTGAGCTGTGTCTTGTTGTTCCCCTTTCCCTCCATCCCCCTACCCTGTTTGCTCCTGTCCCCTTCCTAAAGAGCAGATGGAAGGAGATGCTGTTGGTACCCAAATATCTGGTGAGGTTCTCTCTTAAATGATGGAGGGGAGCAAGCAGGGAGACATGACTGGGACTGGGACTGGGACTGGGTGGTGAGGGGACAATGGCTTACCTGCTTTGTGGGAAGGTATACAGAGAACCCTAACAATTTCAGCAAGGTTGGAAGCCTTCTACTAACTGGCAATAAAATAAGAAGTAGTAAATGGCACTTGGTGCCTGTCAAAGGTCCCAAAAAGGAGGATGGGATTTGTCTTATGTATGGAGAAATCAAGGCAAGGGAGGGAAAGCAAAGTACCAGTGATCCAGCTGGGAACTGAACCCAGCTCCCTCTCTTCCCACACCTCTGCTCTTCTCTTCTGACCAGCAGCCGCTGACTCCCACGGTTCCTTCAGCTGTGCTAGGCAATCCCTATCTGATGGTGAGGGAGAAACACAGCTCACCAGATGATTGAACATAGCTACGTGCAGGACCGCACTGCATCCACTCCGTGGGCACCACCACCACCACCCCAGCACTGGCACCCTCCTGACTCAGCAGCACCAAGGAGAAGGTTCCCCAGTGAACTCCCTGAGCTGGCACCTCCAGCAGAAGTGATTGCAAATTCCAGAGCAAACTGAGAAATCCTCCAAAAGGATTTAGAGAGATTAGAAATGAGCAGGAAACAAAATGAGATTTAACTTGGGAAAAGATAAGCTAATGTATCTGGGGCAAAGCTGCTTTGCAGTTGGAGGGGACACCCTGGAAAGCAGAACTGCCAGAAGAGGTTGAGAAAGAGCAACCGTGGAGAGATGCATCCAGAGACATAAAGGAATGCGTTCRGAGCGAGCTGCCTGTTTCCTCTTCTGTGGTTCTGGAGTGATCCACCTTTGAGTGTGTTCAGCAGTAGACAACTTTTGAGGGGAAAGGAGTATTATTTTTATATATGAAAGGTGTTAGGATATAAGAAACAGGAATTACTGAGGGCAGAGCTCAATGAACTGACACCATGGGCTTTGAAGATCCATTTTATGTCACTGGCCAAGAAATGACTGCAGAGGAGACGTTACCAGACTCCACAAGCATTTGAGGGGTCTGTGTCAGAGAGAAAGGGAACACACTTACTGACACATTTGCAAACTTAAGGGTGAAATTAAGTCAGAGAAAACAGAGGGTAAAGATAAGGACAGAGTCCAGGCAGTGCAACAGGTTAGGCTGTTCAGCACATGGTTAACCTAAACCCACAAATTGTTCCTCTTGGGATGTCTCTGAGTCCGTGACTGGTCCCAACAATTCAGTAGGGGTGTGGATCACACTCAGTCCCACAGAGTGAGTCACAAAAGTCACAGCCTCTTGCACTATACATCCAGCCACCCCTGTGGGGGTACTGGTGCAGAGGGCAGTGCCACTCCCTGACTCATCAGCACCTCCTCTGGCAGCTCAGCCAGTTCTCCTGGGTGCTGTGTATTGACTCGGTCTACGCTCACATCCACAACACAGAGCTCTGGGAAGGCAATACTGCAACAAGAAATTGGCCCTCAGCCTCAAGACCAGCCTCAGATTAGTCACTGAATAGCTCAGGATGATCCTATGACTCATAATTTATTATGCCTATGAAGATGGGAAACAATCATATCCCGTGCTGTTGACCCCCATTTGCCACACTTCCAGTAGTGAGATAAATCAAAGCAGGAGTTAGCTTCTTATGCCCAGGAGCAACAACACCTTAGAACAAACAGGATTTGCTCAGGAGCCTCCAGGCTGCTTCTCTTAGATGTGAGGTCCTTGCAGTGCAAAAAAAGAAGGCTTGAACCTTCCAGCAAGCTGCCCAACATAAGGAAGGGGACTTGGACGGGAAATGAGCAAATTTCAGCTGGGAAGGAAAAAAGTAGAGATGATCAACAGGAAGTTGCATTTCCAGAAGTTAGTACCTGCATGGTCATCCAAGCAGCCAGGTGAGGGGTTTCTGTGAAAGGAATGAGTCCTTCATATGATGGACCATCATAGGAGTCCATCAATGAGTCCAAGCTCTTCTGGGGCTTTTGCTTCTGCACTCATGGTGTCAGAGCTGAGCACAGAAGGAAGGGCAGGGAGGGATGCTGGTGGGAGCCTTGCTTCTGGCAAAGAGGCTAATGACACAAATATCTTCTTGCTGGTATCCATATGTTCCTGGCACAGGCTGATCCAGTGCCAGCAGGTTCTCTGTAGGTAAGAAGGACATGAAGGCCAGGCAGTGAGATTGCAGCTTGGACACCTTTCCAAAGTGTACCCCATGGCTCAGGTAGGAGTTATGGGCAAAACGAAGGCGAAGGGCTCAGGCAGGTCATGCTTCTGGCCTTAAAATCTCTGAAGAGGTCATGGAACTGAATTATTTGCATAAGTTGACCATTTTGCTCATCTTGTGCTGCCTCTCCTGAACTGTCCATAGGGCTTGCAGCTAGGCGGTGAGGTCTCTCCCCTTTTGCTTAGATAATGCTCCCACTGAGAAGGGTTGCACACAAAAGGCCCAAGGGCTTTCATGAATCACACCCTCCCTTCACCATAGACCCATTTGACCAAGATCAGAGGTAATGCCATCCGGGGCCGAAGCTTCTCACCTCCAAGTTACCACACAGGTTGGGAGCAAGACGTCCTGACCCACATCCCAGATGGTTTTGGGATTACGCAAGCCTCCCTGGGGAATGTTCAGCAGGAATTGCCACTCATCAGCAGCCCTGGCAGGGGCCTGAGCAGAGCCAGACGCCCTTCCCAGCCTGGGTCCCACCATGCAACACACTCCAAGCACGGAGCGCACCAACAGCTCTCAGAATAGCTGGCAAAGGAGGTGTCAAAGTTACCCCCTAAGGAGCCTCCTGCCGTGCTGGCATCAGGCTTGCAGCACGCCTTCCCCATGCTGCACGCACTGGGCTCAGCCAGGACACAGGCAGCACGGTGGGGTGGGCAGCAGAGGCAGCTGCGTGCTAAACACACAGAGAACCCTACGGCAGCTGGCTGCAGTGGGCAGCCCCGATGCCTAAAGACACGCTTGGCCACTTTCAGGCTAGGGAGGGATGGGGCTTTTTTTTTCGTTCCCAAAGAAGTGTTTGGGGCTCTGAAAAAGCAAGGTAAAAATGCAGAGCATGAACAAGCAAGATTAGCCCTGTATCACAATGTACAGATATAGCCCAGAACTGCAGATATTCCTGACATCTTTCAGCTGTGAATGGGCAGCATCAGCCGCCTGGGAGGCGTCTCAGGCAGCAAGTTTAAAGAAATCCTCATAGAAAGGCTTTTTTGGCCTCAGGAAGCCAGCCTTGGGCAGGTAAACAGGTGGCCCTTGCCCATTTCCCTGTATAAGCCTGTAATCACCTCACACAGAGAGCGAGCTGCACCTGTGGGAGATACTATCCTGATGTAGGCAGCCAGCAAACCTCTGACATTTGAAGGAGAACCTGACCCTTGTCCCCTTCATGATGCAAAGCCCCCAGGGTCCTTCCAGCTCCCCACACCAAAGGGCAAGCCTTCCCCAGAGCTGTGGTCAGACACTCTGCATTCCTTTCGCACCCTCCTTCACTGCTGTGCAGGGGATATCACCTCCCTGCTCTTATCCACAACTCGCCACCTCTTACGAGATATGGGGTACTTGGCTGGAGGTCCAGGCATGGGTACCTGGTTCCTCTGGGGTGGTCAGCAGCTCAGCTGCCTCATTGTGCAGGGTGTCAGGTGCTGTGGGGCACAGCAGAGGCCAGCAGCTGCCTGTGGGGTGGCACAGTGCCACTAGGGCCACACTGGCCTGGCCCCAAATGGGGAGATGGGAGTAAGCACAGTGTTTGCACAGACTGGGACTGCAAACCTTGTGCTGGATGATCAGGATTAGCCTTGAATTTCAGGCATCCCAAGCACAGAGAGACTGCCTGCACACTTACCACGTGGTCTACTATAAAAATACCTATCTCTCACTACCAAAGGTCCCATGGGCAGACAGTGGAGGACATAGTCTGTGAAATGAATTTCCTTTGGGCTTCCAAGGTCCTTTGTGGGACCATGTGAAGGACATGAGCTTTATAGGCATTTCTAACACAGACACTGTAGGTGGTGGTGGAGCCCAAGCAGAGCCTGACTGACTTACAGACCCAATGAGCAGCACAAGACATCAGCAACAAGGGGTTAAACCAGCGAGCAGGTGCCAAAAGGGAGAGACAGACAGGGTTTCCAACCAAAAGCACCCTTTATTCCATTGTCAGTGGGGTTTTCTGTTGTGTCTGCCCAGGGCACCCTTTTCTGCCTTTCACGGTGCCTCTGCTCTCTGAATCCCACAGAATAAATGCAGCAGGCACGAGGAAAGCATCAGCTGGCTGCCTGAAGATAGCATTTTAATTAGCCAGCACCCAAAACATGGACATGACCAGAAGCCTTCCAGGGAAAGTTCTCATGCACAGGGTGAAAGGCTATATGACAAGATCAGAGTGCCAGCCTGAAAACCTGGCCTCCCTCCTCGCGTCCTTGCCTCACCTCGGGACAGGGCACAGGCAAGCCAGGTGCGAACTCTGGGCAGGGTGAGGGACAGCTGTGCTCCCGCATCCCGGCCCCTCCAAAGGCAGGGTCCTCAATCATGTACAGCCCCTCCAACCAGCCTGAGCTCACTTCCAACATCAAGCTATGATCACTCTCCTCATGAGAGGTGACAGTCCAGTTATATCCCCCCTGGAGGATAAAGAAGAATTGGACTGCTTCCATGGCCCCAGGTACCTCCGTCAGAGCTGGCTTGGGCAGGGTCTTGCTGCAGTTGTTTGAGGCAGCTACCTTGGCTCTGCTGCAGCCACACAAATTCTGAGATGTCCCAGCTGAAATATGCTATCCAGCCACTGTCTCATGAAGCAGGTGGCTCCCAGGTCACCTGGCTCTGCAGACATCCTACTTCTCCTGAYCCCTTAGAGGTAGGAAAAGAGAGGGGTGCATCATGTTCCTCTCGTCCAGGCACCAGGAGCAGCCAGCCCAGCTTGCCATTGGTGGGACAGGGTTTGATGTGTTGTTTGATGTGTTCCTGACAGCAGGAACATGCTGACTCATCCATCCAGGACACCTGGGTCCCCTTGTGCTGAGATTCCACATCCAGCTCAGCCGAGGGGAGCAGCACTGGCTTGCCAGTTTCAATTTTTCCAATTTGATGACTTGTAAACAGTTCCCAGGTCACAAAGAGACAGTGCAGGTCTGCTGAGGATAGGCTCATTGTCTTCATCACCTTTCACAGCCATAGGTGAAAGAGCCCGTAGATCCACACAAAACAAAAGCCAGTGGTGAGTACACAGGAGAAGCAACACCTTGGGTTCCTCATGCAGCAACATCCAGGTAGCCCTTGCTCACCTTCTCACCTCACCGCTGCACTCCACAAGATCCTACTGAACACAATGAACCAAAATGTCCTTGGGTACTCATCCTCCTTCCTCCATTCCACCCTCTGCAGAGGCAGTGACTGCAGGTCCACCTGTTGAGCTACCTGAGTCCATCCTGAATAAAAGCCAAATTCTTTACCTTGGCAAGAGCAGGAACAATGCAGCCATGTACTCAGTGGTCTGTTTTACCCTGAGTGAGTTGCCTCCCAGACATCCAGGAAACATCCTTTGTTCTCCTTTCCAGCATGAAGGATGACTGACACATGACACATTCACTTCCATGGATGACGAGGAAATGACAGCACTGACAAAGTTTTTCCTCCCAAAGACCCCAAAGCACATCACAAAAGATGCAATGGTATGAAGATCCCTCATGAAGTGATGAGCACTGTCAGAGCTGAACAGGTTTTTGTTCAATGGTGTCCAGGATGGCAAGGTCTTGCTGAGCCATCACTGATAGCAGGTTACACAGACGCTGCTCCAACTGCAAACACCAAGTCCATTACCAGAAAGGGCAGGATCAGAGCATTACTTTCATCTTGGGTTGTAAGCACCACCAGGATTGCATTACTCATGCCTGCACAGCATCCAGCTCACGCGATTTGGCTCCTGACAAGACAGGCAGGGTTGGGACCATCACCACACTGCTTGGCATCAGGCTAGGAAGGAACCCACGAGTCCTGCCCCCTCAGTCCTGCCCATCACACCACCCTCTTCTCACTAAACGGGGAACTCGGGCTGAGCTTCACACAAGGATTCTGGTGCCTACCTCCCATTCATTTCAACGGGCTTTAGGTACCCAGATGCTTTTGGAGGCTCTGGGCTCAAATCCAAGAGTCCAACTGGTAGGTTGCTGAKGCCCTGTAGCCTCCAAAGGCAATGCTGGAGAAACTTACACAATGGAAGAAAACCAGGATGCAAGGCAGAAGGAGAAGGCAAAGGAAATCAAGGTCAGAATTAAATTCTTTAATACAAAAAAAAGTTTGTTTGTCGTCGTCGTTGTTGTTTTTTAAGATATATCTGTAATTTCTTTGTTTAAAAATAAATATGTACTAAGGAATATCTTGAAAAAATTCACTAGACACAATATGTAGTGTTAATATCTTTTTTCCCCGCAATTATTACAGATAAACAGTAGCACCAATAAATAAAATGATAACAAATATTAAAATTAAAAAGGAGAGAGATTCAAGATGTAGAATTTTCTATTTTTCCTGTTTCTTCTTTTTACATATATAAAAAAATCGTAGCGTCTATTTAATCCGAATCACACATATACATAAACATATATATATATACACACACATAGCCAAATATATATATAGTATGTAGATGTATATCTAACCCTTGTCTCAATAGGAATGTGTAGGGGTAGGTGTTAGAGAAATTAATTAAATAACTGCCCATAACATGCTACTGACTCTGCCAACAATTGGGGAGAGATGGGACAGGACAACAGGAAGGTTAAATTTATACACAACCAGTACAAAAAAAAAAAAAAAAAAAAAAAAAAAAAAAAAAAAAAAAAAAAAAAAAAAAAAAAAAAAAAAAAAAAAAAAAAAAAAAAAAAGAGGTACGGCTTATAAATAGTTGAAATTAAATATTAACAAAGAATACTGAAAAATCCCTACTCTTTAATTAAATTATCTGTTTAATTTCTAATTTAAAAAGGGATATTAAATAAGTATATAAAACACTTTCTCTTCCCTCCCCCGATCAGAAGCCTCTGTCTTGCGCACGATGCAGCATGAGTATTCTACATTGCAGATGCAAGCACCCACCCGTGTGTTTTCTCTCCTTCTGAAAGCCATCAGTCGGATGGGGAGATCCTAGTGGTTAGTAGTCGCTTGTTGTGAGTCTGTTTTTAGACTGTCTTGTCTTTTTGGAAGCTTTCCGTGTTGTACATTATCAGGCGTTGAAAATTCAATTGCAGATGATGTTTGGCAGCATTCTGACACAGACCGAGTACCTTTTTGATTATTATTATTATTAATAATAATTTTAATCACAGAACTAGATTATATATATCCACATAGATGTACAAACACGCTTTCAGGGGGATGTGTGTGTGTGCACACGTGTGTAAGGTGGAGTTCACATACACCACAGCCTACACTGCAGATACACACATAGCCAAGAACCTCACGACACAGCTAAGGGACTCCAGCTGCCTTCACATTTGATTCCCCAGCCCAAGACATGGAAAAGGGGCCTGATATTTACAGTACCTCATTAAAAAAAAAATCTTGACGTTCTTAAGGGTCATTCACATTGGGCATGCAAACTGAAGGCAGCAAAAGTTGCTTTCTTTTTTCCCCCCTTCAATCTTGGCATACATATATATTATTTTTTTATATATATATATGTATAAAAATAAATATATATATATAAAAAAGAGAGAAAAACACACATACATACATACATACATACATACACACAAATGCATACATTCATATACATACACACACACCCCCACTACTGTGTATATACTTTTGATTAATATCCCTTTCCAGAAATGTTCCATAAGCATCTTGGATGCTCTTGAGTGGCAGCTCTGTGCATGAAGAAAGCAGACAGTGCTGAACAACTGTGTGGCTATGCACCGGTCCCCATTCTTGCTTCAGCACACTGTAGACCTTGTGTCCTTCTGCAGCCACCAAGGGCGAGAAATCTAGACTCCTGTGATACTTCCTTGAATGGAAAGTTAGTGCGCATCAGCTGCCCACCATCCTTAAGAGAAGCCAGCATGTCTCTCTGGCAAAGTTTCTATAGTGAATAAAGTCAACGCAAAACGTACACTGACATCCCATGTCCCAGCAAGGCAGGCAGGTTATGAGACGAGTAAGGGCGAAGGTTGGGGGAAGAGAGGGGAGGAGGAATCCTTGATCACGGAGACGGCCATTTCCTTGGCCTTTGACCCATTGCACCCTAGGATGCCGCTCTTTGGAACTCCCTGCCCATCCTCTCCATCACCTCTCCTCCCTGTCCTAGGCAAGGAGAAGGTGGTTTGTGGTACAGCACACTCTACAGAGAAACAGCGGAGGCCGCACAAGTCAGTTAGAGTTAAGAAGTTTACACCCAGCGCTTCTACTCAAGTCCAGTCTTAGCTTGTTTCTTATGCCCCAAGTAGCCCGCTTGTGTCCACAGCAGTCGAGTATTATCCAGTGAAGACACCAATAACATTAGCAATGTTAAAAAAAATAATCAGTATATATATATATATATATAATATATATATATGTGTGTGTGTGTGGTTAAGATATACATATATGTATATATAGATGTGGTTAAAATATATATACATATATATATATGTATATGCATGTATACACACATATATATGTATGCATGGGAGAACCCATCAAATACACCCCTAGAAGTCTTCCTGGCTCTGTTATTTAGCAGCATAAAAAGAAAAATAAAATAAAACAGTTCAAAACCCAAAGGTGAATTCTGTGCGGCGGGTGCCTTGGGGAATGTTCCTTCCGGAGTCCATCGTCCGTACTGAAAGTGCTGTGCTCTACCGATCCTTCATTTTTAGGGTTCATTTGGATTAGTGTTTTGTTTTGTTTTTTTCTGTCCAGGCGAGAAATCAGGCTCCAGAAACAGGGCTGTTCCCCCTTCTTCTCCGCTGCTCACCGTCTCGGTTTTTCACATCTGTTAAAGAGGAGAAGGAAGGAAAAAAAGAGAACAGGGGTTAATGTTTGTGATGGGGGTGCAAGTAGGGCAGGGAAGGGAAGGAGGGGTGGTGGCGAATGTGTTTAAGAGCACATGGTGTTAAGACATGGCATGACGTCACTGGTGGGGTGAAGTGCTGTGCAGATAGGGCAAATTGGCTGAGAATCTCGACCCCACAAATGAGTCGATGAATTCTATTCCCCCAGGCTCACCTAGACAGAGCAGGGGGGATACTCCAACAGGGGTAAATTTAGGAGCAGAATCAGTGGCTTCCTCACTCAGATAGGCTGAGTGTCTTGTTTGCACCTTCTCACACCGTACACACAAATACACACAAACACACAGAAAAACAAGGCTAAGCAATGCATGCAGAAAGACATACACCCTCAGTTCTCCACCTAGCCTCTTGTTTGGGTTGGAAGCAGTGCAGACAACAAGGCCTCATGCAGGCAAGAAGGTGAAAAGTAAGTGCCTTTCATTCCACTAGCTGCTATGAGCAGGGGTTAGCACCAGAGAACAGCAGTTGCCTGAAGCAGCAGCAAGARAAATGAGAATTTACCCTCCCCTGTAGGGCCCAATTCTAATTCTACAGGAAAGAGCACGAGAACTTCAGGTTAACCAGCCTTTTATCTGGAAACTGATAAGCTATCCACTCCTATGACTCCTTCCCATTTTTCTGGCCAACACACCAGCCCTGGAAATCTCCCGTAGTGCCAATTATCCCACTGCAGAGAGGGTCTAGTAAGAGAAACTAGTAAACCCCTCCTGCCTTCATGCCTTGTTTGGGACATTGTTTGCTTTTTCATTGTATTTGTTACTATTTCTCACCCTTCAAACTTTGTGGGGTAATTCTCAGTTACTCTGGGAACAGGAGGAGGGGGGAAAAGGCCACCATTAAGTCTGGTCTCAGACTTCGGGGGTTTTGCTCACTAGAAGCTTAACTCCAGAAGTTGCTCTATTCTGGCCCCTCCATCGATTACTTTCCCACTAAAATTACAACAGCCCAGAAAAATTCTCTGTATACAGAGCAGTTTCCACCACACTGGCTGTGCCAATGCCTCTCTGATTTGGACAGAAAGCATTTTCACACCCAAAGGAAGCACTTGCTACTTGTATCAGCCTTAGCCACCTAGCCAATGGATGTCTCCTCTTTTCCAGATGTAGCCACAGAGGACCCTAGATCTCTCTCCCTTATTTTATCCCCTGGAGCCACTGCCCCTGCAGTACTCCCTGAACATGAACAATCTCCTAGATCTTTGTGAAAGGGATCTGAGTTCAGAGTCACAGCCAAGGGCTCATGAGCAACCACATTTCTATGCTTCTCTCTAGACAGGTAGGATGACCCCACACTAGAGATGCACAGAGCTTGTGTGAGTCAAGATACCCCACTGAGTTGACCAAAGTGCTCAGGTGAGAATCAGGAATCAGTTTCTTTACATGTCTATGCCACAGATGGTGTGTGACAGCACTCAGATGACACATACACAGCATGGATCTCCATACAAACACTAACCCCACAGTGCCTTTATGTCTCCCACCTCACACCTGAAATATGCACTTCTGCCTTCTCCCAGGGTCAGACTTAAACCTGCTGTATCCCACTCACAGACCTGAGTGCAGCCTCTCAAACCACAACTCTGGACAGGGAACTGTGAGCACAGTGCAAGAGGACAGGGTGCTCTCTCTGGCTTTTAGAAGAACAAAGAGGCAAAGGAGAATGTAGGCTCAGCCTTGAGGGAGGCTCCTAATGGCTTTCCTCATTCTGCACACAGCAGAGCATCTACAAGCCACAGAAAAAGGGCTTGGAAGACAGGGGTGGTCAAATCCTAGTCAGTTAAGGATTTGTCTTTGTCCAACAGTATGCTCAGAGTTGCATACTGATAATGTACAGAGGGCTACAGACCCTCCCCTGGCTACCTCAGCAACATGAACTTCATTATCCTGTTCTATGATAAAGAATACCTGAGATATAAATGCCCTGTCTCTGGGAGCCATCCCCATCCAAGACCTGAAAGGACACCTGAAATGCACAGCTGCCCTCTGACACAGGGAAACTGTCCTCACCCCAGTTAGCCCCTCTGCCATCTGGCCCACGTAGGACAGAGAAAAGAAGTAACCAAATAGCACTGGTGCCAGAAGTCAGCAGGAAGCAAGCTGCCCCCCCTCTTTCTCTTTCTCTCTCTTTCTCTTTGTGTGTTTCATCCTTCAGGACACAAACCTGCAAGTGCGCTCGTTTAACTCAAGCTGCCTCGACTTGCAACGTGAGTCTGTGAATTTGCAGGAACATTTACAGGTCTGGGGATCTTGTACAAACAAGTGCTTTCTCCTCTCTGAGCAAGGCTCACAGTGACTGCAAAAAGGCAAAAGGAAAGATGTCTAAGCTACAGCGCTTCAGCAGAAAGAAAATACACATGCAACACCCTAAACATCAAAGCAATCCCCTTGTCCCCTCCCGCAGCCCCCATGCTGCCCACTGGAGTGTCACGGGCTGATGAATTTTCCAGCAGCACCCCGACAGCCTCAGGACAGCAACCCCTTGCATTAGCGTAAAGAGAAAGAAAACAGGCCTTCTGCACAGTATTCACAAATGCTGCATTGGATCCATCAGCTCAGGCCAGAGGGAGGAAGAAGGGAAAAGCAAGGATGGGAAGGTGAGAGGTCCCAGCCAGCTATTGACACATCAATGAAAGGAGTTCTCTGAAGTGGACTATTCGAGTAGAAAGAGGCCAGCGGCTAAACGAGTTAAATACACAGGGTCTCTCCTCCCCTGGAAAGCAGCTGGGCTCCAGCATCAAATGCTTACCCCTGCAGCTGGCACTGCCCTCCCTTCTGTAAGCCCCATCCCAACCTTGCCACCTAGGAGTCTCCTATGGAAGGGCCATGAATTTACAATGCAGAATTTTGTGAACCACCATGAGAGAGGCAGAGCGAAAGAGACAGGGAGAGAGAAGCCACCAAATCCAGCAGAAAGAGAGAAAAAAAACCCAGAGAGCTCCCCCGCCCCAGCTCCCCAGCACCCTCTCTCTGGCTTCCCGCCGTCCCACCTCTCCTCTCCACCTGTGACTCCACCAGACACACACGCACATGGGCACACACACACACACACGCACGCATGCATGGCAGATGCCAGCCTGCCTGTCACCAGTCGTCATAGCAGTGAGGGCACGAGACAAGTGGGGGAAAGCAGATGACAGACTTGCAACTGGAAGGYGTGAAGAGGTGCAGGGTACTCGTCCACCCACCCACACTCTTGTGCCTTGGGAAAATGGTCACCACTGATAATTAGAGAGCCAAGCAAGCTAAAGCCACCTTCCCTGAGATAGCCTTAGTGCCAGAGCAGTGCCACCACCACCAGTGCTGCCCCTGCAGGATCTGCAGCCCACCAGTGACTGAGAGGAGAGGGTGAGATTTGAGCGAGCAGCAAGCAGGCAGATTGGTTTGGGGAGAGGGAGGGAAAAGAGTCTACAAGCAGAGGACACAAACGTACAAGCTGAGTGGTTTGTACCGGCCTTTCTTGCGCTTTCTCTTTTGACCCTTCCCCTTTCCTCGCTTTGATTTTCTGGAAGAAAAACAAAAAAAAAAAGAGAAAGAGAGAGAGAGGGAAAGAAAGGGAGAGAAAGAGAGAAAACGGAAGAAAACGCAAGGAAGAAGAGAAAAAAAATACAGCCATGTTCCTTGCTGGGAGGGGAGAAGCACATGAGGCAGGACTGGAGGGTAAATCCCAGGGCTGAAGCACAGATCTCCACCTTGCACACACATTCAGCGGCTCTGGCGCTCCTGTCAGCACCGCAACCAGCCTGTCCACAGCCAAGCCAACACCAGGGAACTCAGCAGACATCACCTCCAGCAAGGCTGCTGTGAGCAGAGGCGGATCTGCTGGAGCCTCAGAGGGGCACCTGCCCCCTCCAGAGAGGGGCAGTGGGAAAGGGACAGGGGGTGAGGAGAAGAAACAGAAAGCTTTGTGAAAGCATCACGCCACCGCAGTGAGTGCAGACAACATTCCAGGCGACAAGCACAGGCGCACACTGGCTGACAAGAGGCAACCCGAGTGAAAGGGCTCTCTCCAGGGAAAAGGAAACAACTCTGACCCGATGCACTGCGCGGCACTGGGTTTAGGAGGGGGCAGCTGAGCTGCAGGGCTGCTGGCAATCCTGCCTTGGGATGGGAGCACTCCACAGACAGGGGAAGAGATCTGATCTACAGAGCACTGTTGTGTGGGAGAGGGCTACCTAATCTGAAGGCTTTGCTCATCCACCTCACCTCCTGCCTGTGGTTCAGAGGACTTCAGGAGACCTTACTTGGATGTCTGTAACATCTCCTCTGGCAGCCTCCATTCTGAGTACTGAAGGGAAAGAGGGAGAAGAGGAAGGCCTGACCTAGTTATTTTACAGGGAGATAACCAACAAGCAGCTTTCAGTTCTTCCCTCCTTTCCCTCCTGTCACCTTCCACATGGATCAGACAGACAAGCAGATGGAGCCAAGGCACTGACTCCATTCTGAAAAATTCACCAGTTGCTTCTGACTCTTGGGCAGGAGCTTAGACAGGCATGGGCTAGGACATGCAGTCCTGGACACTAACCATGGATCCCTATGGGCCATTGAGAGCACAGGGAGCAAGGGAGGCTGGAGCCTGTGCTGCTCCTTGAGCCACATTAGCACAGGAGCAAGGGAGAGACACGCAAGGAGAAGGCCCTAGGCAAAGCACCAGGGCTTGTCAGCCGAAAGAGTCCCAGSTCTGAGGCAGTTCAGCAAAGGCTCCCTCATTCCCTGGTGCAGCCCACCTCAGGAGAGGGCTGTCAAAGGGAATTGGGGGGACAGAAGAGGAAGCACCATAGGTGTCTCCTAGGCCCTGTTCAAGTCGTCTCACTGGAACAAGTGTCAGAGCATCAGCTCAATCCCGGTTCTGCCCTACATGCCAGGCAGGAGTCACAGGGAGACGGTGAGGGGAAGCAAATCAACCTGAAGGGAGGAGAGGGGTACCAATATAACAAGACTTTCAATCCAAAATCAAAGCACGCCAGTCTCTCCCATCCCCTCCCTTCCTTCCCTGGGGAGTGCAGAACCAGCAAAGAGCAGGCAAGGTGCTGTTAGAAGAGGAAAGTGAACGAAACACAGTCCGAGCTGGCTGCTACACCCACACCCCATCCTCACCAGAGCTCACTCAGACAAAACTCTCGCACATTCAAACTACAGAGCCACACAGACCGACCGTCCCCGACATGGCCCTGCGCAGAGGGGACTGTTGGCTGCACTCGGTCCGATGCAGCCAGGACCACATTTCCAGGGGGAGGAGGAGAGGCTGGAAGGCAGCTAGAAATATGTAACCACCAGGAGAGGGGTGAAAGAAGTTCTCTCACTCTCCTGTTTGCTCCCTCTGTCTCAGTTTCAGCCTCATCTCCAAATATTCACTCCTTCCTCTCCGACTCCACACCTCTAAAGAGCAGAGGTGCTTTCTCAGTGATGTGCAGTCCAGCTGACCCTCTCGCTCAGAGAGGTCATTCTTTCCTTTTGATGTTGTTTCACATTTCGTGCTTGGCCCTGCAACTACTGCAGGATGAGAGCTTATTTTTCTACTTTCCACAACCTTTTTACTTTGGGGAGGAAGTAAAGGGAAGGTTGTGCCTTAACCTCCTTCAGGTCACCAGAGCAAATCCATCAGATTCAAAAAACTCCACATGAAAGCCTTCAATGAGACTCAGCTAGGACATCCACCTCCCTTTACACCCTCCCGGGTCCCCACCCAACCAAAACCAGTGTCACATCCTGCATGGCATCAGTCCTGCCTCCACCAGGCCTCTATTGCCACCTCTCCCTGTAGCCAGCAGAGTTCCTACCCAAGCTGCTGTGAAAGAAGCCAGCAAGTAGTCACTCAAGCAGCAAGAAAAAAATCAATAATAAAGAAAGGCAGCGATTTGCAGTAACCAGAAACACCCCAGGAAGAGAGAMGGGAGAATGGGGGCGGCACCTTGAATCCATTCTGGCAGGACAGACACGACGGGACTTCCCTGACTCAGAAAAAAGCATTAGGAATGACTGCCATGGCCGTAGGTCATGCAAGGTCCAGGTCTGGGGTATGCAGGAAGGACCATCATATCTGGGTTTCTGTGCCCACCTGGAATGGATTCAGAGCGTCGCCCCATGCACTACCATATGCCATTTCCAAAAACACCTTCTTAAAGTGAGTATCTCCAACCAAAGAAAAGGGCAAGGGGCAGTGGGGAGAGGAAATGCCAACCAACCACCAAAAGAGAAAGGAGGAAAGGCTTGTCACTTACTTTTCTTGTTTGTTTTTGACATCTTTCTTTGGTCTGTGGGGGAAGAGAGAACAAAGGCCTCATTAGAAGAGAGCTTAACACATTTACTTCCAGTATTATCCCCAGTTCCCACCAAGTCCACGGAAGGACATGTACAGGCAGCATTGCAGGATGCCCATGGCACAGGTTAAGTGGTCTGTCTCAAAGTGTTTTTGTTCTCTTGTTGCACCTTGCTGGCAGCCAGTGCCAGAAGTGCCTGCCAGGTTGGAGGCTAGCACTGTCCACCTTGATAGCAAGAGACAGAAGAGCCCTGACAGCAAAGGACTTCTTTTCCTAGGCTCAGCCATCCCACTGCAAACCAATCAAGGAGACTGCAGAAGCCTCTGAACAACAGTCCCAACCCAATGGCAGAAAAAAGATAAGGCTCAGAATAAGTTTATTGCAAGAGAAACCAGTGCTGCTCCATTCTCACCTGCAGTCACATTTACTGTGCTGTAAGAAGCTCATGTGTGATATGTGCTGACTCTGATGGGGTTTAATTCTCATGATCTGGAATGAAAGAAACAGAGAGGGTCACTGCCTGTTCGCTCTTCATATTCACAGCTCCAAATCAGCCCGCTGCACAGCAAAGCACCCGCACCCCAGGTGCTCCTAGGTAGAGTGTGGCAGAGTTCGAGCTAGCTTTGAGGCCCTGTTCTCCCAGTCAGGGAAGGCCTTTGATCACAAGCAAGAAGCAACACCAGACTCATGACAAAGCTGTTTGCTCATGCATGCCCGGTGCCAGCACTGGTGGACTGCCTTGGAGACAGGCATAGGAGGGAGTGTAACACCATAGCAAGGTTCTCACTGAGCCCTCCCTGGTTCATGCTGGACAGACAGTAGCTGAACATCCAGCCTGCTTGCATAGAAGCAATGCTTCTGTCTATTACAAAGGCCCAAAGCAAAAATTCCACATCCAACTCCTTTTCCTTAAGCCACCATGCCTTCCCAGCTGACATCTCACTTTCTCTTGTGTGACTCAACACACAAAATACATCTAGAGATCTGTGTTTAAAAGAGCCCTGAAAAGCCAGACATTGCCCAGACCCCAGCCCCAGGTGCCTCCAGGGAAGTTATATTAGAAGCTATGGAATATCGTCACATTCTCTCAACCCAGAACACGGTTGGACCACTAGCTCTAGAGATCTGCTTAAGTGCCTCTGACCCTTTACAGGCATGCAGGCAAACCAGCCAGGAACTGTAATTCAGCAAGGAATGGTAGGAAGAAAACCATCCCTAGCTACACCATGCTAGTATGCTCTGGTCCAGGCTGGAAGCGGAAAAGCAGTATGAAGAACCATGAAAAGGCACAAGCAGCTTGTTTGACAGAGTTCAAACACAGCCCAAATAACAAGTAAAAAGAGCCTGCTGGTTAATCACTTAGCAGTGCATGTCTCTTATCCATGTCAAAAAGTGATGGCAATATTTACAGTGGCCATTCAAGAGGCTGAGGAACAAAAGTAGCCAAGGGAGCTATGGGTTACGGGTAATGGGCACCAGCACGATTTTGGACACAAGCTGTGATCCAGGCTGATAGACAAGGGCAGTAACAAAACTCTCTAAAGCAGTTTGTATCCTCCCCTTGTGCCCAGCCTTTGCTATCATGGCCACCTGTCTCTTCCAAGGAATGAATTCAGGAGCCTCCAAACAGAGCAAGACGTCCAGAGGCAGAAAGGCTTTTGCAGTTGACAAAGAAGCAGTTTGTTTCTTAGAGCCCCCTTCACCCCTGCTGTGCCAGAGTGGCTAATGACCCAAATCCCCTGCTCTGTTGGTACAGGCTGACCTCGTATGCCCTCCAGGAGAGAGTACTGACAGGTTCTCCCCTTTTGCCCTACTCAGCTGCCTTCAGAACAACAGCTGTGTGTAGAATTAAGGTGGAGGAAGAGCCCAAGGAGTATCTTCTTTGGGAACTCGGAGATAACACCATCAGAAATGCTCCTTTGCATTGTCTAAGCACAAACGCTCCTTTGCATGCTCCTACCTACTGTATTTGGGTAAGAGCCAAAAACCAGACACTCCTCTCAGCCTTAAACAGACATAGGCAACTCATCTTTTAACCCTGCATGGTGGAACACTGGGCACCAGAGCCAGAACAGAGGTTCCCTGGGGTACACTTCCCTTCCTCTGAATTAGCTGGAAGCTGAGACCTGGTGTAGCTGTGATGGCTGACTTGCTCCCTTCCAACCAAGCATGGCAGATTGCAAGCTGGACCCTCACCTCCATCGTGACGTTGTACACATCCACAGGGACACATTCTAGGCCCTCATCGCCGCAGCAACCCGCACATCTCATCAGAGGCACACAGGATGGCTTGAATATGTACTCCACCTCATCAGGGTACTCCTGGAAAATGTCCACCAGGGTCTCAATTGTCCTGCAGAAGCTGCGCTCGTAGACTTCCAGGAATTTGATAACTAAAAGAGGAATGGAGGGAATAAGTTAATGCAAACTTAGCTCAAGAATGTCTAGTGCTTCACCCCTTAAAGTGAGCCAGACAGTTGCAACACAACTACCCTATGCTCTTCAGTAACRGTCTTGCAGGCCTAAGTCCTTTGTGCACACACACATCAAGTGGGAAGGGAAAAAGACAATGTCTTCCTCCAGCTGCTTCAGGGCAGAGGGAAGATGGACAAGAGAGCCTCACTATCTGCCTTCCTGGTACCACGATGCACACCAGAGGTGACTCTTCCCCAAACCCCTTCTCTGCTATTCCCCATACTGCCACTAAGAATATCAGCTCAGCCAGGAAGAATCTGAAGCTGCAGCAGATGATCTGCGCTCTGGATTAAGATCCTTCACCAGTCTGCCCTTTACCCTCTGTCTAAACAGCCAGTGGATGCCCCCGTGGGTTTTAAAGTCAGAAGCATCCTTTGTACAGATCTCAGCACAGAGACACTTCTAAGAGCAAGCAGAGGCTCTGAACCATGCAGCTATGTATCTTCACCCTTCCTGTCATCTACCTCTTTTGCCCATGTGGAACATCCACCTCAGCAGGTCACCTCGGAATCATGACAGCACCCATTACAAGTCACAGCCTCCGTGTCTCCACACTGACCACTTTCCCAGATCAAGGAACCAAGCCACCCACTGAAAGATTCAAAGTAAACTCACAGCACCCCCAGGATTAACCAGACTATATATTTGGCTACTGAACCACAATGAGACAGTGTGGGAGGGGGAACAGGGTGGATCTACCATTATCCCATGCCTTCCCTACGAATGGAGCAAACACCAACTGCTTGTGATCTGCACTGATTTCACAAGCATTTCTCAATGTTTCCCAGTCTCTTGCCAAAGCTTCATTTTGCTCCTTGGTCAAGGGTTGGAGAGATTTAAAGAGATGAAAGATAGTATAGATAAGTACACACGCACAAACCCCAGGTGCTAGCGCAGTACTGCAAACAGTGAGTACCTGGAGCCCTTCAGGCCTCTCAGCTCTACCAGCACGCTGGCAACTGAGGATGTCTCACATGGAGCAGAGGATAAGAGTATGCACACAGAGGTAGTACCTGCCCCATGCTGTTATGCACTATAATGATCCACCTGTACAGTATGCAGAGTCCTCCAGCACCAAGGTTGATAACTCAGAGTGATAAGAGCAAACTGCTTGCATCATGGAAAATAATGGTCTCCAGTAAGCGTTTCTAAAGTGCCCTGAACTTGTGACAAACTGGCATAAAGGTTACTTTGCCACAAAAATGCAAAAGCTGCAGGGCTTGGAGCTCACAGCCCGCAGTTAATTGTTGAAAGTTAATTCTAGGTCATGCAGGGCTGACAGTGCCACAGCGCTGAAGTGCTGAGAGTGGGTACAAGAGAGGAGGAGCTTCCATCCAAGGAGTTTGAAGTGTCAGAGAGCGTGAGCAGCTATTAAAAGAGAAAGCGGCTTGTGAAAGGGAAATGCAGCCTGGCAGGCATGGACAGCTTGTTGGTATTCCTTGTCTAGAAGACAGCATGTTTCTGTTCCTTGTTCCTTCCCTTCCTCTTCCCTCCTCCCCTGTCGTATGTCTCCTGTCTGTTCTCCTATCTTGTCTGTGACTACCTCCTTCTTCCTGTTCGTCTTTGCAGTGACCTTAGTCACCGCTTATGTTCCAACAAGTTGAACAATTTAATATGTGGGAAATTCTGCAGGCACAATGATAGTCACTGAACTGCTCTGTTGATTATTCACACTGTGCCAGAAAACAAGACCTGAGAACTCTGGCAGTAAAGGCACAGTCCAGGATAAAAATGCTTACACACCTACGTCAAGGGGCGGGACAGAAAGTAAGAAGAAGGGAAAGCAGCAGTTACCTGTGCAGATCAAATGGTGCTCACCACACCAGTCTGGGGCATAAAGTAGGCAGAAACCGAAACAGAGTAGAAAACTGAAGTGAAACTGACTGACGTCTGCCGTGCTTTTCTAAATGTTTGCACTACCCAAGCATTTGGATTACACCAGAAAATCCAGATTACGGATTGGCTCCAGAACAAGACATTCAATTTCTTTTGCAGAACCTTTACTTTCACAGCTGCACCCTAACAACTATACTTGAGATCTGGAAGATTTGACAGGACCAAATCCTTCCCATAAAAAATCTGGGAGTTTCTACCTTTAACACATAATGGTCTTCCAAAGTCTGAATCAGCTTCTGAAAAGGAACCAGAGAATCTTTCCCTAGCTGCCAGTCAGAAAATCCTGCCACAAAAGGCACATTGCCTTATTTTGCTGGACACAGAGCATTCATGTGGAGACTGTGCAACGCTCTGTAGTTCATCTGCACAGTTATCACCCAAAGCAAACCGGAGCGCRTGACTGAAGTACAGTCATCCTCACAGCAAAGGCCTGCCCCTGCTACCATACCTACACCTACTCCTATGTACTGGGAGTCATGTTCCACACTTTGCTGGGCTGATTCAGTTTGTGCTTCCTTTCCATTGGTTGTGTCAGGGGCAGAAGAAGGTCTCTTTCACAGGGAAGCACAGGAAGGTCACTGAAGGACTAACACCACTAGGCCTGCTCCCTTCCTGCAATTTGGGCTTCAGCCCACGATGGAAGTTAATCCCACAATTAACTCCTACCCTGCAAAACACCTCCAGATTTGAGTCAGAGGTTCTTCATTGTGAATGGAGGGGGAAGTAAGGTTAAAACGCAGGCAGGACCCACATTAACTCTTCAAGGCAGAGTTTAAGTTCAAATCTGGAGCATTCCTGGGAGAACGTGCTGGACTAGAAGAGGAGAAAGTGATCATTTTGTCTCCCTCCCCATCAATATGGACACACTGTTATTTTAAAAATAAAAGTGCAGCCACAAGTTCTGGTGGTTTCCTTTATTTATACCAGAAAATCTTTTCCTGTGGAACAAAGAGTGTTTGTCTGACTCCTCTACAACTTCCTGTGCCACAAAACATGTGGAAGCCTCTCTTGAGCACAAAAGGGTAGGGGCTGAAGCTAAAATTAAAATCTCCAACCAGAATAAGTCCATCCCAAATAAAGACCTGTCACAGCTTGACATCTCAGAGAAAGCATAAAATGGTCAAAGACACAAACCCACCTTTCAGCCCAAGCCCCCAAGAGCTTCAGTGGAAGGAACTACAGGACTGTCCTTGGGTAACAGAAGCCCGTTACTGTCTCCTCTTCACAGAAGAGAAACTGAGGGATAGAGAGAGGATCTCAAAGGCCAAACCATGGCACAGAAGTAGAGCCAGGAAGGTAATGTCAGGAGTCCTGACTTCTAGTTCACAGATATATCTACACTGCAGAACCTGACAAAGCACCAAGACAATAACACCAAGGTCTCACCGCTTATATTACCAGACCAACTTCTCCTGCAATCCCATCAGCCTTCTTGTGACAGAAGTTAATTATGTTTGATTCTTCCCCTCCMCAGGAGGGATTTGTTGGACACAACAAATGGCACAAATGAGGACACTGCCTCTTTTCTACCAACAGCAGAGGACTGGTTACCAAAATAAGCCTCACAGCAGGCTCCATCTTGATCCCTCTGGAGTCACTGAACCTTCTTCTGTTGACTTCAGCAGGACCAAGGGTCAAGCACAACAGGCGGCAGCCCGCCAGCAAATCAGAAATTTTGCCCATGCAAAATGGTCACCTATCCCAAGCACAGCCTGCCACAAACCTCTGGCAACACACATGCAGTCTGTCATAACAATAAACTTACAGAAATTGAAATTGACTGCTACTAAAAAAAACACCCCCAAAAAAGAAAAAAGCCAATGTGGGCCCACACTGCTGGAGCCCTCTGCTGACCTTCGGCTGGAATAACGCTGAAGGTCACAGCCTCTGGCCACCCTGCAAGACCTTCACCAGACCCTGCCATGCAACAAGTGATCTGCTCTGTTACACAGGTAATCGAAAAACACGGTCAGGATGGTCTTGAAGCAGGTGATGATCACCTCAGCCTGAAGGTTCCAAAGTCCACAGTCCTTTTGTCCCACTGCTGAACTGAGGACTGCGGACAGAAGCCAACCTCCTGACACACACAGGGCTTCACTAGACAGGGCGCTTCCATCTCTGACTAACCCAGGGGCTGACTGCCCTTCTGGTCTACATTTACTTGCACGAACCAATGAGGCAGAGAACACTGCCACAACCTGACCTTTGGGCAACCGGAGAGACAAAACATCACAGTGGCTGCAGAGGCACCACCTTGTTTCCTCACCAGGCAATGGTCCCGTCTGTACTGGACCATCAGAGACAAATTAAGTAGAACCTATCAGATGATAGTGCTGTTCCCTGAATCTGCAAAGTACGCTAGCCCAAACCAGAATAAAAGTGTGTATTTTTCAAGCCTGGCTTAGCAATATCCTGACTAGGGGGGTACCTTGGACTGCTGGGAGGCATGAGTCCAGAAAATCATCCTGGACTGCCCTTTTTTTCTTCTCTCCCCTCAGAGATCTGTCGTCTGGGGGCCGCTCCGGCCTTTGTTCAGGGATCAGCCCTGGCCACCCAGCCGGGCATCGCCAGCGCCACCGGGAAAGAGGCAGGCAGCAGAAGACGACAAATCCTTTCCTACAGCACTGTGGCGAATCCCCAGCAAACTGCTTGCCGCTACTCAGCTCTTTGTGTGCGCCCGTGTGTGTGCAGAGATATATATATATATAAATATATATATATATATAAATGAGCGTGCGTATGTGCACTAGCGCACGCACGCACGCAGTTTCACTCTGAGCTGTGGTAAGCCCGGGGAGGGCTGGGCCAGCCCTGCTGCCCGCCCTGGCACCGCGGCCGCCCCGGAGCCCGGCCCAGGGCCACCCCCGGCCCCACGGCCCGGCCCGGGCCCGCGGCGTGGGGCGGGGGCGCTGCAGCCGCCACGAAGGGGTTGATGGCGGCGATGCCTCCCGCCGGCAGCCCCCCGGGCCCGCTCCCCGGGAGGTGGCGGTGTTGGCCGCCGGCGGCTCCGGGGGCTCCTTCCCCCGAGCCCCCGGCCGTCCCCGCCCTCCGGGAAGCCGCCCAGCGCTTACCTTCGTTGGGTTTCCGCTCCCCATCCCCCAGGGCAGGCGCTGCCTTCGACAACTGCAAAGACAACAGAAAATCAGTCACAACACGGAACCCTGACGCGGTCCCGGGGCGCGGGGGGTTCCCGGGGGTCCCGGTCCCACCGCCGGCGCCCCGCCGGGCAGGAGGCGGAGGGAGCCCCGGCGGGAGGGGGCGCCCCCGAGGCGGAGCCGCTCCTCGCCGGCCGCCCCGGCGGGCACAGAAGGACCTTTTGTTCCGCTGTTCCCCGCCGGAGCAGAGAGGGGCACAGGCGGGACGGCCCCGGGCTGGGGGACGGGGCTGGCAAGGCGGTGTGGTGGGCCCGAGAGAGGCCCCAAAGGGAGAAACGCGTCCCCGGGGAGCTGCTGTCAGTGCCCGCGGGCAAACATCGGGAGCAAATCAGAGCCCGGCGGAGAGAAGTAACAGGGGTGACCTGCTGCTGCTGCCGACACCGCTGGTGGAACTGAGCACCGCTTCTCCCCGTAAAGGTGAATCTGGCCCGGGAGGGCAGAAGGGGGGACAAGGGCGGCCAGGCACGAAAGGGCATCGCTCCCCTCTCAATGTCACAGATGTCTGTCACCCAGCAGTGGTGGCCACGGAGGTGTTGGCATCTGGCCGGGTGTCAGGGCGATTAACTGACAGCACCACTTTGCCGACTGAAGCCGCCAAAACGCCCAGATTTCCTTCCTCTCTGACAGAACGGAGGGCGACGCGCCCTCACCTAACGGTCCCAGTCCCCAGCCCCAGCGTGGCTCCCATTCCTGCGCTCCACGGATTCCCCAGGCCAAAACCGAAAAGGCCGCAAGCTCACTTGCGTCACTCCTGCTGCCTTTTAGGACTAGGGACATTTCCAAAGCACTGATGCAGGCAGGAGTGGTGACAGGTAACCCACTCCCAGGATGGTATGGAGAAATATTACACCACTTTACTAAGTAAGTATTTTTAATTCCAGGTGAAACAAGAACTCCACTCTTCCTTCTCTTTGTGAAGGCTTTAGCTCTGACGTAACTTTCCAGCCAAGTCAGGCTTCCCCCTGCTGTTCTGTTCTGAACCAAAATGGAAAAGGCCCAGCTTTCTTCACTTCTCTGAGGTATGTTGYCACCTGTGTGATGCCATCGACCCAGAACCTGCTGCCTTTCAGCAGAGGCCCATAAGGAGCGTGGTGATCCATACAAAATACTGCTTCGTCAGCAATACGCTGTGTTTAGGCTTAGAAAAAGGCCCTCTGATCTTGTAGCCAGACAGAACTGAATTAAGAAGGCCAAGTCCACCCCAAATCCTACAACGGGAATCTGCCACCTATCATCTTCTAGGCAGCCCTGTGCACAGGGCAGCACCACTATCCAAGCAGCCGAAAGTGTCAGCTTTTAAAAGGAGGGGGCAGGAGAGCCAGCTAGAAGCCCCTCTCCCAGACATTCCTTTGTGTCTGTGCATAGCTCCCTTTGTCTAAGGTCCCCCTGATCAAACTTGTGTCTCATTTCAACCGAAGTCTTTCTGTACCTGGGCACAACTTACCAGCCCAGACCTGAGCTGCCTCATGTGTGGATCTATTTCTTCTCTGGGGAAGAGAGGGCTGTGTGCCCAATCTCAGTGCTGTGACAACACTTTAAAAAGCAGGTTCCTAGAAACAGTTTCATTTGTGAAGTGTGAAGGTCACTGCAACAGCACAAACAAAATGGAGGCACCGGAGGTTGCAGCGGCCTTCCAAAGCCACTCAGTGCCTGACAATCTATGGGTAAAAAAGAAAACCGCATCAAGGGCAGAAAAGCCTCAATCTGCTATGGCACAGGAAGAGGATCACGAGCCAAGTCAGTTTATTCAAGTCTCACTGCCCCCAAGACTTTTTGTAGAGGTATTTCTGGTTCACACACAAAATGACCATGACAGACTGAGCAAAATAAGCTCAGAGACACCTTGAGGGTCATTTTTACSCATTCTCTATGCAAGGCTGCCCAGCTGCCTGCCAAGCCCACTGCCTCCTCACATGCAAGCACACAGGGTGCACCAAGTGATAAGAAGCAGGAGCAAGCTACATGCTTTCACTTCTCACCTGCGCCTAGCCAGCACCTCGCCCTGCCCCTGATGTAGTGGAGCAGGAGCCAGAACCCTCTTGCAGTGTTCACCTGGACCTGGGATGTGATCCCATCCTGAGGATGGGAAATGAGATCGGTGCAAAGTGGGCAGAGAGCTTCTGAGCATTCCCAGGGGAGCTCTCAGCAGAAACTAGAAAGGTTTCCCAGAACTATCAGTAACATGCTCTCTGCTCACTATTCCAAGAAACTTTTCTGCCCTTTCAGCAGTGCTTTTCACCTGTGTCTAGTGCCCTCAAAACATGTCCACTAGAACATCAGGTGAGGCAGGGGCTTGTGCCTCACTTCAAAACAGTCTGCTATATATCAGACGTGGGGAACCAAAAACATTCCTCGGGACAAGCAGGCCTAGTGTGCCCTTCAGTACGAGCCTGAAGGTCATGCTCTCCTCTGCTGGCTTTTGGCATTACCCAACAGTTCTGTAACACAATTTCCTTCCAACAGATTTTCAACATGTCACAGTAGTGTGGAAGCAACCCCTGGCCTGGCATTGAGAGTGGGATAAATGAGCCCAGCAACAGGGCTGACAGAGGAAGCTCCTTTCTGTGCTCTTTGCAGGTTGAAGCAAATGCACATCCCTTCCGCTGTGGGGTAAAACCCTCCCTAGCAAATAAACCCACTTCACACCATCCATGTGTCTGCACCTTCCCTGTCTCCCTTCTTCCCCAGTCCCTGTCCAAAGCAAGCTTTTCTCTGAAGGGAGAGAAAAGGTTAATCAAGTCATTCCTCTCGAACCATCACCCCCCTCACCACCACCACCAGCACTCTTTCTCTTCCTTCCCCTCCCCCTAATCTGTGCAGCCTCATTAAAAGAGCTTTGTAACTGTTTAGGACTGGAACAAACAATCCATCCACTTTGAGAGGGACTCTGGGACAGGAGTTAAGGCACTTTTCGTCTTAGGCACTAGAAATTCTCAGCGGTTTCTACTTAGGGGAGGGGGGGAACGGGACTCACTGCACTCCTTCTCCATTGTACATGCARACAGAGGTCAGTAATCCCACAAGCTGCCAGCACAGCCTAGCCACCTCTGACAGAACAGACAGGAGAACAGATTTGAGGTTGCTCAGGAATCAGTGAACCCCTCAGACATCCCTCTCCCCTGCTCCCAAAGGAGCGGTCCTCTTTGCAGCCCGTCCTCAGAGCACAGGCCTGGAACAGCTCTGGGGAAGGTGACCCGCTGCGTCCCGGCTGCCTATGGGCTGGGGAAGCGGGTTCTGGTGGCTCCCCATCGTGGCGTGGCGCAGAGGCACACCAAAGGCAGGCAGCCTGGTGGGTGTGCGATCATTAACAGTCTAGTCACAGGCTCGTTCTCCCTCCCTCCGTGTCTGATCACTGCGTATTCCCTATGGCAATACAGCTGGTATATCCAGGTCCCTCTGTTGTTCAGGGCAGGAGGGGAAGAGCTCCCAGACCCTCAKCAGGGGCGACCTGTCACCAGGCTTCCAGCAAGACCCGCAGATGAAGGAAGATGGGGAATAACCACCTGTCCTCCATTCTTTAGGAAAGGGAGGACTGGAAGGGGACAACAATGCGACGACCTCTCTAATCCCGTGGTGCATGAGGACTGTGCACGCCGCTCAGCAGTGAATCAGCTGGGAGGGTGGCACTGCAAAAGTGCCTTTCCCTCCCTCACCTGCATGGAAAGGCTATCGCCACCAGTGGAGGCAGACACCTGTGGCATCACTGCTGCCCAAACCCGACCACGAAACAATTTCCCACCATCCTGTCTTGCTGCAGGAGCAACCATAACAATTACCTCAGTAAGGAGTCATCCCCCTGCACGTTCACCAAAGAAGCACCGTGATTCCCGTATCCCTCCTCCTTCACTTCCCGGAAAGCTGCCCAACACATGCTGGACTCTGCTTCCTCGACTCAGACTCTGTCAGGGCTTTTATTTAATGCTCTCTAACGCGCCTGGCTAGGCAGATAGGTTTTATTCAGCCTGACAGCCAGATTAACAGTACAGATAAATATTATCATCAAAGCACAAACCCTAGTCCCGGCATGAAGAGTCATGCCTTCTGCCATGCCCAGAGTCATCGTCAAGCTGCCTACGTGAGATCTGCTGGTATTTCTAACGTTCCCATCACCGTGGTGCCCGGACAATCAACGGACAAATAAGGACAGAACCGAAGGGCAGACCTCACCGTCAATCTGCCTGAGCACTTACATGGCCCGCATCACCCAGGTACCTGAACTTCTAGTCATCTCTCATGTATCTGTCCCTGCAGCATTTCCCCCAAAGTCCTGTAATTCTTCCTGCCGTTTTTTCCAGCATTACACTCTCTATTTTCTCATCTGCACCATCCTCCGTCCTAGGAGAAAAGGCACCGTGAGGCGTTTATGCAGCTCCTGAGGACAGACAGATCTCAACTCTACCTGATCCGCCGTTTCCTCTTCTGGGGAAGAGGAAGGGGAGGGGAAAAGGAACAAGGGGAGGGTTAAAGGGTAGTATCCTTGGACACCGATACAGAGTTCTCTAACCTATAGGTGGGGAACAGATGCTGCTGTACAAGTTTACTGAGGAGCTGGGAGGCAAAGAAACCCCTCTTCCGGGTGATGGTGGAAAAACTCCTGGAGAGCAGAAAGAATTGTCCCACGAGCCAAATCTGGCAGGAAGGCAGCACGGAGCTGCTCTGTGCCATACTCAAGTGAGAGCTGTGCCTCAGTTCCCATCGAGCACAGCAGAGCACAGCCTAATGTGCGGCTGTCACTGGATAAAGTAGAGATATAACAGGCTAGAAACAAAGCGTGCAGTGCTTGCATGACTTCAGTTATAGCTGAAATGGCTCCTAATTGGGGAGTTGCCTTCCAGCATCGGTGCTGAACAAACAATGTGAATAACTGATTAGTCTGCAAGCGACGTTTATTTTCACGATTGTGGGAAATTATCTGGCCCGCGCTCTCTCCAAGTGCCGAACAGAAACGGCAGGAGAGAACTAACCTGTTATAACCTTTAAAACGTAATCCATGCCTGCCTCGCGAACAGCCACTTTCACGTGGGCACTCTGTCTAAACCCCTTAATATCTCTTGGCAACACAGCCCTCTTGACTCTTTAGAAAACAGATTTATAGGACAGGTTTGTACAGAAAACTGCCTTTCTTTTTTTCTTTAAAAAGAGAAAGGGGGAAAGAGTTGGTTTCTAATCCCTCAAGAATGACAATGAGGTAAAAGTGACTGAAGAGGAAGAGAAAAATCCTTGGTTTTGTAATCTCGGTGCAGGAGATCTGTATTTTGATTMATTTTTTTTCCAATCTGGAAGAAATCCTGGATCCATTTTGTCCTCTTTGATCTCTATTTGTTTTTCCAGCATTTTGAACTCCACTCGGCGGCACGAACCCGAGCTGGGACCCAAGGCAAATATCGCCGAAACAGCCTTTTGCAATGTCAGGAGACCCGAGGCTGATGCAAGAAGGCAGCGCGCTGCCTCCGTGCCCCGCGCCCTGCCGACCGCAGCTCCCCGGCCCCGGCGGGACCCCACGGCCGCGCCGCGCCGGGAGCCCCGCGCCGGGGCGCGCTCATGTGCGCGGGCACTTCGCACTCCGCTGCCGCTGCCCCGGGGCCCTGTGGAGCTCCGGGCAGCGCTGTCCCCTCGCTGCAGCACCGCACGCACGCACACACACGTGTCTGCGCTGCGGACAGTCACCCGCACCCGGCGCCAGCGGCGCGGCGGCACCGCACCGAGCAGGTGGGAGGCAAAGGGGGGCGAGAAAACAAAAAACGGGGGGAAAAGTATTTTCGGCCGTTTGCCCTCCCTCCCCCTCCGCTACGCGGGGCACAAAAGCCCCCGTCCCGCCGCTTACCTCCGCGCTCTGCAGATAGAGCAGCGCCGCCAGCCCCCAGTGGATCCAAGTGAGCAGAAAGTTCATGGTTGCCGGCGCACGCCGCGAAGCGGAGCCCTCCGTGCTCCGCCTCACCGCCGCCGCCCCGCCGCCGCTGCCCCGCCGCGCTCTCGCCCGCGCCTCCTCCGTGCCCGCCGCCGCCTCCTGGGGTGCCGCCGGCCGGGCGCTGCGAAGGGTTCCGGGGGAAGGGGAGTTCCTCTTCGGGGTCTCCGGTTTCACCCCTCCATAAGCCCGGCTCTCTGCCGGCCCCCGCTGCTGCTTTCCGTGGGCGCTCCGCCGGGCCGAGCGCAGCCTCCGCGGCCGCCCTGCCGCCGCCCGGCCCCCGCCGCCGGGCAGTCCGAGCTCCACAGCGGCGCCCGTCCGCGGCGCTCCCCCCGAGTCGGGGCAGGCAGGCACCCGAGCCGCACTCGCTCGGTTTCGCGCACTCACGCCGAAGTTTGCGCGAAAACTTTCAATGCATCTCTTTTCTTGCGCCCCCTCTTCGCGGCGTTTGCCTCCGGCGGGTCCCCGAACGGGGGTCGCCTCCCTGGGGGAAAGGGGCTGGTTCCGCCGCCGCTCGGCCCGACCCCTCTCCGCAAGTCGGGGTGGTGGTGGCGGAGGGGACGAACAGAGCGCTTTCCTCCTGTCCTCTCTGTTACTGTCTCTCCCTCTCTGTCCACCGCTTAAAAAAAAATCAGAATAGTAATATATGAAAAAAAAAAAAGAAAAAAAATCCAAGCTGGATAGAGAGGGAGGGAACTGGGGCGTGGGAAGGCTCTGTAGGAAAGGGAGGGAAAAAAAATCCCAGCGGATCAAAGTATAGGTGGGGAAAAAATAAATTAAACGAGAGAATAAAGCAAGGCGGCAAGCCAACAGCAGGTCCCGGTGCCCGGGGAGGGCAGCTCCCACGGCGCGCTGTCCCCCGCCGGCGCGGCGTGCGCTCCTCGCCCCCGGCGCGGCGGCAGCCCCGCTCCGCGCACTCCAGCGGCGGCTCCGCGCAGCGCCCGCTCCCCGCGCAGCGCCCGCCCCACCGCCGCTCGTCAGCACTCTGCAACTGCTCGGCGCGGCCGCGGGGAGAGACGCTCGGCAAGTCCCACCTCCTTACCGCCCTCGCTACTCACTACTCCCCTCCCATATCTCTGGAGCTGGGCCGCGGGAGGTACAGGGGCGCGCGCTGTTCGACGCTAACCTCGCTGGCTGCTTTCTCACAGGCGCCCGACGGGCCCTGCTTTCGCCGCGCTTTCTGCCCTGCCGATGGATGCATGGTCGGGTCAAAATTCACTTTGCCCGTGGGAATTGCTCCAAAGTCCAGCAGAGCCATTTGGGGAGAGGGGGCAGCAGGGGACAAATTGTAATCACAGCCGTCATCTGACCCCCCCTTCCCCCCCCCCACCCCAGGGCTTGGCTTTTCAGATACAGTGATTTCTTAGCACCTATGTGTTAAAGGGGTGAAGGGGCAAACCCCACCCTGCTTTCTGAGAAGATATTTGAAGGGCAAAGAGGCAGCTTTGTCTCACTGAGTTCCGCGCAGGCATTCCCCGATTGAGCTACTTCGTTCCTGTCAACAGACAAAATTTCTTCCTACAGCATACATAGTAACAATATGCGTGTGTACACATACATAACTCTTTCTCCTGCCACCATCCTCCAAGGACCTTATGCAGCAGATGGAGTGGAAGTCCAGACTGGCAGATCCCAGGGCTCACCATGGGCTAGAGGAAGTGGAAGGGGAAAAAAGACACTGAAGAAAGAAAAGGCCATATTATCATTTAAAAACAGGTATTCCAATGCTGTGTCACAGATTCCTACTGATACAGGCAAAGCACTGGCTCTATAGAGGCACCTGCTGGCTGAGAGAAACACATGAAACAAAATCCTCCTACCAAAATTTGTTTTTCTGTAAATCTTAGACCTGTTCTTCTCTTTGTTTAATTTTTAAGGATTTTGTGTCACCCCTTGGTGCAGTATGTGGGGATGTTGCTCAGGTCACATTGGTCCTGAGGAAGGCTGGGAAATGAGTGACAGGTCTGCCTGAGCAAGGAGCAGCTCTCATCTGGCCCTTCGCTGCCCCAGATGCAGGTCACACCCCACACCCCTTGTAGCCATGGTCCTGTGTCTGGGCAAGAGGAGAAATCCAGCCCAGCCGAAAGCCTGAAGGAGAATGTAATCCCTTTCCCCTCAAGGATCACGTTTCTACAGAGGAGTCATGGATGTTGTTCAAACATTGCAAAATAATCCCTTTTCCTTTGCTTTCTCTATAGTTTTTTTAACAAATTGTTGCAGAGGGTTTCTGAAGAAACAAATATCCATCCAAAATAACTGGAATTCCCCATATTCAGAATGCAATTGCCAAAAATGTCTTCCAAGAGATGAGGAGAATTCAAGCTCCCTCAGGAAAAAGAGGGGATATCTCATTAACGAAAGGTAAAACTAATTTAAAGTTCCCAGAGGCAGGAACTGCTTCCGACTCTGTCCCAGAGACAGAGTGAACAGCTCCCTCTTTATGCCAGGCCTCCGCACTTCAGACCAGCAGCAAGCAGATTAACTCACTCAATCCTTGTATTTGGTGGAAGGTCTTAGGTGCCTTTTCCCCTCCTGCTAGGTGAGCATTTTATGAATGAAGGTAGCTCTGCTGCAAATAACTTGCCATTCTAACACTCCTCTGGATGGACAAAATCCCTCCAGCTACTGCACTGAGGAAAGTCCCCCACAGAAACCTCACAGTAAAGGTTAAATCCACGAGTGGCAAGGTGCAGCCTTATCCCCGTAAAGCTACAATGTACTGTAAATAACGTACAGAACCCAGCTTCTAAAATTACCACTATGGGATTGCTCATCTCATCTTATGTTTCATCTGGATCCTGTGATCTTCCCACCTGCCAACATCCTGTTACCAGGAGAGCAGTGTATGTGAAGTTTGTGCAAATGGTCATGTACTTGCTGAATTCTGGCACCAGCAAGGACATTCATGTGCCTTCCATGTTAACATTACACTGTAATAAATACTGACATTGCTATAGAATCTGCAGTGTTCGTGCTAAGCACTGCTCACCAAAAAAGCAAATCAGTCTATGTCCCGGCTACACTTCTTTATTAGCCTTGTTATCGTTCCCATGTCCATGGCCCCTGAGACAGGAAGAAAGACAGCATCAACAGACAGGATTTTAAATATGGAATACCTAAAAGCTCGAGCTCCATATTTAGGAATTTAAGGGAAGACGCATGATTTGGAAAGAGGCAGGGTGATTACTTATTTGGAGCTGTGAGATGCTGAGGACTTTTAAGAACCTGACCATAATTTAGGACTTCATCTTGTGGATTGAACTCAGTGGAAGCTTTGGCATTGACTTCAAAGGGCATAAGATCAAGTCTTATTTAGGGGCTCAAAATACAAAATTAGGAGCCTAAATTTAGGCGTCCATTTTTTAATACCTTGACCCGTGTTAGTAATACCCTTCATCTAATCTCTCTATTTAACCTGAAAAGAGACAAATGTCAGGAACTTTTTACTGACTCGCCCAAGAGAACCTGTGGCAAGAAACGCATTACCCGCACTTCGTTTATTTTTAATCCCCTCTCTCAGATCCCCAAAATAACAGCCGAAGCAATGTTAGCGCAGGAGCTCAGACCCACTTTGAAACTGGAACAGGAAATGTGAGAAATGTGGATGTCCAAAAACAAATTAAACAAAACAATATTTTCTTAGTATTCCATCTTGTGGGCAAGTCTGGGGGGATAATCCAAATTGGGAGAGAAGTCAGAGAAACAAAGAGTAATTTTAAACATTTTAGTGCCAGAGCTATTTCTTAACACACAGCTCACTCACTGATTTCAAATATAGTCCCTCAGCGCTGAGCATGGAGAACAGCACAAGAAAAATCAACATTTTGGTACGGCCTTCTAGCAGACACAGAAAAAAGACCAGAATGGAGTCAGCTGTTCAGAGAAGCAGCCAGGTGAATGGATCCTAAACATCGTGAGGTATTTCAGGTGTTTCTTTCCCTCTAAGAAATCACAGGAACACAAGAGGCGGTAACCAAGCTTATGGCCAAGTTGGCTGCAGTGGTCACAACATGGTGAATCAATTAACTGCATGAATCTTATTATTGTGATTATTTTTGTGTTGGTTGCACTAACAGGGAAGGGAGCAGCTGTAGGTATAACAAAAGGTTGCTCCTCTGAGATGCTTTGCCAACGCTCCCTCTGCTGTGATGTAAATAGAATACATGTAACGGGTAAGGGCAGCGCTCAGCATTAGAGATGCCCAAGCACCACCCACTGGCAGTTTCACTTACCTCTGTCACTCAGGAGTTTCCTGAAGATCTTCAGCTTCTGGAAAGAGAGAAAAATGCTCATGAATGCGCAGCACCGTCACTCTTTCTGTCCTGGGTTGATTTTGTACCCTGGGTACTTCTCCCATAGTCCATAATCACATCGTGTTATGAGGAGTTGCTTCCCTTTCTTTACTCTTTGCCTCTATTTTCCTGTCGCTGACTGGATCTTTGTTTCATCCTTTTGTAGCAAGCAGCAGAGGCAGTGACAAGTGAGTGGAGGTAACAGGACAGGTCCTCAACCATCATCAGGATTCTTTTAACATCTACAGAGAGATCAAGAAACTCAAAAAAGCTCYTCCTGCCAAAACTATATGTAATGTCAGCCTGAGGGTACAGTCATCTTGACCCTGACTTACATTTCCCTGGCTAATAGATCTGGTAGGAATATACACACACGGTTATTGTGATAGTACTTCACCTTACACTTACATCACATTCCCTGGAGAAGTATCTGATGGGGCAGCCTTACTTATTAAATCATTTCCTGGAGGGGAGAATTCATTTGTGCTCATTTATTATAATTTGTCCTGAAGCTCATATTTTACATTCTGAGCATAAGGAGTGGGTGTTATTCATGGCTATGGGTCTAAGAACCAAAGGCTAATTTCAGGAAAACTGTTCCATTGTTTGAGGTTGATCACTTGATGTTTGTCCCAGGTGCTGGACACATGTTGCTTGCTGAAGGAGATATGGCTTCATCTCAGATTTCGACATTTTGGTAACTACCAAACAAAAATAAAACTAAACTCAAGTATGCCTATCCCTCCCCTGCAAATCAGGTGGCATTTAGCAATATTGACTTGAACAATAAATAAATCTATTCAACAATCAAATCAGAATGACATCAATGAGGCATGAAATAAGTACAATAACAGAGAGACACAGAAGTTGGACAGACCTCTGCAAAGACAAGCAAAAGGGACTTCAGTCCAGAGGAAGCCACAAAGCATCTATTCTGTGTTCCATGGGCCTCAAAGTCCCTCCCAGCACCTCTCACTGCACTTCAGAGCTGTAGCAAAGGCCAAATACCACAAACATAATGCACCACAGTAAGAGAAGAGGGCAAAGCTCTCTTCAAAGTCCTGGCAGAGGCAGGCTGTGGTTTGCACCAGTGCCCCACACAACTATCAAGCATTGTCAGTGCCAAAGAGGAAGGTAGCAAACCCCGACTGGTGGTGTCTATCTGATCCAGGAAAAACTCCCTCCTGCCCACAGATCTGACAGTCAGATTAAACGCTGGGGACACGGCAACAGGATCACGAGCACATGTTGTCAGAAATCATGTCTTTTCTCTGACCACTCACTCACCAGTGCTCCCCAAGAAGGAAGAAGCTGCAGCAGAAACCCAGAAGCCTCCTTCTCCTTCAAAGGCAGGAGAAGCTCCTACTGCCTCCCTTCAGGAAGTGTGCCACAGAAGGCTGGCCACACAGGTATGGTGCCAACAAGTGCTGACCCAACCTCTTCTCGTCTGCTTGGTGAGACTCAAAATCCCCTCTACAATGAAAGGGGGGCATTTGGCAGTTACAACTTCCCTACAGTGAAAAGCCAGGGAGCAGCTACTGGCCAGTTATTTGTGGTTCCCCTTCCCAGGGTACCAGAGGGATGTGAAATGTATACGTACCAAAGTAATACCTGTGCCTCTTCCCCAGTAATTAGGGTCTGCGGAAGGGAATTTCCCCATTCCCAAACACCACGTCTCCACAGGTAACTCTAGACCTCCTTGCACCATTTCCTCCTCCCACCCCCTTTCCCTTAAGTAACTCATGATCTCCCGGTTTCACCTCCATGAATGACTTGGGCCCTGATCTCTTCAGGAAATCCTACCCACTCAATTGTGTGGGCTATAAACCCCAACCAAAGGATGCTCCAGTCAAATCTGCAGCTGGATGCCAGTTAAATRTTTTCATACTTATGCTAGATTATTATCTCATGTGTAAACCACAAACCATACATACAATTGCAAGGTTTCCATCTCAGAGGTATATTAATGTCTGGCTCTACACTCCAAAAACATGCAATTTTTTAAAAATAACAGACCCTACAAATTGTTTCAGATAGATGGAAATTTTATAACTCTTTTCAATTGGAGTTTACAGAAGAYTGTATTTCAGTTTTGTCAGGATCTTAAGTAGAACATATTGAATGCAGTTCAGTGAGCAATTTCATGAGAGCACATTGGGTTGGTCAAAGCAGGGAAGTTTTCTAAAATTCCTTCTGTCTTTAGACTCCACAGATGCCCACACACCTTGGTGGCTGTCTGCCCAGMGCCACACCTTCACACCCCAAGAAAGGCTGGGCAATACCCCGACTAATTAAAGATCAAAATAAGGGCAAATAGGCTGTTAGAAGGTTCTTAAATTCTCCAGCTCTCAGTCTCCTGGGGGAGCACTTCTCAGCTCTGGAGCTGAAATGCAGGCTGTACAGCATTTCTTGAGAAGTTGAGAGAGAACCTTCCTCATCCTTGGTGAAGCTCATCAGCTTCCTCCTTGCTAATTATAATTTCCCAAATTCCTTTTTCCTCTGAGCATTTCAAAACTGAGTTCTGAGGCCAAATCTTGGAGGAAGGAACTTTGGTCCAAAACAGCTTCTACTTGAGACAACGCTTCACTAGTGTCATTTCTGGGAAAACTTCACTTACACCAGTAGGACAAAATGTAGCGAAGGCTTAAAATGCCTGAGATATCAGAAAGGCCTCCTTTCGTACAAATATGATATTCATAAATAAAACTACTTTTGAAGAAGATTGGCAAAATCTGGATTGGGTAATAGGTTTTCTGATGTCACCAATTCACAGAAAGGTCAATATTAAAAGCTCAGATGATTTAAAACAAAAACCATAGAGGCAGCTACTCATAAAAATGCCATCCATCAACAAAATTAAAGTTCAAACATATGATCAGTTTCATCATTTCCAGCTTATTTTCAGCTCATCTGAAAAGAAGTGGTTTTTCTGGAACTAAACTCTAGGTCAAAGAGCTTAGCTTCTGACATCTGTAGTTTGATAGAGAAGTTGCTTTTCAGTATTATCTGTATTCCCAAATATACAATATTAACCCTTTCAAAGGCCAACAGACAGAGGAAGGGATGTGGGTTTGTAAATCAGCAGTGACTCTAACATGTTGTCTCTATCCTGGTAGCCAAAAACGCAGTGCAGGTTTACCCCCTGCCCTTCCTGGACATTTCACAAGGGTTATGTTGTGGGTGGACGAGCACCCATGGGAACTGTGTTGCAGGGCAGCGCAGGACTGTCAGGCCAGTGCTCCAAACCTGCACAGGGCAGTGCTCTCTTGTCATTACAAGGCAAGGCAGCAGCAGTCATAAAAGAGCAAGCCATTTTCCTAGCAAAGGAAACTCCATAGCCCTTGCTCCATAACCACTTGCTCTGAGGTACCTAACAGTTTGTCTTCTCTGAAAGTGACTCATAAAACAGCTCTTACAGAAATGCATTTATATGTGCATAGCCCATGTCCAGAGCCAACCAGTTTGCACACACAAGAGAAGCAGGCCAGTTAGAATAAAGCTTCCCTCACCCTTTAGAAACAATGGCATGCCATTTCTTTCCATCTTTCTTTCTTATTTACAYGCTCAGAAGTTTTAGAAGCTCCAAAACACCCTCTCTACCCTGAACTAAATAAATGTTTAAGTCACTTTACCTTTTAATGCTCATGACCCTGAAGCTTGGATGGCAAAAAGCCCCTTCTGCCCATCCAAAATATCTTTATGCCACAGCTGGAGTTACAAGAGCCCACGCAATCTGTATTGTTCTGCATCAAAGACATCCTCTTCATCACTTAATAGTTCCATCTTTACACCATCTTCAGACTTCAAGTTTAGTTTTGGGGAGGTTGGTTTTATGTCTCCCAGCTGCCATGCACAGTGCTGTGCTTGGGCCCCCAGACACACCTCACACTGGGACAACTCTTCTCTGAGGCAACGTCCCAGGTACATGTCACTGGCTGAGGACCAGGGCTGTCAGCAAAACAACTTTTGCTTCACTCAACATCAGCCCAGTTAGGTGAAATAACATGAGCTGAATTCCATTTTCAAAGAAAAGGATTGCACAAACCAGTGCTATCTGTGAAAACAAATAATTAAGCAAACGAAGCCAGGCAGCAAACTCAGTGCAATAATAAGTGTGTTTCATGAAGTGCCATGCCTAGCTAGCTAGCCGTGCTCTGGAGACCAGCAGTCCCGTCTCTGACACGTCTGCTCACTCTCCTCTTTGCACACTGACATTTCACTGCATTTCACTTGCGGAGTTTGCTTTGATCCTTCGCGGTACTCAGCAGAGGGACCCTGCGACGGTGAATGGCTCCAGCTGAAAAGCTCTTCTGAAGCGCCGTTTGTGCCTGTAATTTAGCTGGCCTTTTCTATTTGAAGGAAGGTGGCTTTACAGTCTTTGAAGGGAAGAGGTGATTTCCAGAACAGAAATAACTTATTTGTTCCGTATGTCAGTTCTTTCAGTGTTGAACATACCCCGCTGTGCATGTACCTTTGTTCCTGCCCTTTCTTGGACTGAGGAGAGGTCTGAGCACACAAGACTGGGCTGGGCAGAGTGCGTGATGAGGAGACGATGCAGAGTTTGCTAGAGGAGGTGCTGGTAGAAGGTCTGCAGCTCTTCACCCAAGGGATGGTGCCTGGAGGATTCCATGGGAAGAGGACAACCTTTTAGTTTACCATTTAGCAGCACCTTTGATGCAATAAGAGACATTGAGAAGCCCAGGGGCTACCACCTCAAAGAATGAAGTGGTTGCCAAGGGAGTTGCCTTCTCTAATAACATACGTTCTTGACACAGGTGCAGACCATGTGCAGGCTGGCCCTGCTGCTGGACAGCATCCTATGTGACAGAGAGCTGAGGATGGTGGCTGGGGGGACTCATGCCAGGTTTCAGCCGAAAGCACTTGCCTCTCATTTTGCTCTGGACTGAGCAGTGTAAATGAAAGAACTGCATCAGCCAGCACCAATTTCATCTGGTTGTAAGTCTGGCATACTAGGATGAGTCAAAATTCATTAAGCAGCTGCTGAGGTTGCCTGAGCTGGCTGTTGTTTTTCTCCAACAATGTGCACGTGGGCCTCAGAGAGCAGCTATTGGGTCAGCTACCTGTTCTCCCATGTCCGGGGCTCATTTTGGCAAGGGGAGGACTGAGAGGATCATGCTGGTACTTCTCTCCTAGCATCCCACCTTTGTATCTGCACATGTGGGAGAACAAAGGACTCTGATGGGATCATCACTAAGGCAAGCTCCCAGTGCAGGAGCAATCTCCTCACCAGACATGGCCAAGTAGCAGAAACTAGACAAGAATCAGGATGTGGGCGACATGGATGTCCCTGCACACTGATGGACAACAGTTAGATGGAGGCACCCAAGTACACAGTTGCAGACAGGCAGCACAGCGTGTCTGTGCCTTCTTTCAGAAGACRGACTCTGCTCTGTCATTGCAGACACTTTAGGGACAGTCACCTGCTGATAAACGGGAAAAATCTATCCAAGGTGGCTACTCCTGTCCTGAAGGCACCAAAGCATGTCCAACTCCAAAGCACTGCAGGATTAAGACCAAAACCGGCAGTTGCACCCCAGAAGACTGGTGCATATTTTACTCTGACCAGCACTAGTCATGCCCAGGCTAACATGGAAGGTGATCCAACAAGAGTTGCACACACATCTGCAGGCGGAACAGAGGCAGAGTGGGATAGAAAGAGCCAGGGTGGACCTTCCAAAACAATTTCCTTTGGAGGAAACTCATTCCCTATTGGTATTCTGCGCTACAGCAAGACTACTAACTACAGAACCAAAAATGAATTATTGATTAGTTGAGAGTGAAATGAGCATGACTCAATGTGATTTGTTGTGGGCAAACAGAATAAAGTCCAAACTGCTCATGTACAAACCTGGAGGTTTAAAAAGGCTAGCTTTCAAAGCAGAAAACAGTTCTGCTTTGAGCTAAATGAGGTGGGAGAGAAACACAAACAGAAAAATGGAGTAGTTAGGAAACTGAATATTTTTATTGGTGCTGAAAGATCATAATTGAGAAAGAAGGGTGGCTTGGAGGGAAAATAAAGCAGTAATTAAATATGTAGATGTTGGTCTCTGTATGGATTTGTGTGTATGTAGATATGGGGGGAAGAGAGAAACTAGTAGCAATAACTAATGTAATTTAATTGATTGCAACTGTATAAAACTGATACAGGGACCAAAAGCACAGGAAAATATCTGTGAACAGGAGATTTAAGGGCAGTAAACCAGATCTTTTAAGCAGAGTAAAACCAAAGGGTATCATAAACTAGTTCTAGACAATTACTTTGTGGTACTACTGGCGAAATAATTATCCAATAATGATACAGGGAACAGCTGTAGCCAACAAATACGACTGTTGTAGAGTTTGGACAGTGATGACACATATTTTCTTCTCAATAGAGACTACAGAGTTTTTTACAAAGGTAACAGAAGTGTAAGAAACCTGAAGGCAGTGATTTAGATTGAACACATGCAAAAAACCCCAACCTGCACAGCACTAAAAAGAGCTGTTAGGAAAAGATTCTGAGGGGCTTTGATAAGTTTGGGAAAACAGGTTTCATATGCCTAGAAATAAGGTGGCACTGTACCAGTATTACAATGAGTAAAAAAGGAATGTTGTGTGGCACTGCAGCAAGATATCCAGAGAGCTGGGTGAAGCCTCCATTCCTGAGCTTTTCGATTAGGAAGAACTAATTAAAGGGGATAGTATAATTCTCATCAGTGAGTCTAGATACATAGAAAATGGATCAAGTTGGTATAAATACAGCTTTTATCAGTGAGATTACAAGTTTGCCTGACAGAAGTAAAAGGGTTTATGTTATTTATTTGACTTCTTCAGGCTGTTTTAGTTCATGCCACAGAATGATAGATAATATGTATGGATCTTATTACAAGAATTAAAAACTGGAAAACCAGTAGGTCTTGGGAAGTGATACTGTAAGTGAAGAGTCACTGTTTGATAGGTGGTGCTTTTGGCCCAGCTCATTCAAATCCAACTCAAAAACTTGTACGAAATGATTCCTATTGAAGTCTGAAGATGGTGTAAAGATGGAACTATTAAGTAATGAAGAGGATGTCTTTGGTGCAGAACAATAAAGATTGCATGGGCTCATGCAAAACCAATGCATTTTAATGCAGAACTGTATGACTCAGCTGTAGTAGAAAGCAGGAATACTCCTACCAGAAAGGGATTTCTACACCAGCAAATCTGGAGAGGACTTGGAGGTCATGGAAGTATCTGCCAGAGTGAAAGACAGTGTCAAGGGTAACGAGATCCTGGGCTGCAAAACAGGAAATATTAAACAGGAAAGGGGAGGTTGCATTATGCCAGCCTTTAGCATCAAGAAAACTGCTTCTGGGATCACTGCATGGGCAGGGAGGAGTCGGGAGGGTGCTGAGAAGAGCCAGAGGATGACTGCAGCACTGAAAAAGATGCCATGGAGTAAAGTTGCCATGATGTAGCCTGTTTGTTGGATGAAAGAGAAGGTCACGGGTGATTTGGTAATGGCATATAAGAGTCTTGTACTGGAGACAGCAAGGCAAGAACAAGGTTCTCCTYGGTTTAGCAGTTACAAATATTGAAAGAGCCAATGCAGGGAGATGATGCAAGGCAATCTTGGAGATTAGAAATGAGGCAAAAATACAACTGAGAAAAATTACAAGAAGCTCTGGTGGATTTTTTGAAAACTGGGAACCTTTCTAGAAATCTTAACTGAAACAGGAACAAACTCAGGAAGATTCTTTGGCAGGTGTTATACAAATCAGATGAGATGGTGACCACAGTTCCTTCTGACCTATGTTTCTGAATCTGTTATAAAAGTCACATTCTGTGGGTGTATTTATTGCTTGCTCTGATTGCAATAGGGATTCACATCTACCTGCTGGTCAGTTAGTGCTGTTTCTCCGCATCCAGTAGCGATTCCCTTCCTAACAGCATCTTTTCCTTCATTGCTGTAGYCAGAAGCAGCAGTCTGCTTTGTTGCTTTCCCTCTTGCTTTCCACCAGGTTCAAACTCTCACAGGCCACTGCTGGCTCCCCACGGCTCCATTCCTGTCCTGGTGTGCCCAAGTGTCCGCCTTCCTCCAACCCTACTCCTACGGTTCAATCCCAAGAGATGTCTCTGGAGAAAGACCGTACAGACGCCTGGAAAGGTGSTCGTGCCTCTCCCTTCAGGTACAGAGAGCCGCTGCGCAGCTGCCTCAGACTTGAATCACGGGCAATTTGGGGGGAGCTAAAGGCAACTTTTGAGCAGGTAAGGCAACTCTCGTGACGATCAACTTGTCCACGTCATAGTCCCGGTTTATGGCAGAGCGGGGAAAGGACCCAGGGCAGACTCCCGTCTCCCGCACCGGCATGCACACCGTTGTGGCAGTTTTGGTGGGCTGGCCGGTTTTCCCGAGGAGCGAAGCGCCTGGCTTTTCGTGCTGCCCACACTCCCCCCTGCTGGTCGCAGCGGGCTGGACGCTGGCTGCAGCCGGCCCCAGCTCCATCTGCTTTCTGCYTACTCCAAATTCTGAAGGTGAAATGCCGCGAAAGATCACAATGGCATCTGCTCCGGTGCTTTGGAGGTATGTGGGATTAAATATCCCTCACCCACGTGTTTCGACAGGGCATGAGTTTCAGCCTGGATGAGGGGAGCAATGAGGAATGCCTCTTTTCAGCCGATGCTAGCAAGAAAAAAAAGCCCGTTTTGCACACAGGCACCCGAGCCAGGGAAGTCTCTGCCTGCAAACGCCACCGTAGGAAAGACTCAACAGCATCAAAGGAGGGCCACTGGGCAGGCGTGCGAACAGGAATATCATTAACGCCTTGCATGACTCACAGCTGGAAGTGGAAGTGCAACCCCATTACCTGTGCCCTCTGACAGGACGGTCATAACCCCAGCAGAAAGACATCGATAAAAATTAACTTATGAGTATTGTTGTTGTTGTTGTTGTTGTTATTCCTAAGAAGCTGGATAGAGGAGTGCTAAGTCAAAGGAATGGCCTGTCCCCTCCTGACAGCCACCCTCTGAAGACAGGACTTTTCTGCTGAAGATAGGGATTAAGGAGAAAAATGAATGAAGATTTCCGTATCTGAGATAGCTGGTAATAATTAACATGAAGCTAATGGAGGGGCATGTTAGTTGGGCTTTCTGGGGAATGTATTCTAGCTGTGAGAAGATGGAAAAATTCCAGAGTGAAATGCAACTGGCCTTGCACCTCATATTTCTTGTGCTCCCCAGATCCCATCAGGCCATTAGAAGGCCTGACCCTGAGCACACTGAAGCTACTCTGAGCATTTTCTTTGTTTGTAGAGGACTTTGGGGCAAGGCTGCTAAACTCCAAAGACAAAAACCAGGATTATACTCCTGTTGGAGAAAGCTAAGGCTCAAGAAACCCATGGGATTATTCCATCTCTCTGGCAATATAATTTTGCCAAAATAAGACTGTAACTCTTGCTGAAGTTCACCCTCTACCCTCTAGTTTTGCGCATCAGATGATCTCTAAAGCACATTTGTATTTTTCCTCTCCTTCGTAAACACAGAACAGGGGGGAGGGGAAAAACCACACTCAAATCTTATCTCACATTAACAGCATATAAAGAAAATCTCACTTCATACAATTACTTGCAGCTCTGTACAGGCAAAGACTCACATGGGAGAGGGTACTGAAGGTCCATTAGTAATCACAACCCCCAATCTCCTGTAATTGCCATCCAACCTTTAAACAAAAAGTCTTCACAATTTGCCAGCCATAACCGTAATTCTATTGTCTTTGCTCCTGGGTCCCTTGGCTCACAGTTGCAAGACCACTCATGCAGAACGCCAGGTTATAATTCTGATAGCTGGTGGAGACAAAGAGAAAGTCCACCAGGGAAAGACAAATATTGTTCTATAAAGATCACCAACCAAATCTACTCAAGTTCCAGAAGATAAGAATCGTTAATAATTTCCTGCTCAAAGTGGCCAGCCCTKGCCTCTCCTGCAACCTCTTGTTCCCATGAAGCTAACATTTTTGAGTAATATTTTTTGAAAAAATTACCCAAAACTAGTTTTCCCCTGGGTAAAACTTCTGTCCCTAATTTAGCCAGTGTTGGCTTTAGGCCATTACACTTCTTTCTTCTCTAGTGGGTCATACAGTGCATTTGGAGAAATGCAGCTTTATCTGAAATGCTCATACACTTTATTTTAAGCAAAACAGTTTCCATCCATCTCCAAAAGACATAAGACTTTATGTAAGTGAAATTTACCCATTTGTTTTACCAGATTGAAAATTTTTTCAGATGTCCTCAAAGAACAAAGTAACAATAAATGAATTTTGAAGTAAGCCCTGTATTTTAAGGGCTGATGAAACACTTTGACTGCAAATATGCAAAGTCACTCTCTGGAAGTGTATCTACCAGTGGACTCCAGCACGTCCAGACTCTCTCTCACACTCCAATAGCAGGAAGTTTATAACTCTAGTGTTATTTTCAAGCATTTCCAAGACCCTTTTGGTTTGGTGATACATTCTCTTCAGTTAGAGAAAACATTTTGCAAGACCTGCTTTCTGGCTCTTCTGGCTCAGCAGAGCAGCTGCAGAAGTGATTTGCCTCCTAAGAAGACCTGTAAACTGTCTGCACCCCAGAACAGGGAAAACAGGACCAATCATTACTAGAACAGCATCATATCACAGTCTGCAAAATATTCATAGCCATGACCACTCCTTATGTCAGAGCTGAGCTGCCTGTGCCTGMCTTGTGCTTCTTACTCTCGAAACTCCCACCCAGGCATTTCCCTCTGTGCTATCCCCACAGGAGCCATCCAGCTATGAGAGCCAAAACTGGTTGTGCTCACCAGAAATGTGGCATTTTGCTTATTGCCATGCATCAGGGAGGACCCCTTTGAGAGCCTGATCCCAGGGAGGGCTTGCTTGGTGCAAGGGCATTGGAGGTCAGTAAGTTATCGCTTTATTTGTAAACATGAGAAAACTTCATCTGGAGTCAATAAAAACACAGAGTCCCATGGGGCCATTTTCCTGGGTCAAAAGCAATAAATTCAAAGAGCTCATACTTACAGAGAAGGGAAATTGGCAAAGAACAGCAGCATAATAATATGGTACATTGTATATCTACAGGCCCTTTGATCCCTGGATATTTACAAATATTAATGAGTCATGCTTCTGAAGCACCTTTTTGGAAGGTATCATTAGATCATTTTCCAGATGGGGAAACCCACAGGAGAGAGAAGTGATCCTTCCATAGCCACACAGAGCGTCTGTGACACAGCCAAAAGCAGAAACCAGATATTCTTGCTTCCAATCCTTTGTTTTTAATTACAGCAACGTTCTTCCTCTCATATTTTATGCTGTATTTTATAACAAGTCATATATGAATACACCTATGTAAGACATTTGTTGCTGGTTTATTTTCCACCAGTCATACTGGTATTTTACTCCTTGCACTAAATGCATTTTAACTGACTCTATTTACAGCAGAAAACTGAGTAATAAATATACACTGTGGTCATACAGAGGGCGTTGCTCATACAAAATAGTAATTGCCTTTACAAGCAGCAACAGGACACTGAAAATTKAAGAACAGATGTGTCTTTAATGCTCGAGAAGGAAATTTCAACAAAAGAACAAGAAAAATGCATCTATATGTATGAAWGAATACCAAATAATGTGTTGTGCTGTCTTGGTCAAGTTCAGCAACTCTAAAGCTGCAGTATTTAAGGGACCAAATTTAAAGAGACAGAATTCAGTGTCTATTGGTTTGATGGAAGAGTAGGGGTAGAAAAGAAAGAAATTCAAAAATCGTCAAGTATTCTCAAGTATGTGAGAAAACAGCTATCTGTAGGCTCCTTTGTTCTGGGGGATCAGATGAAAGAAGCGGTCTTCTTTGGTGACACACCACCTAGGATTGCTTTTTTTGCTCCTGTTGTGGATAAGCAGGACAGTTGTCACTGGATGATCTAACCCATGGCAGCTCTGTGTTCCTCTAGAACTCCAAAGCATTATCTTTTCTTTTAATTTTCTTTCCTTTTAAAAATTTTTTTTCTTTTTTTCTCTCTTTGTTTTTCCCCTACAACGTTCAGATCCTTTGTATGCAACAGCTAATATTTTAAAGCCAGAATACTATCACAGAGTTTAGGTTAATGGGATAACTTCATTTACATACAGGGCCTGTACTTATTAGCTTATTCCTACAAACCGTATCAGAACATTCAGATCCTCCTGTCTCCTCCCTCTGAAATCTATAAATTCTTCCCACCAAATCCATAGATAAGGGGATGAGCCAGGCCTCTGCACTGATTCTGATCCTTACGGGCCTTGAGGTGGTGTGGGAATTTGATCACTTTATCATTTTCTCCCTGGATTTCTCTTCAGCCTCACTCTTCTCTGCACTCACCCTTCGTTTGGCTGTTTGTCCTTTCAAGAAAACAAAGTAATTGCTCTGGATTTTACCAGGGGACATTTTGCTGGTGGGATAAGCCTGTCCAGATGTTGGCATTTACATCAGAGCTAGACGTCTAGACATATTTTAACAGTCAGCAGAGAGAAACTGGCATTCTGGGACACGGGTAATCTCATTTTAAGGTAGATGTTGAAAAGCGCTCAGATGAACCAAGACCTGGAAGTGCCTATCTCTCTCCATTGGCTATAAAGATTGCCTGGAGCAGAAGCTCAAACATAAACATCAAAAGTTAAGAGAGATGAAAGTGTATAATCCTCAAAGTGTCTAATAGAAAGGCACTTGAATAGTCACTGGGCTTTGGGTCTTTGTAGTGCATGAAGTAATATCTATGTGTTTTCCATTATGTGATCAAATAGGAATAGAAAAAAAGGAAGACTATTTTTTATGAAGGAATCACAACCCTTTAGTCCTTTTTTGAGGTATCTGCTCACATGCCTGAAGACAGCCAGGCTTAAGCCTTAGCTTCAAGCCCAACAACTTCAGTTCAGTATTTCTGCTGCCATCAGTGGAATCAAATTGCCTTGTCCCAGGAAGAGGAAGAATGACTTTACAGCAAACTTCATTCAAGGAAAGAGCTGCTTGCCTGGTGTCACTGAGCAGATGCCAGTAAGATGCAGTCTTCCATAATGCCAGCTCGTATGTCCCTAAAGTAATGAGAAGCAAAATACTTCATTGTCTCTAAATTTATATTGAAAAGGTGTATTGACTCAGTTGCCTTCACTAGCACAGTGTACAGCTTGTCACTGGTGAGACCTCATTTTGTCCACCTCATGAGATGAGACCACACTCAGACCCCTCCAAGAGCAGACATTACAATTACTACCCCCACTGCGGATGCAGCCAGGGACAGACCAGAAACCCCAGATAGCAGGCTTTTAATCAAGCTTGTAATCAYAAAATGCTCTCATATTTAGACACCAGAGGAATTGTAATGCCAATATTATGAAAGATGGTAGAATGAAGCTCAAAAGTCTTGCCACCCACCTCTCCAAACCAACCATTTCTTCATATTTGTCATACTAGAAGAAAACAGACGAGTGCTGGTGCATATTCCTGTTTTTTCCTTCCTTTATTAGCAGGGCTGACGGTCGCTTTATCCATATTCCTTTCCAAATTTAGCTACATTCACACAATGTCAGCATCTCAACAAGACTACTAAAGACACCAATATCACTTCATAACTGCAAAGCTTGGTTTGTTGTGGGGAGTCTTGCTGCCCAAAAGAAAATTTTACAAAGATGCTTGAGCCAAGAGGGAGGTATYTGAGGGAGGTTTTTTGCTCCAAACAACCTTCCTAATAATGTGGCAGTGTCTGGGAGATTTTGCACCCTGAATGATCTTCTGCTCTTCCAGTATTCAACAGTGTTTTAATTTAATTTGAGTCAAAGGCCTAGTGGAGTTCAAAAAGCTATCCACAGTCCTAGTTCTTCTTCCTTTCTACTGGTCTAGGAGTCTACTGGTAAGGAGTAATTTCCCTGTGCTCTCTCTTTGTGTTATGAACTAAGATTGTTTTTCTCAGTTTTGTTTTTCTTGTTCTCTAGGAACACTTATTGGCAGAAGTGTCTTTGTTTCTTAGAGGTTCATCAGCTCTCGCCATCTGTTTCTCCCATGATGTCACTGCTGTCACTTTTGCCTCATCGCTATTTCCACGGCAATCAATCAGAATTGGATGCCTCAAATGTCTGACCTCCACGAGGAATTAAAAAACAGAACAGAAAGGATATGAAGAAAAAAACCCAGGATAACGGGAATCAAAACCAAGGAAAAGCAGTTGCTCAAAGTCTCTGATTGCCTCTAAATGTGATTCTTCTGCTAAATGTCTGAATTATGGCATTGTATTTTAAAAATGTTTTAAACTTGACCTACAAAGAAAACCTGTTTGAATTTATAGACTTTAAGAGGTAGATGTTTAACAATGTTTTCATTGCATTTTAAAAGGAGTGATTTCTTTTTATTTTCGTACTCAGACTCTTATAACCTGAWAATCAAGACATGATGTGAGAACTACTGGTACTTTTTACATCATAAGAAAGAGAAAAGCATGTTGAGTTTTAAGTTGAAGGATTAATTTCTTTTTCTTAATATTGACACCTAATAAAAATAGAAAAAGAATAGTATCTTTGTTAGCAACCACTCTGTAAATTTAGTCAGGAGACATCTGTAGGTTCTGAAACATACATCAAAATCAAAGAAAATGCCAATGCAAAAACTTTGTTGTTTCTTTCTTAGAAACAGCAAATCTTTCCCTCTTCCCATTTTTCTTTCTTGTCCAGATCACACAATGTCAACAAACAAACAAGGCCATAAACCCAGTTGTATTTTCACTTGGCAGGGCACCTGTAGCATGTGCTTGCTTTTACATAAAACAGAGCTTTTTAGCCAGTTTTATTGCTCTCTCCAGTATCAAGATGCCCACAACATTCCCGCCAGGAGCTCTCCACTGCTTCTGGGGTTGTAATCATGCCAGAAATACCACTGCAAAAAGGAAGGCTTCCTTTCCATACACCAGAAATAATATTTTCCCCAGATCCCCAGCTTGCACAGGTTAGTGTGACCACAGGCTTCTTCCTCAGCCCCCTGTAGTGTCCATCATGATGAAAGCTTTTGAAAACGCTTTGTACACTAAACTTCCTGGAGCCGACGGGAGGGCTCAGTGTGGCATTCTGCAATCTGAGCATCCATCTAAGCAGCCGTGTTCCTCACGGAGTCCCAGCGCTGCGTATGCTGCATATCTGCGCTAGCAATTACTGCAGAGGGGTGCAGCTGAGCCTGATCTCAACACAGCTGAAGCTCAAGCACTGCCAAGAACAGAGTGTGTTCAGCACTGTTTTAAGAAGTGTGGTTTGCCTTCGTATGCAGGAGCTCTCCTTGCTCTCATTACCTCTCTTGAGTGCCAAAGTCCTTGAGGTAAGCAAGAGAGTCTTCTCCTCCCTTGCTCACAGTGAAAACTGCTTGCCTCAGTTTGGAACTTCTTTTAGCTAGAAATTATCCCCTCTAGATGTTTGTCTGCATCACTGGAGGACCTGGTACATCCCAAAGCGTATATCCATATGTGTCCATTCAATGATCTCCAGAAGGAATGTTTCTTCTGTGCTTATGGAGACATCTCTCACTATATCCCGAGTTTCATCTTCAGGTTGTTTCATTGGTCTTTGATTTTATCCTTTCACCTCCCCAGAAGGAGATTCCTTTTCTCTACATCTCATATTTGGACATGAGGATGGATGAGTACAAAGCTTTTTTATGGATTATGTGTCTGTCTCCTTAGCAGCATACCTATCTTGGTGCATCAGGACAAAAAGGCTGTTCTGAACGGGTGATTTCTTTTTTTTTAGTGAGGGAGAGAGGCTATATTGGAACAATTTTTGTGCTTGGTGGTTGGCTAGTGTAAGCCAAGCAGAGGAAAAGGAGGATGTAGTGTCACTGCATAATCATCATAACCCCTCCAGGTGGCCCTTCCCAGGAATCCCATGTTCCCTTGTACAGTTTCAAGCAAGATGCCCATCAGTGCCATCCTCTTCTTCAAATATTACATGAGCATAAAGGATCCTTTCCAGTAGTTATGGATGAACACACAGCTTCTGAAGGCTGAATCAAAGAGGGCCTCAGTAATCTCCAGCTGCATCATCTGTTTCCACGTATGCATACTCAGACTTTCCTCCTTCTCCATTTCAGTCTGTCTCTCACCCTTGGTTTCAGCTGGCCTTTGCTTCATCGGTTACCCTCCATATCTCAATTTACCCTGGAGTACTCTCCAGCCATCTCACACCATTCATCCTTGCGTTCCCCAGCCCTACCAGATTTAAAAGTTTAGGGTGCAGATTTTTCCTCATGTGTGTGAACAGCAGTGGGTGGAGTGGCTGCTGAAATGTTACTGGATCTGCAATACGGGCAGTGTGGTCTGTATGCACTTAAAAACAAAACCTTCAGGGAAATTCTGAAGCCAAGCTAAAATGTCAGGATTTTGCTCAAAAGGCCAATAGATCTGTAGTTGAGAAAATGAATCACTGGCACCAAACAAGATAAGCAGGAGATGATATCTTAGGCTTCTTAGGCTGTTTGCCTAGAAGCCCTTCGTACTAATCCTGGCCTCTGACTTTGTGACCTGGAGGGACTATTAATTTGCCTCTAGATGATGAGGCAGCTTCAGGAGGAGAAGCAAGGAAGAGAGCATTTTGTTTCTTTGCTTCACCTAGCCTGGCAATGGCCATTTCTCTCTCAACTTCACTGACCCAAGTCTGTCTCATCCAAAGAAATCAGAGTTCAGTGTCTATTCTGGGAAATACAGATGGGAGTGAAGTGAAGGAGGGGGGAGACCCGTTTCCATGGTTTCAAGTTCTTTCTTTCTCGATGTTGCTTCCCTCCTGTTACACAGATAATTTCTCCAGTTTCGAGGCTCAGGCCCAGCTCTGCCTCCTGCAGCATGGCAGGGTCTTTCACACCTTGGCAAGTTGTTCACTGAGGAACATGGCAGGGAAGCAAACAGTCACCTCCTGCTCATGTCAGAGCCGGCTCTACCGTGTGCTGCACCCCAGCTTTCATTGAGTTGCTGTGTCCCACTGCAACTTCTTCCTTCTCTTCAAGCTGACCCTCACACAACTGAGACCTAGCTGGATGTCTCCCTTGGCTGCTCTGAACCATGGAGGATGTAATGCCCCTAGGATAAGCCATAACCCTCCTCTGTCCTTCTTTCTCCGGGACAGGAGGCTCATTAAGTCCTGCTATTTCCCTCTCTTAGGTTCACCGAAAGAATGCCACAGCAACCCCATTTTTTCAAGGACAGCAGCCCATCAATCTAACTCTCTTAAAGGCTGCATCCAGATAGGTCCTGCTGGTGGCATGTAGGGTTTCCTTCTGGCTGGGACTGAGCTCAGCCTGCTCCACGCTCTCCCTCCCTACTGACCTGCAGCAAAACCTCATGCCACTTTACCCCTGGGCATTCCCTCGTTCTTTCCCCCGCCCCTTCCCAGAAGATCCTCCCCCAAGACCAGAGGCAGATATTCCTCCTGGAGACTCTGTAAAGGAAAAGAGACAGCTCAGAGAGATCTGTTGTATTGCCTGGAGCTGGGGCTGGATTTTCCTGGAAACACCTCCAGCCTGCTTTTTCTAGGAAGAAATTAATGTAGAGAAGCCTAGATCTGGGCTCATGGCTACAAGTCCAAACACAAGAAAAGTGAAAAAGAGACTAAAAAGATAGCTACCTTATAATTAAAATATGAAAATGATTGAGCTTATCTCCTTCTTAGGAAATAGGGAAGAAGCGAACTGGCAGTGTAAGGAGCCTGCAGTTGAACAAGCTTTGTTTGTAGGATAAGTGGCTTTTATTCCTGGTGAGAAGAACTAAGCTGTTTACAAATAATGCTGACAGTCCAGCCCTGACTGTCCTCCAAAAATGCGGCATCCTTACTCCTGGATTGCCTCAGCACTGSATCCCCAGAGGCAGGGAGAAGCAATAAATCAAGATTAGCAATCCAAAACATGACACAACTTTTGAGCAATATTTTCTTGTGCCTTGTGGTACGTAGAGGGCTTGCTGTCTCCACATCCCACTTGCAATTGCTCTGGTAACAAAAATATTATTGTCTGCACTCTCATGGACAATAAAGACCCCTCAGGCTCATTGTTTTAGTGTCAGGATCTAGCCCAAGTATCCTTACCACGCCTCTGCCTCTAAATGCTGTGATTCAGTGAGTTGGCTGTGGGGTGGTGAGTTACTCCCTTCCATCTACTGCTTGGGTCAGCCCTGCAGGTGGGACAGAGGTGATGTGAAGGCCTYGGGCTGGCCTGCAAGACAACAGCAAGTTACACCCCTGTGGAAAACAGTGCTTCAGAGCCCTTTGGATTAGAGTAGTTGAGAGGTGACCAGTGTGTCTCCTTCACATTCTTGCCCAACTCGTGGCTCTTATCCTATGGACTCCATCTCACATCCATGAGTTTCCAGGTCCTGTGTCTTCTGAACCCTAGAGGGTACTAGAGAGCAATATTCAGCTTCCTGAGAAGCAGGATACTTGCCTGTGGTCCCAGAGGTATCTTCTGTGAAACTAGGAAGCAGCCCTACATACCTTGGAGGAGCCTCGGAGGCACCAGGGCCTGCACATCCCTCTCATTCACCATTGCCCTCTGAAGGAACCCAAGCAGGGACCAGTCAGTGAAGGGAGCATGCAAAGCCTAGCAAAGGATGTGCTTTCTTCTGGAGTTTCAAGATAGGCGTGTCTGGGCCCTAGGTGAGGATAAAAGGATGCTAATGCATGCAGCCGTCAGCACCACTCCGGCTTTAATAACCAGGGGTCCCTTTGTTACCGACTCCTCTGCTTTACCAGATGTGTTGCTCGGACACTGTGGTGATGGGGACCATACAAGAAAAGACACAAGTGGAGCAGGCAACCTGTAGCCCATTACTGCAGACCTCTGAGCAGTGACCGCACTTATCCCGGCACGCAGTATGAGAACATACCCTGCCCTGCCTGGAATCGTAATGCAGAATGGGATCATCCTGAGCCCATCCCATCTAGGCATTCACCCAAGTTTTAAATGTTCTGCGAATTCAGACACAAGAGAAACATTTTTGCCCTTTCTGCTTTGCCCCACTATGACAGCAGAAGAATAGCAGAGACCGAGTGGGAAGTAAGTTAAGAGGACCCCACCAAATGATGTTCTTGAGCATAATGTCCAGTCTCGGTGACTTGTTTCTGCCTCCTGGACCATGCAGAGACCTGACATCAGTAAAGCCCTTTTGCTTCTGGAGAAAGAAGCATTTCTGATTCCTGTCAGAGTGACAGATGTTAGCAGTGCTGTGGAGCATGCTGGCCATTTGCCAGCTTCTTGAGGTTGACCTGTTAATTACACCTGAACTTATGGAAGATTTGAATAAAATCTAACCACTCACAGTTATAACTTTCTACTTGGGCTGCAAAAGCATGCAGAATTTCACAAAGCACGGGTTAAAACAAAAGTATACTTTCAGAGCAGCAGGAAAAAAACCCTAAATATCATTCTAAACAACCAAAGAGTCCTTTGCAAAACCTCACTCCCATCTTAGAGCATTAACAAAGGGTTCAGCTTCAAGGTGGAAATGGATCTGTCCCTGACCAGCTCTAAATGGTTCAGCAAAGTGATCCTGATTTTCCCTGGGCCATTCAGCAGAACTACTACCACCACCTTGGTATTGCCTGAGACTTTGAAAGAAAAATGAGGTATTATTATGCAGAATAATTTTTTTTAAGAGTCACAGTGGCTTTTTTGTCATCTTGCAAGCAAGAAAAGAAATAACTCATCCTTTAACCTTAAAATTTGAACATTTAATATAAAGGACAACTTCAGTGCTTGTAAAAAGCCAGATCACAATATGCCTTGCTATCTTCAGGTACTTTGTTCTTCCATCATTATAAAACAACAAATTCTACCAAAAATCTCTGAAGCTCCTGACAATCATTGACTGTCCTTTAAACTTACAAAACATAGAAGACTGCTATGATCAGTTCTCTGCTATCTGACAGACTTCACTGTATGAGCAACCATTGAGGATTTACTGTTTTTCAGATACATTGCCTAAAGTACCTGTTTGTGGTCACCTGGATGAATTCTTTCTGCATGTGCACAGCTCAAGGGAGAACATGCAACCAAGTGGTCTAAACTCCAGCAAGCTCCCCAAGTCATGCTTAATACAGCCATCTCCACCCATGTCACAGAATCACTGAATCACAGAATCATCAAGGCTGGAGGATACCCTCAAGATCATCTGGTCCAACCATCAGCCCAGCACCACCATTATCACCCCTAAAACATATCCCCAAGTACAACATCCAGACACGTCTTGAACACTCCCAGGGATGCTGACTATACCACTTCCCTGGGCAACTTATTTCAGTGCTTAACTGCTCTTTCAGTGAATTTTTCTTTTCTAATATCTAATCTGAACCTTGCCTGGCACAACTTAAGGTCATTTCCTTTCATCCTTTCACTTGAGACATGGCAGAGGAGACCAACTCCCACCCCACTGCAGCCTTCTTTCAGGTAGTTGTAGAGAGCAGTGACRTCCCCTCTGAGTCTCCTTTTCTCCAGAGAAAACCCCAGCTCCTTCAACCACTCCTCACAGGACATGTTTTCTAGACCAGCTTCACTGTCTTTCTTTGGACATGCTAAGGTGCAGAACACCTGCAGGTCAGCACACGCATGGCCATACTGAAACCACACCACGGTAAGGACAGCCAAGTGACCCGGTGGTTCTAAGTGCAGGCTTAGGCCCAGACACAAATTTAGGGGATGCATCCCTTACAAAATCATGGAAGAGGCAGCAGCTAGCTTGACAGCAGCAATCAAAGCTCAGGTCTCCAGTAAGCTTTTAAAATTATCAGTCCTCCTGCACTGGCGCTGAGATGAAGGCACGTTTAGAAGTTATTTATTGCACTTCAGGTTCTTTTATCAATTCCATAAAGAAAATAAATGTTTTGGCCATGAACACACTCAGTTATTTGGCTTTTGCTATGCATACACAGGGAAACTTCCTAGTAACATCTTGCACTGTCATCAAATACCAGGAATTTGTTCTTTCCACCGAACTAGGCTCGGGCTTGAATTCTCAATTCATAGACTTTGAATAGATTCAGGGTAACATTGTTTTAGCTGAGGTTCACAGCCCCTTAAAGCCATAGAGGGCCAGCCAGAACATCTCATCTGACCTCATGCTTCCCCCAGGCCATAGACCTTGGCAGTTCAAGAGCTACACTTGCGTTCAGCAAATCTCTGATAGCAGTACCAGGAAGATCTCCAAGATTTTGAGGGGGCTTTTTTGGTAAAGAGAAGGTAAGATATTTATTAGCTGGGATTTTTTTCCTAACGTAGCTTTGATAGAAAGAGCCACACAAAGATAGAACTATGGTAAAATCTCCATCACTCCAGTCCTTACACCCCATCTGGATGAGGACAGGCGAGACTGTTTCCAGCCGTTCTCCTGGGTCTTAATACAGGGGTTGGGATGAGGCCTCTCAAGCCAGTGATTCTGCCACTTCTGGAGCACTTCCCTGCCTCCTGCCTCCACTCTGCCTCAAGCCCCTACTGTTTCCATGCCATCCTTCCCAACTGGTGAACCCACAAGCAAAAGTGACACTTGAAAAAAATATTTCTGAAGGTCAGTTATCCAGCCCTAATAAAAAAGACTGAAATKTCTGTGTAATTGCAACCAAGAGGCTGTGCTGTAAAAACTGAGCTCATTCATATAGAGAAACAAAGGGGGAAGATGTCTGTAAGGAACAATTCACAGAGCACACGTCCGTCAGCTTTGGCCCTTCAGACCTTCCATGGACCTTTGCTTTGGTACCCATTTACCCAGGGTGTTCCCTGGAAACCTGTAGGGGAGAACAGAGAGAAAGGTGAGATGATCTTCTCTGCTCACATGAAGGCATGAGGCAGAAACTACATTAGGATTTATGGCACACTTTTTTTTCTTTCTTTCACCATCTTTGTGAATTCAAACAAACTGCCTAGCTAATATGAATGCTCATGGTCAAATTCCTGTGGGAAATTCTTGCTGAGTCAAGTTGGTGGAAAAACAGAAATTCTGCTTTGTGGGAAATTCCAGGACCTCTGTTTCCTCTCTAAATTAATCAGAAAAGTCAGAAATCAAATTTTTCTGCAGAATGACATTTCCAAGTAATTTTCTTGAATATTTGGAAGAAAAGATAGGCCAGTCTGACTTTTACAAGCCACAGCTCTTTGAGACGCRTGCCAAGTATAAAACGTTTTGGATATTTCTGTCTGCAATTCCAAAAGCCACAGCACACTGCAGTAAACAAGTGCAGCCACAGAGACAATGCTGCTTGCAGCATCAGACTGCCCTGCAGAAAACACAGTGTCTGTGCAGGCAGTGTCTGTGACCTTCCCCTAGCAGACACACCAGGCTGGGAGGAGATCCTCTTCCTTGCAGGGCCATTTGTTGGGTTCTCTTTTGATATCTGTGCAAGGTGAAAGTATGTTTACATTGTGAGTACTTTCTCCTTCCACTGTCATTACCTCTCCCACACACTGTGTGTGTTCCAGTGATGTGCAAAGGAAGCTACAGTTGACATAGGAGAGGGACAGGCTCTTAAGATCTTCCCAGAGCCTTGAAACAAAGGCTATTGCAAGGAACTATCTGTGCTTCTTCCAGTGCAGACAGTGCAGGCACACCCACAYGGCATCTCCTGAAGCCTGAACTGTGCAATCCTGTGGAGCACCAGTGAGGCTTTGAGCAGGAGGTCTCGTATAGTACACACTGAACAGAGCTCATGAGGTTGCACGCGGGGGACTTCAACCCTACATTCTTTCTCTGCATTAAGAAAAGGGAGCAGTGGCCAGCAGCAGATGGCTTCACGAAGTGGTGCTCAAAGGATGGGCCCTTTCCAGTACAGTAGCACTTGGAACCACAGCCTCCAAAGCCCATGCTGGAACTGAGGTGGGAAAGAGGGATGAAATAGATCAAGGCCTGATGCCACTCTTCTGTGCCAGAGCTGCACAGGCTTTCCCTAAATCAAGCCAGAATCAAGCAGAGATTCCATTAAATAAGGCAGTCCCAGGACAAGGTCTTTCAAAGTGCTCAGACATCAGGGACAAAAGATGGTTTAACAGAAGTAGGATGAAAGAATTGTTCTGTTAAATCCAACCAGCACCTCCTGCTTCCAGACTGCTCTGTGGCATATTTGTAACAGCAGCATGCCAAGGAGACTGCAAACACAGGCTTTAGGAGTTACACTATGAGGGGCCAGAGAACTTTAGTTAGTTTAGGCAGTGAATTTACTGAGGACTGACTGGAGCACAAAGGAAGTGGTGTGTGTGGGCTCTTCACTGGCAGGCAAAAATAAAAAGTGTAACAAATCACTGCAAACTCCTAATGGGAATTAGCAGACAGAAGGGCTGCAATGCATATACATGGAGCACATGAAAAACAAGAAGTGGAACCTAGGAAACCGAGTGACTGGATTATTCCTTCTTGAGTTGAAGTTCCTGTCTTGTAAAGGTGGTGTATCCTTCATAAAGCCCGTGCACCAGGAGACCATCCTGGGGCCTCTTCAGTGGGCTATAAGATGAAATAACTACAAGAAGGGATTTCTAATTGTAGATATTGCTGTCAAGGTGCTGCAGGGTTACAAACACAAGCCCTGATTCTACTATGTGTTTCTCACAGGTGCCATCCCCTCCTCTGCCTCCAGATACGCTTAACTCAGCTGTGCACTCATAAACTGCACTTTGCAGGACCAGGGCCAGAGTTYTACCAGCAAATTCAGTTTTGGGGAGTGACTTCTAGTGAGGCTTAAAAGATCTGRAAGAGAAGAGGTGTGAAACTTCCAAAAAGCTTCATCGTTCTCGCTAATTACCCCAGACAGGAGAATCAAAGGCCAAGTGACTTGATCACATCCCTCCTCCTTCCTTCTTCACAGATCAGGAAACAGCAGCAGCAGCATGCCACAGTGGTAAGAGTGACCTGTGGTTGCAAAATTACAAGGGGCAGTGAATTCCCTGGAAGCTTTCACAGAGCCATGGCTAAGAGGTTTTTAGGGACAATATCCTACCAAAACTGAAATCAAGCAGTATAAAGAGAGTAAAAGGAGGAGGAGGAATATACTAGAGTGACAGTCGTGTGGTGCAAAGAGCTAACACCAGCCTAATCTGACATTTTACCTCCCTTTAAATACATGTGGAGTAGTTTGGGCCTAAGTGAGATGTCAATGGACTCCAGCGTGGTGTTATTTTCTTTGCATAGGAGAGAATTCCCACAAACAAAACATAGACTGTTATAAAAAATTTCCTAACTCCAATACCAAACCCTAGAGGGGAGGAGAAATGAAAAATAGTAGGCCTGGCAGCATATTGCAAGATTTTCTCCAGTTCTTCTACTGCAAGAGCCAACCTTTAGGATGAGCAGGGTTTATGCCAGCTAGTGTTCATCCACATGATGGAGTTAACTCACGTTAACAGTTTACTGTCCAGCCTCCCTCTCCATTAGCTGACTTTGCAGAAAAGCAGCTGTGCCTGATTGGCTCCTCTCCATGCTTTTGGGGGCTTATCCSACAGCCCAAGTGCTGTGCAGGAAATGGCATGGCTCTACAAACCCTTTCCCAGAGGACTGGGAGGGGAGATGTCTGTATGACCCAGGGAAGGGAAGGTAGCCCCTGAAAGACTTGGCAGCATGGGAGAGGGGGTAGCTGCACCCACATTGCAGAGCAGTTATGTCAGCAGCCTTGGGGTTGCACTCTAGCCCATCTCCTTAGCTGGCCAGCCAGCTCAAGAGGAAAAGCGTCTTCAATTTATAGGGATGTGGGTGTGGATAAGACACAAGTTACCAGCAACACAGGAGTTATAATCTTATTAACTCTGCAGTGAACACCCATGCTAAGCAGGGAGGTCAGGGAGGCAGGATGAATCCAAAAGAGGAACAGGGCAGCCAGGCTTGCAGTACTGGTCCAGTTGTAGCTTTTCCACTCTTTCACTTCACCCCATACACCCAGTGATTTCATTGCCAACTGCACAAGGTGAGGGCAGGACATGGCTTTCCTGACAGTCTCCAGGACACAGGATCTCTGCAGCAGAACCCCTTCCCCCTGCCTGTATTGCCGCCACTCATCTCTCCTCCACTTCCACCCTCAGACCCTGCAGCTGGGCCCAGAGCACACAGCCAGAAATGGAAGCTGTCAGCGCAATCACTGTTGGTTTCACAACCTCCTATTACTGCAGCTTTACAGTTTATTTGCTCTGTGTGCCAACAAATGTGGACACATGCTCTGTTCTATGGATATCCATGCATCTGTGTGTCATGCTACCCACCTCCTAAAGYAGAGGGGAATGTCAGTCCTGTGAAAAGGTGATATCCATGGTTTGGCAGCTGCACATTTTGTGGTCACTCTGTGTATCAGATGGGCATGGGAAATTCCTGCCAGACTCCGGCAGCAAGATTCTGTCTTRGCTAATTTTTAATGGCAAAGGTTTTGTAATCACCATCCGAGCCTGAGGAGCAGAAATTCCTGAGGGGTAATTGGCTTTGTCGGTCTGTTGGGCGCACTCAGCCTTGATCTCTTCAATTACTGTACGCATGTACCTACTCTCAGGCTGACACGCCGGTGAGGACAAGCCTGCCGGCTCCATGGATGGGTGCGTGTCTTCAAGCACCGCAACCGCCCTGGCAGCTAATGCAGTGCACGAGGCGGGGGGCAAGGCCAGCAAGAAGCAACTCTGGTCTCCGCTTGGTGGGAGCCACTTCATGAAAAAGATCGCTGAGGAGACGGGACCTGTGGGGACAAGGGGACAAACAAWGTGGGCCTCCAGTTGGTCCTTTTCTACCACTTGACTCACAGGTTGCTGACCACAAGCTTCTTCACCTGCCACCACACAGGGTACCTCGTTCTCATCGCCAGCCAGGAAAACCCTCCCAATGGAGACTCAGCTTCAACTGACAAAAAGTCTGCACATGCCAGGGTGGCTTAYTCTGGATGAATTTGCTGCAATCTGAGCAGCACATTGTCTTAAGACTCTTGCCAGCATAACTGTATTGATGGGAGGGACAGGATGACTTTTCCTTCCCTTAATTAATGGGGTTATGCAGGCAAAAAAATTGTTGGGAATGGACAAGGCTGATGACCCCTTAATGCTGCCTCATCAGCACACAGCCTTTAAAGGATGTGTATGACACTGAAGCATGTTTTGAAGCCCCTCTGTGGGGCCCAAGAGGGTTATACATAGGCACAAATCTTCAGGCCTAACATCTGTTATATCAGATTACACACTGGGGTCTCGGGCAAAACAAAGGAGTCAGGATACGTGTGCACAATCCTCCTCACATACCCAAAGTCTTCATAGTGGTCTAAATACCACAGTTCTCCACATCATCTCCCATCCATCTCTGTCCCACCTGTCCCATGTGGTGTTCCCATCCTGCTCCATCCTCCTCACCTCCTCCCAACAGCAAACTMTCTGTTACTGCCTTTCACCCTCCAGCCCTCAGGTCTGTCACCCATTCCTCGATCACTCCAGGAGCTGCTGCCCCTATGGCAGCAGCTGGCAAGTTGTTCTCCAGCTTCACCGTGCTGGAGTTCACCACATGCAACTTTCACTCCCTCATCTCCTCTAATTGCGGTCAGCACCCCCCCCCGGGCCAGGGGAACTCGTAAATACCATGGTCTTGTGAGGGAGTCTTCCAGCCAGTAATTGACTACACTTTCCAGATGCACTTCCAGCAAGAAATTAAAAAGCAATGTGACCCTTGTCGAGGGTGCAGGCACCCCCTGCAATGCAAACACCCTCTCCCAGGAAAGCCCTGTCCCCACAGACATGGGGCTGCCTGGGCTGGCAGGAGCCACAGTGACTGGAGGCACTGGGRGGGCTGGGGGGCCATAAATCAGACCTCTCCCCACTGCCGCTCTCCCCCAGACCCTTATCAGCACAACTCAGCATGGTGGGCGCTACAGGAGGGATGTGAGCAGGGCCACCAGCAGAGATAAGGGCCTCGCTGGGATAGGCCCTGCTCCCCTGGGAGTCTCCAGACCCTGCAGGCACATGGGCTGGCCAGCAGGGTCTGGAGACCCACCCGCACCCACCCCGCACCTCTGGGGCAGTGGGCCTGGCACAGGCATCTCCTCTTCCTGCCCACTCCCAGCCCCGGCTCCCAACAGCACTGGAGGCTGCAGCCCGGGTGTCCGGCTCAGCCTGCCCCTCAGCAGACCCAGTGTCTTAACCTGGGCAGGCTGTCACTTCCCCCTCCCTGCACCCTCATCTCCTCTTCCCTTTGTCACATGAGAAACAGCCTTAATGAAGAGGCTTAATGAAAAATAAACAACTCACGAACTTTACCCTTGGGGAGTGAAATGGGCACAGGCTGACAGTGTGCACCAGTGCCAAGGCACCCCTTCCCAGCCTGGGCCGTGGGACTCACACTGAGTCCAAGAGGACCTGTCTTGCTGCGGGCCATTCTGGCTGCAAAACCCATTCCCTCAGCACCCAAGCAATGCCATCACTTTCCAAAAGAGCATCTGCACCCTCCAGCAATGCTGTGATGGGAGAGGAGGCACAGCTGAGTGTCTCTCCCGCTGCAGGCCTGATTCTTGGCTCAGGCTCCAAAAAACATGGCACCATGTGTCAGAGCTGACACCTTGCTGGGCTTTGCAAGAGGCCAAAGAATTCGGACAACATGGAATGCAGGAGAAAGAGGTGCAGGGGCAGAGTTCAGGCAGGGAAGGACAAGGGAAGATAGAGGTCCCGAGCAGAACTGCCAGGAATCAGCAGGGTCTGGAGCCACTTTGGGCCAGGGCCAAGGGACCAGAGGAGGGAGGCTTTGGGAGGGAAACGTGCCCTCTGTGTGCTGGGCTCCTGCACCCCTCACTCCCCCAGCACAATGACCTCCAGGGCAGAAATGACAGTCTCCAGCTGTAGGGCTCTCAGGCAGGGGAGGGGGGAAATCCAGTCTGAGGGAGGGCATCCTCCAGCACCAGCGTGGAGTAGAGAGGAAAACCATGTGTGTTGTGGCTTGCTCCTGTCCTGCCATAGTTAGTGGCTGGGAAGCAGAAGCCAGGGCTGGTGAGGGAAGGTGAGACCGGTGATGGTGCCTGCTGAGCAGGACAGGGCTCCCTGTATGGGGCACAGAGGAAAGTGGCTGGGGAGAACCAGTGATTCACAGCATCGAGGGCAGGCACAGATAAGTGGTTGAAAGGTCTCTCACCCTGCTAATCCTGCTTCCTTTCGATAGCTTTAAATCCATCACTTAAACATTCAGAGTTTCTGTGTTGGAGAGCTGGGTGGCCTACAGGATGAATGGAGCTCTTCACCTCTGGGGCAGCAGGGAGACTCCAGAAAACAGGGCCAGGAAGGTGCTGGCATGTTAGCACGTAGCTGGGTTATAATTTACATGCATATGCCGTACACTTATTCCCATTAGCATCTYGGCTTGGAAGGCACCCAGTCTCCTTTCATCCCTGGAGGAACTGACCTCATTAGAAAGCACTCAGAAGCCTGCATGGCTGTATTTGCCTGCAAAATAGAGGCAGCTACACCTAAACCAAAGCCTTGAACATCAGGCTCAAGCCTTGAACACCAGGCTCGTTCCCCTTTGATGGAGTTAGAAAGATGGCACTTTTAATTGTGGGCAATCTCAAGCTGGCCAATTTCCCTGAGGGGACACAGCACACAAAGACATCCTTGCTGCAATTTCAGTGACCTCAGGTGGCATGCAATAGGGATCACTTGCGTTTGCATATTTAAAATAGCACCTATGAGATATTGCCCAAGGGTCCAGTAAAGATCAATTAGCTGGTAGGAGAGTAGTCTTTAACTGCATTGCTGGTCCACACAAGCCATGGCCTTGGAGGCAGTTAAAATGGGATTGAGACCATGACTGAGTATGGCTTTCTTACTGCCACTAGCACCATTCACACTGAGTGTGGCAAACACTGTCCCCCTCCTGCACTCATCTAGGGAACCATTTCAGAAGCCGCAAATAAGTCTCAGAGGTAGGTGAGGTATTCAAGGGTCAAACCAGCAGTCCCAGCTACACAGGAGGGCTTTGCCTGTGGGTGAGCTTGTCTCCCAGCAGCTTACTCACTCTCCCACCATTCTGGAAAGCCACAGTCCCACACCATCCCCTCCTGTCTTTTTCCACTGTGTTTCTACCATCTCCACTTAACGAGTGCTGTAAAACCAGCTTCCTGATCTCTTTGGACAGGCCCAGKGTTCCAGGTGGAGAGCTGGGGGTAGGAGGGTTGCTGAGTCTGTATTTTCTTCCAGATGTCCCCCCTGCACACTCCTCCACGCAGAAATATCCCTGTTCCTATCAGCGGTTTTGGAGCTGACGTCCCTCATGACGCAGGTAACATCCCGCAGGGGTAATGAGGAATGATCTCCCCCCCACGCTGGGCTACCAGATCCTGCCTGCTCCATCTGGGGAGACCTCACACTCATCTCATTGCTGCTGCTCACAGGATGCTGCTGGGTCACACTGGCTTGCTGAAGGTCAGGCCTGGTTACAGAGTGGAGCAGTGCTGATTTGGACCCACCCAGAGAGCTGCCCTTTGAAATTCTGCTCCCCTGCTCCCAGCAGCCAGCGTTTTCCTTCCTTCAGGCTGCTAAAAGGCCATACTGTCGAAAGTCCTTGCATGCCCTCTTAACCAGCATTTCCAAGCAGTACTGCAAATGTTGAAAGTGCTGGAGCTCTAGCCCCCAATCCCTGACTGGCGCCTCCATCATGTTGACACAAAGAGGACTTGGATCACATACAGGAGCAATGGACTGTATGCAGTAGTTGCTCCAGGAAAGGAGCAAGACTCTCAAGGAATGGCCTCAAAGGTAGCCTCACCGTCACGCCAGCATGTACCTACTGTGGAAAGGTGTTTCCAGAGACCCCATCTCATTCCCTGTCCCAATCTGACCACATGGGAACCTTTGCAGTAGAAAGAAATCCGGCACTGTAGGACCAGGGCAAACGGAGTTCACATAGTGAATGCCTAAAGCAAGGTGCTGAAGTGCTGTCATGCTTTGGTGCTTAGGGTCAAAGCTCTCTTACTAGTTAGGTGTTAATTTCCCTCTTCAGCCGCCAGCTACTGCCTCAGGTCAAAAGCAACTTCCACCACAGTGAGAGAAGCAGGTTCATCCTTCCTTCCTTCCTTCCTTCCTTCCTTCCTTCCTTCCTTCCTTCCTTCCTTCCTTCCACAGCATCCCCCATCCCCACTCTTATCCCTAGAGGTCTTCCCTGTCATGCATTAGCATCTGCAGGAGGGCATGAGCAGAGAAAGGAACATGAGGGAGGAGCTCTGCTTATCTCTCCCAGAGGGAATTTCTCACCTCGACTCTGTTCTGCTCAGCTGCCCAGGAGGCAGCCCTGTCGCCAGAGACAGCGTCTGGCCGGCTGTGTTGACAAAGTCACAAGAGATGTGGAGTGCACATGGAGATCAAGGCAGGGCTGACACAGGCTTTAAGCTCATTCCCACTGCTCTGCCCATCAGAGAAAGGAGGCTGGTGTGGGGGTGGGAAGGGGAGAAGAGTTGTCTTCTGCACTGTGCCGAGACTCAGGGGCAAACCTTGGCTCCTGTTTCCCCAGCCCAGCTGCTCTCAGCCACTCACACTTCCCTGCCTGGTCCCAGACAGAGACAGCACAGGGTTGACAGCGGAGGCATCACTCCATGACCTTTGCAGAGAGAGCAGAAAATGTTTTCCTCATATTCAAGTAGTGCTGTCAAAAACTGGTGAAAGTTCCCGTGTCAAACACACCAAGGTTTTGCTCCCAGACTTGACAGTGAAGCAGGCTCTTCAGGACAGGCATCCACAGAGCATGTTGTCTCCTTCCTGCTCTTCTGCTCTCCTACTGCAGGGCTCCTCATCTGGATGATTCCTCATTCAGATGCTTATCTGCTGAGTTTGGCATCAACCCTTAGATCTGAGTGCTCTGCCCACGATCCTGCTGCACCCCTGTTTGCAAAGGATCATGATGATATACAGTGTAACTGCCTGGCAAGTTCGCATTTGTCTGGCAGTTCTCATGCACACATCTCAACCGATGGCAAGCGCTCATCCGTGCCTCTCTTTAGCACAGAGTTCACTTGCCAGGAGGGGTTTGCCCGTTTCCACAGGCTGGGACCAGAACTGTTGCCAACACCTCCAGCAGCAAGAGAAAAGCTGCTCCGAGTGCCCCCTCCCCGCATTCTCCCAGAAATCCAGGCTCTGTTGCCCCCTACTCACAGCCCCCCAGCTGCTTGCACCACCTGCCCCCTCCGTGCCCCAATCTGCCCTTACCGCTCACTTCAGCTAGGTGGGAAACTCAGGCGTGTTGGGTGCACTCAAAAAATCCTCCCTCTTGCTTTGCAGCACTCCCAAGCACTTTGTGTGCTGGTCTCTGGGTGCTGGCCCCGGGGAAGACATCAGGGGAGCCTGGTGGTCTCCCAGGACTGAGCGCACATCCCCAGCCCTAAATGACTGCTGTCCTTGCCGCTTTGGCAGAGTGGGATGAGTTATAATAGCACTTCAGTATTGGTGTAACAGTGGCTATCCTTCCTAGTATAGAAATRTTGCTTTCAAAAAAACATCCTATACCACTACGTGTCTCAATTTCATTGTGAGACTGACAAAATAAAGGCCGGCTTAGCCTGAAATAGCTGCATTTTTAATGATGCTCAACTCCCACTGAGGACAATAATGAATCCCATCCCCCCTAGGGGCAACAGAGGCGGTGGTGAAAATCTGGCCAGCAGTGCCGCCGCTGCCGGCAGCCCCAGACACGCAGCGGWGTGGATGCAGGACGCCACACCGGGAGGGAAGAACAAGTAGGACTTCCCCTTCCCTGACGCTCTGTCTCCACCTTTGTGTTGCAAAAACAAAGAGGTTTGGGTGTGATCCCGCCCTGCGCCCAGAGGCGGCTTTGGCGGTTGCGTGCACAACGTGCCCGCTCCCGGTGCTGCTCATGGAGGAGGAGGGTGTCTGTGCCATGGGCACGTTCCTCGACCCCCGAGGCACCATGCTTCTCCCTCTCCAAAGTATACACGCCTGCACCACCTCCCATGTGCCTGCAGCGGAACAGTCGCTGGAGACTTTTCCATGCTGCAAGCCAGGCTGGATGAGGAAGGCTGGGCTCTTCCCAAGGTGTGCAACCGCCTCCTAACATGAAATCATGGAGCTGATCGATGCAGATGAGCACGTACAACAGTGTGTGCTGTCTCAGCCTGACTAAAAGAGTTATGGTTAGCAGCCAAACCTGCCTTGACCCCCTCCACAATCACCCGAGGGAGCAGGACAACTCTAGTTGTCCTTTTCTCATTTTATTATTTTGATCCTTACAGCAATATCCAAGGTAACCCCTCAGGCTAGAAATCAAGGGCCTGCAGTTTTCCACAGTGGTCAGTGGAAGCCAAGAACAAGCAGAGACACGTACTAATTCACTTTGCAAACTAGAATAGCACATAAAGGGTCAAGAATCCCACCACCAAAAAGAGGGAGGGTCACACCTGTATGATGGAAGGCGTAAGGTGTCAGAAGGAAAAAAGGATCAGAGGAGGAGGAAAAATACCCTGATGCTGCATACGCATGCATGCCCAACTAAAACCCACTGCTGGAGCAAACTGTGAAGACCCCAGGCCAGAAGGAATGGAACTACAGTAGCGTCTCCATCCAGTTTGGCTCCCATGACGAGAAGAGGAGCCTGTGGTAAGCAAACTGCAAAGCCTGCCAGAGCCAAGCTACACAGTAACATTGGCTGTCAGGAGCAGAGCCTCTGGGCTATTCAGTCTAGGCTGCTTTTTTTTTTAATTTTAAATCTTACTCTGCTTTTTCCAAGCTCCTGACTCTGACAAGCATTCTGGACAGTCTGGTAACTGTGTGCTAAGTTTGGCCTGAAAGCATATAATCCTAATGAGAATAGAAAGACCTGACTGTCTTTGGGAGCTCCTGCTAGACTTCAAAGGATCCAGGACTTACCAAGCAGTTTTGAAACACATCCATGACTTCTGGCCCACTTTCTGATTGCCTCCGAGGAGGGAAGCTTGTGTGCATGCCTGGGAAGTGGCATGGGGCTAGGAGAGGAAAGCAGGGGGTGTTCAGTGGGAGGGAGTGGGGTGGAAGAGGTAGGGGTTTGCATGCAGCGGGGGAGAGTTTGTGTGCCAAGAGGGGACCAGGAGGAGCAGAAAGGACATACACAAGTTTTCTTCTTGTTGCTGGAAAGGGTACAGATGGCATGGTGGAGGTGAGAGAGTGGAAGGGGAAGGGAAGATATCCATTAGTGTGAAAAGGGAAAGACTTGGCTACAAATAGAGATGCAGAGCTGGGAAAACAATGCTGGGTGTCAAGGGACGTGTACAGACGGAAAAGACAGCTTGGGAGCACACATATTATCCTGCATGGATGCCCACATGCATGCTGAGTTAGGACTCTTGATTCTTCATTTGCCCACTTAGTAGCAACCCCCTGGACCCTCTAATACTATAAACACCTCTCCTAAAGGAAAGTGCTTCCTAGGGGTGGAGAGGATCCATGAGAGCAAGCTCTCTCATTCAAAACCCTTTTCACCTTATACTGGTTTTGCTGCATATGTCAGAAGGAAGCAAGTATGTGTCTGTTTCATCCTGGACACTGCCACGCAGGTATTAGTACTAGCTCAGGGTATCACGTGAACTGAGCGCAAGGGGGAAATCAGAGAGCTGGGAATGCAAGACCCTTGTAGCTACTGGACAGAAAACAGCAGAGCCCCTCTGTGTATCCCTTCTGTCTCGTCAGATCTAATATTGCCCAAGTCAGGGCTGCATATGGATGTGCTGCTGAGAGAGCACCATGCAGGTGAAAGCCTGGTGCTATGCCAAGAATTATGTGCAGAACATTGCGAATGCAGAGTGTGGCTATCACCCTCACAGGCACCATTGGTATTTCAGTGCCTGATCTGTCACGGATTTATACACATCTGGCCATCCCGTTGCTGGAGTGCCTTACATGAAAGGCAACTGCAATGCATTTATCAGACTGTGCAGAGATGCTCACCTGCCTGCCTGCCAGCTGCTTCCTGCTGCTCTGCTGACTTGCTTCATCACTCCCTCCTAGTGAACATCGGCTTTTTCGACACCAGTCAGCAGCAGTCATAGCTGTTACTTAATGGCTTGCTCCACAGGAGCTGCTTGCCCAGAAATACAGAGGCAATGGCCTGTCTTCTGCGCTCTCCATGGCTGCCAGACTGCGTCCCTGGGGAGGCCCCAGCCCCACCACCCACTCTCCCCCTCCTGGCAGCAGCAAGGTGGGTGGCAGCATTTCACCCCATGCACAAGTGCTGCTGCACTCAGTGCTCAGAGCTGGCAAGACCAGAATGTACTATTGGTCTGTACCCCAGACTGTAACACCCAGCCCTCCTACCACCCCAAGACTGCACAGACACAYGCATACACTCTCTCACCCTGGGCCCAAGCAGAGCCTCCAATGCAGACGTGCTCTCCTGCCCAGCACTCAAAGACAATGGAAATGGTCTCATTAAAAGAGCTGTAGACAGAATGAATCACAGCTTCCTGCAGGACTCATCTCTGGCCCTTCCCAATAACATGAGACTGGCAAAAAGAAGCCAGCCCATCACCCGGAGCTGCCTTCTGGCTTTATGCTGCACCAGGAGGAAACACCCTGCTTGCCACTCTGGGACCAGGCTCACCCCAGTAAAGAAGTGGAAAGAAAAAGCACTCCATTGAGATGGTAAAGAAGCTCTGGGTCCACACCAGGGCCTGCCAGGGAACAGTGCTCCTGGAGTCACAGGCCGTGCAAAGAGCTGCAAATGTTGAGGGATGCAGGCAATGTCATAGCAGTGAGAGAAAACAGATCTTCACCAATGGAGTAGCCCAGAGTTTTCCGCAGGACCCAGCGGTGGCTGTGTCTTGCTCTGGGCCGGTCTGCTCTGTCCTAGAGAACGTAAGAACTAGCACCTATTTTACTTGTCTCTCCCAGCTCTGGTTTCAATTGCATGTAACTTTCCACTTTCGCCRCTTGGGCTGACATTTTCCAGGCCAGGCATCTGCCTTAGCCTGTTAAAAGAAAAAGAGGAAAAAAAAAAAGAAAACAACCCAACAAAAAAGACTCACACACATTTAGGGATTTTGACCATATTCAGAGTACCAGAAGAAAAAGACATTCATTTGTCCATGCTAAAAAAATCAACACTTACAACTTGTTAACTGAGAATTTGCAGTTTAAAGCAAGAACTTGAAATTAGGCAAGAGAAGTGCCTAGCTGCCAAGAATATGTCTTTGCTGTCCCCAAGAAAATTATCCCTGAATTTTGATCCAGTTATGAGCTCAATACTCACACAGAACAGATTTGGCAGAGTTGGTGGCTCCATGCTGCAAAGTTTCTGCCCCAAGTGAGTGTGCTGTATGTCCACATGGAGCTCTCAAGCATCAAACTGAACTGGTCCTACACCAGAACATCTGCATCTCTCTATGTCAGTTGTGTGGGGTGGGGCACATTGATGGAAGTGTTACTTTCTCTGAAGAACATAAGCATTTGCCTTGTAAAATCTTGCTGAATCAGCCAGTCCCAATTTCCAGACATTACCTGAAAACACTTGCCAGGTCTACCCTAACTTCATTCACTTCACACACCTTTTGATTTCTGCCATGACCAAGATTGTGTGTCACAAACAGCTCTGGTTTCCTTCCCTAGAGAAGCCGAATTCATGTTAATCAATCCTAACCAATGCAAATCAGAAAAACACACAGAAAACATGTAACATGATGGTATTTCTATAGTATCTGATCTCCTTATGCACAGGGAGTTAAATCCTAGAGGCAAAGAAAATCTTAATTCCAGCACTTTCTCACTGGAGGGGTTTGACAATATTTTTAACCTCTATTGCYGTGTAGGTTCTTGCTCTTTCATCTCTGTGGTTTCTGAACTAGTCCTAAGCAGTGTTGATCCTGCCTCTGAGACTTGGGCCTCTGATTCTTTTACCCTGCAGCCAGGGAAGGAATTGGGGAGTATTTTGAAGCCTCCTTTCTCAGGCATTATGCTTTTGGATAGGTGTTGCAGAGTGGGGAACACAGCTCATGGACGTCTGCTCCCAGAAGAGCTCTAGAGAGGAAAGCTGGCTAAAGGAAAGCCATGGCCCTTTCCACCAAGGGCTACTGAGCTACATCTTTCAGGGTGCATGGAGGTCCAGATTTCCAGGTTCAGCTTTCACACGAGCAGTCCAGAAAGCAAAAAGCAGAGTAAACCATGGCATTGATGTACACAGAGCCTTTCATATCAGGACCCCCAGGCATTTTGTATCAATATCACCTCCCAACAGACCAGAGAGACTGGGTAATAATTATTACTTTTTCCTTTTGCAGTGTAGAAAACAGATACTGAATATGAGATGAATTACCCATAGACAACAAATATGCAGAGTTATGAGAAGAGCCCAAGTGTTCTGATTCCTTTCTTCCTGCTCTGACCATGACAGTGAGCTGGAGTAGCAAATGCCACATACAGATAACAATAACACACATTGTTGCCTTATAGAAAGGCTGCACCCTTTAATTTTAGCCAAGACTTTTGTGTACACTTCTTCCTTGTTCTGCCAAGTATTTATCCATAGCTATGTCTAGCCACATTAACAGCAATACACATAGCAAAGGAAGATGAACATGAAAAAAATCATGATCCAAAGTGATAAGTATTCATGCAGTGGGAGATGGAAAAGGAGGGTTTTCCTCTTCTCCCATCGTTATTAACACAGAAAGGTTTATAGGAAGAGTAGTGGGGTTTTCTAATTAGACCAACTGATGTATTTGAGAAAAGACAGACAAGCTGTCAGGAGCTTGAGCTCTTCTTTAGGTCAGAAAGAGACCTCAAGCTAAGTACAGACTGCAAACAAGCATTCCAAGTTTCACTTCAGTCTGTCAATCAGCTAGTTGTTTTGAAGAAAAGAGAATTGTTAGTTGCATCCGCACCAGTAGGAAGTATTAGCAAGGGAGAGGGGTAAATGCTGTTCCAAATAATAAGTAGAGGAAGAAGTTCTTGCCAGGCAAATAGCAAGGGATTGGTGGAAGAGCAGGGAGCTGGAGAAAATTGTAAAACCAGTAGAATCATAGAATCATGGAAGGGAATCATAGAACATTCTGAGTCAAAAGGGATCCACAAGAATAATTGAAGTCCAACTCCTGGCCTCAAGAGGACACACCATGTGCTTGACAGCATTGTCCAAACTCTTCTTGACCTCTGTTAAGCTTGGTGCTGTGACCACTTCCCTGGGGATCCAGTTCGAGTATTGGTGCTACATCCTTGGTTTCCACTAAAACAATGTATTTTAATTCCCTACGCATCTTTTGAAGGTATTTCCTAGGTTTGCTGTAAGGATCAGAATCAAGTCTGTGACAGTATGAGTGTTTGCTCTGTGAACAGTCCTCTCCTGCCTGTGCAAGCCTCTTCCTGTCATGTACCAATGCCCCAYGTAAGCTCTTTCATGGCAGAGGAGTGGTTTGGTCCTTTGTTAGTCTCCCTGAGGACACAGGGCATGCTGGAGGATATGTGTCATGTTCTGCATGCAAATGGGATGGCTTTGGGACATCTTAGTGGTCTTATTCCCTGTTGTTCAAACAGAGTTTGAATTCAGGGTGACAGTGCCTTGCTGTGCCATGTAAAATCCCCAGCAYGGACTGCTTCTTGCTAGCCTGACTTATTGCTAGCACCACCCAGCACTTCATCCCTTTGTCTTTTGCTGGCTGCTATTCCCTGACTGTGTCTCCCTGTCTGAAAGGGCGTAGGACTGAGAGCTCCCTGCAACACAAGCCTTTCACTGTGCAAGCTCTCCAGCTTCTCTGCAGGGGTTACAAATGGTTATCCCAACACAGACAGAACCATGCTCATCCTCAGCCTTCCCTGAGTGCTGGGAGCTTCCATCACAGCGACCACACTTTGTTACAGTGGGTGCTATGAATCTGGATGACTGTGTAGAAGGCACAGAGTGACTTCTGGGGATGAAARAGATGGGACCAGAAGAGCTTTCCCTAAAGCCTGGAGGACAACAGTACTCTTTGCTGAATCCTCACCACATAATTCACTGCAGAATAGTTTCTTCCTGATGCATCTTGCTCTGTTTCAGACATCTCCCTTTCTGACTCTCTCACCCCTCTCTCTCATAATCTCTGCTGTTTGTTCTATGAAGCTATTCATCAGATAATTCCCACAGACAGCTCCCAGGCATCAGTTCACTCATGAACAGCTCTGTGAAAGTCTGCTTGAAACACCAGCTGCTYTGAGTGGATGTGCAGGTGCCGTGGAATCCTTCTGTCCTTTGTCACAAGGGGAATCCTCTGGATGGCGCAGATATTCTCACGAACAGACAAACTCTGGTTTCCTGAGGTCAGTCTCTCCTGTCTGATGTTCATGTCCCTTTGAAGCACAGTGAATGCTCAAGGTAGAACCACCATGCTCAAAAGCAGTTTGATAAATTAGTAGCTATAGATCCATTTAACCAGCGATGCAAACATCTCTGGGCAGATTGGACAGTTGTCTCAGCAACAGCTGACTCTCCACCAGGCTTGTGCAATGTTTCCATGCCTCTGCTAAATTAAAGGAGCGTAGAGGTAGACAAATCAGTATCCACTGTTTGCTCCATCCTTTTTCCATGCACTCCTCTGTAAGCACAAACCAATCAGAGTCTTTGCTTGGGCCCATCCCCAACAGCACATCTGAACCCTACTCTATCTGAGATCACACTGGAAGGCATTTCTCAGGATGATGGGCCTGCTTTCCTCCAAAGAGGGGCTTAAAACAAAACAACCAAAGCCACTCAATTAGAGTTTGGGGCTTASAAGGCCCCTTATCTCATGAAAAGAGAGATTAAAGCCCTCCAATAATTTATAAACTGCTTAAAAGTTTAAAGGGGAATTGGGGTTTTATTTGAACTAGCAGATAACATGAGGAGTGCAAGGGCCATGCACAAGTCAGCCCCAGGGTGCAGTCACTTCATTGTAGAGAGCTTGTGTTTCCAACATTGGATCTGATCCCAGTCCCTAAAATTAATAGCCAGACTCCCRGACTCTCATGCACTAGTAGCCAGGCCAGTCTGACATGTCCCTGTGGTGCAGACATGCAGTCACGTAACTCTCGCCTAGAAAGTCCTTGGGTGTCCTCACTTAGTGGTGCCTGACAGCTCCTTTTGTGAGATGGGCTGGATGTCCCAGATGCCTGTGAGTGAACATCCTGGCATTGAGGGCTTCTCCCACCACACCAACGGCCAGTGCTTACTTAAYGATGGTGTGCGGTGTGCTCAGCATGCCCTGAGCAATGTATAGCTGGCCCAAGTGCTCTCAGAAGCTTGCCCAACCTGTTTTCCTTCGAGTTGGCATTTCAAACAGCCAGTTATTATTTGTGTGGTTGAGGCCATCATTCATTTACTCTCCTGGTAGACTTGTGCTGTCTTCCCAGCTGTCTCTCTGCTCATTATCCATTTGGCCGCTGCTGACAATGGTGTCCTGGCAGGCTAAGACGACCATTTGAACAATGCAGGGAGGAACATGTGTGGGACACAGAATGTACCCTGGAGCTGGCCCTGGGTACTGGAACTGGCTCCTGCAGAAGACTGGGACTCTCAGGCTCACAGCGAAATGACAAGCTGCACTATTCCTCAGCATTGCCTACACATTAAGGAAATAAGGTGCCCTTTGAGCAACAGGACTAACAAAGCCTGGGTTTCCTGGGGAAAAGGGCGTGTCCTTTGTCCCCAGACATCTTCTCCTCACCCACTGCATTAATCCCCGCTCCACAACATGCAAGGGACAATAGCGGCGTGCCTAATCTAGAGCTAGATACCCGCTGGTGGGCAGGTCGTGTTCACATCTGGTGATGGTGTGGCCAGCTGATGTCTAACTGTTGGGTTCTCTCTCTCTTTCCTTCAGAAATCACTGCTTTGTATCATTTCACCTACTCTGACAGCCACGAAGTTAGTGTTTTTGAAACTTCTACTGCTCTTTCAGATGTGATTGAAGCTGACTGAGACATTACAAAGCTACTGGAAAAAGGGAGGATGGACAGCCAAAGAAGCATCGTTTCCTTTGGAAAATGGGCTTTAAAAATACCTTGCAACTTAACCAGACTTTCTTCCTTTGTGCTGACCTTCAGTAAAAGTGTGTCCTTCATCCAGCACTCCTAACCCCAGTCATCCCACCATGCAGACAGCATGGTCTGGCCAGGCCCATCCTCACTGGACCAAACTCCTCACTCTCTCATGAGTGAATGAATCAAAAACTCCACCTTGCATCTGTTTTGCTGGCAGCCCACAGGAGGATCAAAATGTTCCCAAAAAAACCCATTATGCAAATTGTCTGCCAAATACTTGTTTTGAAGAGCCTTTTTTGCAGCCTTTCAAGTCCAACTTAAAGATGAAGGTTAACTTGGGAGATTTTGGTGGAACACTTGGGGAGATGGCTTTGTCAGTCTCTGATCTGACAGTCAGGAGATCTGAGTCGCCTTCCCAGCTCTTTCTAGAACCTTACATATGATCTTAGAGAAACAATTCCTTTTTGTATTTTCTCTCTCAGGGTTTGTTTATCTGCTTTGTTTAAACTGTTTTCTCTTTGGGAAGGAAGCTGGCATTAGTGAAGATGTGACCGGCATTTCCAGAATGGGGCCATGAATTTGACAGACTGGCCACTACAACACTAATAGCGCACAATARCAGATAAGGACTTGGCAAGCCTTCATTTCTGGAGAAATATATGCAAAGAAATAAGTGTCACAGAATATTCTTAGCTGGAAGTGACCCACAAGGATCATCAGAGTCCAACTCGTGGCCCTGCACAGGACAGSCCCAAGAGTCACACCATGTGCCTCAGAGATTTTTCCAAACGCTTCTTGAACTCTGCCAGGTTTGGTGCTGTGACCACTTCCCTGGGGAGCCTGTTCCAATGCCCAGCTACCCTCTGGGTGAAGAACATTTTTCTAATATCCAACCTAAACCTCCCCTGACACAATTTCATGTCGTTTTCTCGGGTCCTGTCACTGGTCACCACAGAGATCAGTGTTTGCCCATCCTCTTCCYCTCATGAGGAAGTTGTAATTGCAGTGAGGTCTCCCTCAGTCTCCTCTTCTCCAGGCTAAACAGACCAAGTGACCTAAGCAGCTCCTCATATGGCTTCCCCTCAAGGTCCTTCCCCATCTTCGTTGCCCTCCTTTGGATGCTGTCTAATTGCTTAATTTCTTTCTTATATTGTGGCACCCCAAACTGCACATGATATTCAAGATGAGGCTGCCCCAGAGCAGGACAATCCCCTCCCTTGCCCGGCTGGCARTGCTGTGCCTGATGCCCTCCAGGACACTGTTGGCCCTCCTGGCTGCCAGGGCACTGCTGGCTTGTATTCAACTTGCCACTGATCAGGATTCCCAGGTCCCTTTCCATGGCACTGCTTTCCATCATCTCGTTCTCCAGTCTGTCTGTACATCCAGGGTTGCCCATCCCAGGTGCAGAATCTGGCACTTGCCCTTGTTGAACTTCATAKGATTGGTGATGGCCCAGTCCTCTGGTTTGTTGAGGTCTCTCTGCAGGGCCTCTCTGACTTCAAGTGAATCAACAGCTCCTCCCAATTTTGTATAATCTGCAAACTTGCTTACTATTCCTTCCAGTGCTGCATCCAAGTCATTTATGAAGACGTTGTAGAGCACAGGGCCGAGGACAGAGCCCTGKGGAACCCCACTGGTGACAGGTCACCAGTCTGATCACACCCCATTCACTGYAACCCTTTGTGCCTGACCCATGAGCCAGTTGCTCACCCATCACATGATGTGTTTATCCAGCTGTGTGCTGGACATTTTGTTCAGAAGGATCTGCAAGACACAGTAGCAAAAGCTTTACTGAAATCCAAAAAGATTACATCAACATGTAATACATACATAAGCACATAATATACACCTAAGGGAATACACATATGTATACATATATAATATTCACATCTATAAGGAACCMAATAGAAAGTGTGGAAATTGATGTATTTAAAGAAGTCACTTTGAAAATGTTTGGAAGTGTTTGGTCTGGTCATGGGTACTGACAATCTGCACGGAACATGCTAGCAATTAGTGAGATGTGCCACAGAGCCAGGTGAGGCTCGCTCCACGGGCCACTGAGTGTCAGTACTCAGCAACTGGCAGCTCTTGTCTGCTGAAGAGGATTTTGTGTGTACATCAGCCACTTGGCTTGTGCAGTGCTGAGCATGGGAGCCACTGTGACATGGAGGTGTTTGAAACATTCATGAAACATTAGAACATTTTTGGGGGTTTGTGCTGTGGTTTGTCCTTTGGTTTAGGAYGCCACCAGAACTGGCCAAGAATACTTTAGCGTGACAGCATTCTCATTCGCATGGCTGGCATGCTAACATCCTCATTCTTACCTTGCATGTCTGTCAAGTGTAAGCAAAGTCTCTATTAATTGTGTCTGACTGGATTTCAGCTGCTCTTTTAAAAGGTCGCTGATATAAGTTTAGACAATAGGCCAAGAGGAGGCTGAATCCCCATGGAGAACACACAAGGCATTCTCTTGTGTTGCTGATTTAATAAAGAATTGAATACACTCCTGTTTAGAAAGGCCCAAATACTTTGAAGGTTTCCGCTTGAAAGGAAATTGGAATTCACTTTGGCTGTGTTCTCACCCTCTGCAAGCTCACCTCCCCACACTGCCCCAGCCAAGGACTTTAACTGTGGGAATCTCTGCAAGAATAGCAGGTGACACTGCTAGTTTTTKTGGGAAACCCTGTTTGCAGTAGATACCTCCTCCAAGTGTGAGGCTCATCCTCCAAGGCCAGCAACAAGAGGTGAGATGAGATTCATGATATTCAACATCCAAGACCACAAATGAGGTGATCAACATGTGCCAAGAAGATGAAGTTAACTTTGATTTTGAAGAGTTGGGGATTTGCAAGTAACAAACTTCTGAGAGTTCATCTGTAGGCAAGATGTAAATGTATCACTTAAGATGACAAATAATCAATCATAAACTCATGGGCTGCTTAAAAACATGACCAGGGCTGAAATGCCCCAGATACACAATTGGGAGTGTTACTCACTTGATTGCAGGCATGACTTCTCAGATCCACATGGTAACCAGAAACGCAGCCAAGATCTCACCAAGTTGGCCTTAGCTGCCAACTACAAGGCCCCTTCACTTAGTCAAGTCCTCTGTGCAATACACACTTCCTGCCCTACCCCCTGCCAAAGTCCCACTCATCTGCAGTTCACCCCCAACAGCAGATGGAAAACATCGACAGCAAGAAGGAATGGGRAAAATCGGCTCTGGTTGACTCCTTACGTCTCAGCATGCTCCGAAATCAGTGAGCTGTGCTGGCTCCCTATCCCAGACAGCGCTGCCATCTCTCCCTTTTTATTTTAACTGCCTCACACAAGGAGTGGAAAATTCTGCAAGGGAATTAAGGTGCTGAGAACATTGGTAGGCATTAAACTGTGAATAACCTCTCACTTGCCTGAGTCACAAGAAACATGTTACTGAGGGAAGCAGGTTAGGTCAGTGCCATGATGGGACACAGGCACGGATGTCTCTGTGCATCAGATGCCATAAAAAACAATACCCTGTGCATTATATTTATTGTATAACTTTATAAGAGCCCAAAGCTCAAGATGTGGCAGTCTGCAGTGCATTACAACTTCGCAGCAGCTCCAGACACAAGGTACAAGCAGGCCCGACTCAGTCCCTGGCAGAGTATCTCATGGAGCGGGGCACTACAATTTCGTAAGCGCTGTGTGTCCCCCAGCACAGGGACACGAACAAATGCCGCGTGCCTAACGCACCCGGGCGTGGAGGCTGCGCATTACGGCAACTCCCATAATCACAGCTTCGTATCTCCRATGTGATAACAGACAGACGGTTTCTGTTGCGCAAACGGCACCAGGTAGGGCCAAGCAACCTGCAGCAAGGCATCACTGGCATTCTAGGAACGGCTCCCGTCCTCTGCTGCCAAAACACACCACCCCACGGCACGTCCCAGTGCGGTGACATGCCAGCAGGCAGCTACAGCCGTCTTCCTGCAGCAACATGGGGTGCCTTCTGGGGCTGACGAGGAGCATAGTTTGGGGGAATACTGTGGAGCTCTGCTGGAGAAGGCCAGCAGCTGGATGGGTGTGTAGGAGCTCAGGCAGGATCTGACACCATACAGGATGCCTGTTACTTATATAAAACAGCTAATAAAGTTGGTTATCATCCAGGCAACTCTTGCCTTAGGTGTCAGTGGCCATGTGGAGGACACCCAAAAGCAATATACACGCTGGCTTTGCTGCCCAAGGACAGGAATGTATAGTAGGAACTCAGCAGTTGGATTTTGTTGGTCCTTTAACAGACATCTAACAACAAATGTGGAGCAAAGCTCTATTCAAAAGGCACTTAAGCATGTGTGGATTAAAGTTAAGCATGTGTTTGTGTGCTGTCCTAGATCATATCCCWTGCAATCTCAGGGCCTGTGTCTGCAGAGGCTTTGTTGGCAGAGGGTGTCTTAATGCAAAATGCCACCTACTGAGAACAGGCTTTCGCTGGGGTCTCCTGCCTAATAGGAGGACATGTCAAGCCAATGTGCAGAAACAGAGAATTACCCCAGTAGGTGTAGAGGCTCCAAACATTTTTAGTCACACTTACCAGCAAAAAAAAATCCAAACAAACCCAACAAGCTCTTACAGCTGCAATGTGCTTACAGATTTTTGTGAAAGAGCCTAGAAGGCACATAAAYGAAACATACTCACACCTCTGCCTGCTGAGGACAGATACATTCTTCCATTCCTTAGGGTGAGAATGTACTCCAGTGTATTTATTTGCAACCAAAAGCATGACGGGCAAGGCCTCTGTGAAAATTCATCCAAGGAAATTGTAAAAGCACATTACAAGTACCAGGAGAATGAAATGAAAGCAGCAAGCAAASCACACAGGAAGATGTCCCTGTTTACAAAACAGGTAGTTACACCGTGGAAGTCCTTGCCACTGGATGCTGCAGATGCTACAAGTTCACAGGTTTTCAAAACCAGCAAAACAAATGTATGGAAAATGAACAAAAAATGMAACAAAGATACTAGGTCTGCCTCACAAAGTCCCCCAAATTACAAACTGTGGGACACTGGGGAACATTTGGGAGATGTATCACCATACATTTGTCTTCAAGTAATGCTCTTTACATGTGTTATCAGCCACTGTTGGAGACAGGCTGCTGGGCTCCAAGAACCCTTGGTCTGACATGGCACAGCTGTTCCTCCCCTGTGGACATGCTCTTTTTGCTTGGTGGGGGCAGAAAGAAGCAGCAGACTCCCAGTAGTCAGTGCCAGAGGGAACACCCAAGCTTGGATCAGGCTCCATCTCATAGCTGGTTGTGCATGATCAGGGATAGATATTTTACTTAAAATGAGATTGGACAGAGACTTGAATCTGGGCATTTCCCCCTAGGCACAAACACTAGCATGCACCCCTCATATTTCAGCTCTGAAAAATGTAAGTTTCAGTCTGAAAAGCACATTTCACACACAAAAAATGGAAATTTGACACAACACACTCTCTGCCAGAATAGCTGAAATATTGTGGCTTTGTCCCAACACAGACTGAGAGCTAATTAGAAAGCTTTAAAAGTCATTCCCAAACAGAACTGCTTTGCTCTGGTTATCTACCATGGCAGTCTTGCTCCAGAAATACACAAATATGTCCAAAAATACAAGGACATGCATCAGCAATTTTTAAATGTATCTGGAAAAGGATAGCATGGTCTATTTTACACAAAAGTGGAAGCATGGCTGTGGTTAGAAGTTGAAGCTCTGAGAAGTGCTCAGATGCTCTTTTTCCAATGTTACGATAGGAAATGCCAGAGGCCAAGGACATGGACAGTGCTGGGGGGAAGCTGGTGGAGGGTCTGGGATTGTCAGCCACAGAAGGAAACTTCACTGATAAAAAAGCACAACAGAAAGACAGTAAAGCATCRTTCTAAGTTATGGCAATTTCAGGCACCCAAAACGACAAATCAGATTGAAAAAAAAAATTCATAAGCTTTGTTTAAAAATAAAAAATTAAAATCCAGCATGGTAAGCTACAGTTTTTATATCTGCAACAGAGCCTTTAAGCCTTCAGTTTTATTGGTGACTCTTTGGGCTGAAAATTTGTTTAAAAAAGCACAGGAAATGTGGGGGGGGAAAAAAACCAAACTGATTCTGGGATTTTTTGACTTGTCTTTTTTCACAGCCCTTTTGAAATCCTTGCTGTTACATGAACAGCAGCTCCTGCCGAAGTAAGACTTTGTCCTAAATATTTACCCTGAAAAAGACTTTCAAAAATAGCAAGGTCAAAGAAGAATAGGGCCAAGGATCCATCCATGACTATCAACACTAATATAAAATTAAAAAAAAAAAAAAAAGAAGAAGAGAAGCTTGCTTGCTACATATTTTGGTTGGTTTTTTGTTCTTTTTTTTAATAAATATCATCAGTAGCATAAAACTGTGCAGCCAAAGTTTCTGGATTAATTGATGAGTAAATCCACTCAAGTCAAGTGGGTTATGAGCAGAATAGCCTGCAGAGTATTAGGAAAAAGAAGGAACAAAGATGTTAGCTGGTTTTGCAACATGGAAAAAAAACCCCAAAAAATCTTAAATGTAGCTGCTTTTCTGTGTGGAGAGTTCCTGACATTCAAAGTCATTACTGAATGATTAACTTACCAACTCATTAGAAGCTATTTACATTGTTTATGAGCATATGAATAATTACACAATGAAGATACTGAAACATAATCACCTAATAACAGCATATAGTTGTGGCGTAGATGAATTGGATGAGCGAGGAGATCCTGCCTAAGCGCTGCCAGCAAGCCACAGCCCGCCCTGATCATGGGGTGCTTGGAGACTCCTTCCCCATGTCCCACAAGCAGCAAGTCCAGAAGAGGCAAAAAAAGATTTCCAGGGTCACTTGCTACAGAGRGGCCACAGTCCAGAGGGAAAGCAAGGAAGGAGGCATGCACATCTTTGCAGGGAAACACAGGTGAGAGGCCCTGTACAGAGCCTCTATACCAGGCTCAGAGGGTGTACTCAGGGCGAGTGGTATTTGGGAGTGGTTCTSATTCTGTCCAGAGGCAAATTCCAAATCAAGAATTTGATCCTGATGAGAGGTGTTTGACAGGCAGCCTTGAAGATCGAAGGCTTCAACGTATAAAAAAACGGCAACATGGATGAAAATTCAAGTTACATTAACAAATTAACATCTTACACTATCATGTCTCCAATTTCTCATAGGCTTCCCCTGACCACTTCACCATTTGAARACAAAAAGGCTGACATAGTCCTGTCTTAACCAAAACTGATGCCTCAGGGTAAAGGGTTGCTTCAGGGATGGTAAGGAGAAACACTGACGTTGAAGACCTAGCTCCAAACTGATACCAAGTTATGGCACAGAAACTCTTCAAGTGCTGCAAGATGCTCCCTTTGCCGAAAAACCCCACACARGAGGAACATCCACCAATAGCTCCCAGCGATGTGAGCTCTTCTAGCCCAGTTGGGCTGAACTTCTCGTGCTCAGGAGGATGTTCTCTGCAGTGGCCAGAATCTGAGGGGAGTGGCTGACACACCTGAAGGTTCTGCTGCCATTCAGTGGGACCTTGATAGGCTGGAGAATTGGGCAGAGAGAAACCTAATGGGGTTCAAGAAGGGCAAGTGCAGGACCCTGCACCTGGGAAGGAATAACCCCAAGTACCAGCACAGGTTGGGAACTGACCTACTGGAGAGCAGCTCTGCAGAGAAGGACCTGGGAGTCCTGGTGGATGACAAGTTGGCATGAGCCAATTTGCTGGCTGGCATGAGCCAGCAGTGTGCCCTTATGGCCAGGAGGGCCAATGGTATCCTGTGGTGCATTGGGAAGAGCATTGCCAGCTGGTTGAGCGAGGTGATCCTGCCCCTCTACTTGGTCCTAGTGAGGCCACATCTGGAATAGTGTGTCTAGTTCCGGGCTTCTCAGCACAAGAAAGAAAAGGAGATATTGGAGAGGGTCCAAAGGAGGCCACAAAGCTGATGAGGGGTTTGGAGCATTTCTCTTATGATGGGAGACTGTGGGAGCTGGGCCTACTCAGTCTAGAGAAGACTGAGAGGGGATCTCATTAATGCATATAAATATCTCAAAGGTGGGTGTCAAGAGGATGGTGCCAGATTCTTTTCAGTGGTGCCCAGTGACAGGATGAGGAGCAGTGGCCATGAACTAAAACAGAAGAAGTTCCACCTCAATACGAGGAAGAACTTCTTTATATTGAGGGTGGCAGAGCACTGGAACAGGCTGCTCAGGGAGGTTGTAGGGCCTGCCTCTCTGGAGACATTCAAAACCCACCTGGACACATTCCTGCAAACCTGCTCTAGGTGACCCTGCCTTGGCCAGGGGGTTGGACTGCATAGTCTCCAGAGGTCCCTTCCAACACTAAAAATTCCGTGTGATTATGTGTGATCTGGTCAGTGGTCCCACGTGCATTGGACTTGCAGACGCACTGTAACGGGGACACTGAAGCACGGCTGGGTCAGGAAAGTGCAAGACTGACTGTTTACCCACCAGTAGCCAAGAAAGCCAGAGACTCTCCATGTCTGATAACCTCAAAGGCAGCAATATCTTGGATGAGGTGCCTCCAGAAGAAAGTGCTTTATGGGAGGTGACAAAATCAGCCAGACTTATGGTACCACTTATGAATATATGTGGTCTTCTAGATGCCATCCCGTTTAGTGTTATCATAGCATCTGTGCTTACCAGAAAGCTGCCTGCATCCCCCAAAGTGCTCCACAGATTGGTAGCAGAGACATGGCACCTTGCACACTCTGGTTCCCTGTGCCTCTGGCACTGGGTCCAAAGCTGTGGCCCCTAACAGGCAATATGCTCCTGGTCATGAAGCAGAGTGGTGGCAGGAACAGTGTCAGACCACAGCCATGGCTATCTGAAGGGGTTCAGTTTGTTGCCAGCTAATATCTGTTGTCAGTGGTGCTTTCTCCATTCCTYTTCCTCAAATATTTTTGCTGCTGTTTGAAGGCACTGCGATGTGGACAGAAGGAGTACATTGCACCTCAAACGGAAACTGGAAGTCTGACAGCACCTCTTAATTTTGACTATAGCACACTCACAAGGGTCCAGGACACTCTGGATGGAAGTCACCCACTGCATTGCTGGAAGTGCTAGACAGTGCACCCTCAGCACAACACAGAGAGAGGCAGAAGAGCCCTTGCTTTGTCTGGGAATGTTTTTTCCATGACAGTGCCCAGACGGAGGGTGAATGCTTCTCTGATGGGGCAGACAGGCAAGAAGGACATAGATGAAGTTCAATACCATTTTCCGCAGGCAAGCCAGTGGCAGCACTACTGCGATCTACAGCTCCCTGCTCCTGCAAGCTCCTCATGCTGCTCTTATTCCGACAACCCCAGTGCTAACCATAAGCTACAGTTTCCCATTTGCTGCCAGCTCCATCCCAAGCTCATGCTTCCAAAGCTGCCAGGGATTTGTACCCCGAAGCCCAGGGAGCAGCCACAGCTCCTGCTGTTTGAACTCACTCTTTTGGCATAAATGCAAACTGAAGCTCCAGCAAGAGATCTGTCGTCTCTGAATGAACCGCAGGGAAATCTCAGCCCAGCTCAGAACCCACAAAGGAGAGGCAAAGGGCTCAGATCTCTGAGTTACCCTCTCATCTTCTCTCCCCTCCTGCCCTGAACAGGATGGTCAAGGAACATGATGATTTATTAAAGTAGCTCTTCTGCTGAAAAGAGGCCCTGGGTGCAGAACTGCTGAGCTCAGCTGAAACTGCGCATCTCCCACAAGCAGCAGGACAGGGAAATTTGTGTCAGCTGAGGAGTGACCCTGCTGCACAGAGTCCAGCTGTTTCCCTTCCCGTCTGAGACAGCACAAGCCAGCCTACCCACTTCCCTCCCCCAAACCGACTGTCACATTTGTCACAGACTACATTGGCCTAAATAGTTAGGTGTCACGTAGCCAGCAACCCATACAGGAAGATCTTACATAACTCAGATAAATGGGACAAGGTCAACACCAAGCCCAAGCCCCTCTTGCAGAAGACTCCGCACCAATAGGTCCTCACAGCCCTCCTGCAGCACAGGGGCTGTCGGGTATGAGGGGAATCAGAGGCTGCCCAGGAGCCCTGGCCACTGTCCACAGGCAGATCAAAGGGCACTGCTGATACGTGCAGGAAGGGATTCCTGGTAGGATTTGCAGGATTGGAATTTGCCACTGTCAGTCAGTAACCAGCAGTGCCAGATCAGGTGAGATGATTTAGTGAAACCACAGGTGTGGCCCTTTGTCTGTGCCCAGCGTCTGGCGCGGTGGAGAAGTTTTACCTGGGTTACCTCACATCCCCTGTGCCTGCCGATTCAGGTTCCTCTCTCTATTTTTAAACAAGGTGTTTAGTGTCACCCAGTCAGGAAAATTACTCTGTGCCTCCAGGAATAGAAGCTATACCTTATGTCTGCTTTGCCCCATCCCAGGGGTATCCCTCATGGGTGATACTATTTAGCGGTGATCAGTGCTGCTCCTTCATGCAGGAGCATTTCTGCTGCATCTGCTCTGAAACTGCAAAACCTGTGTTTATGGGAAACCCACTGAAAGAAAGACAAAGAGGGCTGAGTTGTAGGAGAGGAAAGCACAGGGAGAAGAGGCAGCATGACTGTGTGTTTTGAATTTTCATGAAAAAGCAGGGAGGATAAAAAAGTCTGGTGAGATGGGCCAGGGAGACTGGATGCTATGGGCAGCAGTAGTGGAGGTCAACAGCCGGACAGTGCCGGGCCACGATTTGGGAGCACTGGCCTCAGGAGCAGGGACAGATACCAGCTGAGGAGGACAGATCTGAAGAGGGGCCTGACCCACGCAACAGGGAGAGAAGAGTGTGGTCAGGGGGCTGAGGCATAYGAATTAGGATAGGTTTTGCGATAATGTGGGTTTTCCTTAAAGACCTTGCTTTCACTGAGGGAAGAAATATTTCAGGACTTGCCTAAAAAAGGAAGGAAGTTTCTAGTCTTGGTGGTTTCAGAAAAAAGCTTAGAGTTGTGTCCCAAGAGGAATCTTAAGGGTAAGCAATTGGAAGTGGGGAAGGAGGGGAAGGGCTGTTAAATACAAATACTTTTCTTTACTGATGTTTTTACTTAGTCAATTTGTTGTGCACTTCAAGCTTGCAATGTACAATTTTAAGAGCCAGTACACGGCATGGCTGTGACCACTCTCTGGTCACCCCTGCCTTGCTGGAAAGTGCAGTGTGGCTGCAGCACTCCTCTAGGTCTGTGGCCCATGCTACTTAGGAAGGCTCCAGCTGCACAGCAAGCCTAGTGCCTCCATCTCATATCCCTCTCCTGCATCCCTAATGTCCCTCTCTACTTCAGGGAGCGCTGGCTCCTTTATGCAGACCCCTTTCATACCGCCATGCATTGTCATGTCATGTTCCTCAGAGAGTCCAGAAAGCACCAAAGCAAGCCTGCAGCCTGGTGATGACTTGTGTCCTGGTGCCACTAACCCTGACCCATATGGGGACATGGGGCCAGCTACAGGTGTCCATCACCTGGAGGAAGCAGTCAGTGAGGAGTGTTTTTATCACGTGTGGAGAAGGAAAACCACAGTACCAGCTGGAGGCCAAAAACAACAGCCGGGAGAGGAGGAATTCATTAAGAGAAAAGTCAAGAGAAGCAAAGTGTGTTTATGTAAAGGCAGAGCCAGYGGCAAGCCATCCTGCAACCCGCAGCCACAGAGGGTCGGAGCTGGAGCCATGCCCACCCAGCTGCTCCTGCACCAGCCATCTCCTCAGCTGGGCTGTCCTGGCATTTGGAGACCCTCCTGCCCCCTCTTAGTAGGCCTATGGGGCTCCAGCGGAGGGGCTTCACCAAGCTTGATGCTTTCACACCCCCCTAGCATCATCATTTGTTGCTGCGTTTGGGGTACTTGGGCAGAAGTGCTCCTTGGAGCAAGTGGGTGGTTTTTCAGAGCCTAAKGCCCCACAGGGGACACACGTCCCTGCTCCTCGTGGTTCCCCAGCTTAGCATCCCCTCTGGCATGCAGGCCGGCAAGTTCCCAGCAAAACAGTTGGAACAGACTTCAAAAGGATTTACAATGAGCAACCTTTCTATCTCTTGATCCTCTCAGCTGTACACTGGATTAGGGGCTGGCTGAAGCCTGGAGCCCCCAGTTGGAGGCTCGCTCCCCTCATTCTCTGGGGATGCACCAAGGACCTGCTTATCTCCAAGCCCCAAACTCTCTGTTTCCCATGCTGGCCTGACATTCTGCAAGAGGGAWGTTCTGTCCTGCATCAATGGCCTTTCGTGGACTCTGGCTATTGGGGCACAGGGGACACCACAAGGACATGGGATGRGTTTGCCCACTACAAAATAACCTGGCAAAGCTCAGTAAGGCAACAGTGTCTTCTCCACCCTGGGACTGATGCCTTAGGATTTTAGCTTTTATAYTTTTCATATATTTGTAACCCTGCAATTCTTAGTGTGTAACTCTAAAGCCCATATAAAATGTTAGCTACTGCCTTTAGACAAAACAATCCATCTTCAGGCCTGAATCTCAAGGACACCTTACTGCTTCTGGCCCAAGATCTGTAAACAACCGTTGAAAAGAGGGGAGCAAACTTGGGGTGAATTACTTCATTACCTGGGGCTGTGATTGGCAGAACTAGTCCCGATATGCTAATGGACCAAACTTATAAAAGTATGGAGAACTTGTGACCAGTCGTCCATCTTGGGTAGTCCATCTTGGGAGGTCCATCTTAGGGGGTCCACCTAGGGTGTAAGCCCCCCCGAGTGAGCTCTGAATGCCCTGGATGTACCTGAAGGCCTTCAAATAAACACCACCGCTTTTACCCTTTTGATTTTTGTCAAGCCTCTCTTTTTAGGTAGCCCTGGATAAGGCATCAGGACTGCCCCAGGCAGAGCCTTTTATCCAGGAGGAGGGAAAGCTGAATTAGCCCAAACCTTGTATTCCCTGACTGCTTTTGCCAAGACTTTTTCCAATAGGTGGGGATGGGAACAGAGGTGGAGTCACTTCATGAGGAAAGGAAACTGCTCAAGCAAAGTTCATACTGCAGAAGYGGAGATATTTAGCAATCACCAAAAAAACACAAGTGGCCAGCATAGCGGACAGGGTTACTGCAGGGCAGAACACCAGGGCTTCCCTCCAAAGTGGAGGAGAAGGGCTAAGAGGCAGCATTGGAACAGCAGAGCAAGGGTCGAAGAAACAGGGTGTGGAAGCAGCATTGCTGCACTTAAAGCCCACTTTTACTGCTGACTCCCTGCAGGGCTTTGTGTAAATCTCCTTTGTGCCTCAGCTTACTCCTACAAAACACAGAGCGAAAAAAGTGGGGTGACTTCCAAGGGGAAGTGAAGGTGTCAGCCACCACTGTCGTGTGTTTAGAGAGCTGCTGAGAACGGGAAAGGACTCCAACCTGCCACTGCAACTGATGGATCCATTAGGCTCTACTGGGATGAGCTTGTTTGCTGAGCCTTCATCTCCCACCATTCTCTCCCCACAGCTGGGCTAGCCAGTGCTGTGGTGGGGACTGCACTGGGAAGTGCCGGGTAATCACTGGACAGAGTCACCACTGCTGCCAGTGCCGCTTGAGCTTGTTTGTTTTCCTTAATCCCAAGAGGCAGCATCTCTGACATGGCAGCAGCGTGATTAACAAGATCCAGCATTGCTGTCACAAGCATGTAATTATAGGTTTCCTGTGTCACTCCTGCTGGGAGGTCAGTGACTTGCCCTCCCTCACTCCAGCAGAGTGAGGCCRCCAACTCCCATCTGCCTCTTAACCCCCTGCCCAGCTCCAGCCTCCACAGGCCTGACGAGGGGTGGGCAGGCTGAAGCACACAGCCAGGCTGGGGAGGGACAGCAGGCTGCGAGGGATCAGGGAAGCCCAGAGCAAAGAGGAGGGGAACCAGGAAGAGTGGATAAATTGGGGCTTGAAAGGCAGACTACAGAGGATCCTCCCCCCTTGCTGCTACTCGGTATACCCTYATGTTTGCTCACAAGACTCTGCAGCACAGTGGCACACGTGGAGGAGACTCAACAGCTGCCAAGAAGGGGCTTGCCTTTCAAGAGAGGGCGTCTGATGCATTTTGGGAGGCTATCCTTCAGACCCGACAGCAGTGGGAACTGCTTGTTCAAGGGAGACCTTGGTCTTCAGGGAGATGGCACACTCTCCTCATGAGCATAGGGGCCTGCTGGGAATCAGTATGAGGACTGCACTGCCCATGGATGCAGAAAAGTGGAAACTGTGGCCTGTTGCCCCTCCCACAATCCTTTCAAGACATCATGATACATCTGAAACCATCCTGAGAGGCCTGGGCAATCTTTCTCATCTCCTATGTCCACATACCTCTGCCTACAAGTATATAATGAATGGGAGCTTTGCCACAGTTTGYGCATGTTTTCCCAAAGGCACTGCAAAATCATATAGGAGGCCCCAAAGGAATCATCTTGCTCTTCAACATGTATGTTTCCCTTGCAACTAGCAGGCTGGGCAGGATGCAGAGAGGAGCTGCTCTCGCCAGATCARTTTCTGAAGCTGTTGTACATGGGATTATCTGCAAATTGCAGTGGAGAAGGACCCGCTGCTGGCCTGTCAGAACAAGAAGAGGTTTTGTGCTGCATTTGCTCCTGGAGAAGGCCAGGTTTCCTCAAGCTCTGTTTGTTTAGTAACCCCTACAGAAGGGAATCCATCACATAGCCTCCTTTATTAATGCTGGCAATCATCTGCAACCAGCTGTTGCCCAGCTGTCAGAGCTGGTATTGCATGGGAATCCTTGCACAGAGAGCCACATCTCCTCACACTTATAGACCTGGGCTCCAAAAGAGGCTTAAGGAAGAGCCTGGGAGGATATGGCAGCAGCCTGCTTAGAGGGGTTACTGGTACAGGTAGATGCAGTGGACCTTAGCTCCTACCTACTTATCAAAGTGCAGCTCGGCTGTACCTCAGGCTGGCTGTGTCCCCACAGCAGCCAGTACCAATGCTTATCCTTGGCAGGAGCAAAGCACTTCTGTCCGAGGAACTGCTGCATGGTCACCTGTTCTCAGCCCGAGCAAAGAGTAGCTCCCTCCAAAGCACTGCATGCTGTTGTGTATAGATGGGGGCCAAAGCCCAGATTCATGTGTTCAGGCCAAAACAGATTGGCACCTCATATGTAAAGCTAGTTGTGAAACTGAATCTCAGTTCTTCCCTCATTGATCCCAACAATTTGCATCTACCCAGGCATACCTTCCAGAAGGTCATCCAGTTTCAAYCCAAAGATATCAAGAAACAAAGAAGCCGCTAGCACCCACAACAGAGTGCTCCAGTGAAGAGTTGCCTTCACTGCTGAAAAATTCTGCCTTCATGCTAGTTTGGATTTGGCTGGCATGAGCTAAGAAGCAGGCAAACCGTACATGGGTTGTGTTCACACCCAGCACAGTTATCAAGAGCTTCAGTCTTGAAGGAACTGCTGTATGAACCTACATGAGAGCAGACGGTGAGGACTTTTGTTGCACTAAAAAGTAAATGACCCTCATCCATAAAATGTGCTGTGAGCAGGGGCACGATCTAGAACCTCACAGACAGAGGGGGAGGGTTTTCTAATTCATGCCAGCAGCCATCCCAGCCACATGCCATTGCTCAAATAATCAAGGTTTTTCTGAAACAGAAAACAAAGAAGCACAGAGGTCCTTCAAGTGAAGGCTCCCAGAAGCAGCCTCACATCACAAAAAATTGCAGCCCATGCACAGGCTTAGGGGTCACTGGGTGACTTAGCTATAAAGATACTTCTTGAAGGGGCAGCACAAAGCTAGCAGTGGGAGTGCAGAGACAAACCGGAAGAGGCRTGAGGCAGCTGTGTGGATCCTGCAAACCATCCTTCTCACTTCCTCCGCAGGTGGCAGAGGGGAATGCTGCAACACAGTGGCCTGTGGTGAGGATTACTGCCGAAACCCTCAGTATATGCCCCATGTAGCTGGTCCGCTCACTGATACAGCCCTCTGTACAGACAAGGCCTCCACATAAGCAGCCATCTTGCTCCTGACCACTTGCACAGCCAGTCCTGAAACTCCCCTGGTTTCTTTCTTGCACCCCTCAATTCACATGACACAACACCTCTGTGTTTCTGAGTGTGCTCGGGGTGATTCATAGGCACATGGACAATGGCTTGTTTTAGCGAAAGGCCAGGGAGGAGCTCTGCCTGCCATGACAGAGATACAGCTGCTTTCTGAAACATTTCCCAGAAGGAAAACCCTTCAACCCTTCACCTTGCYGAGAGCAATGTCATGTTGGCTGTGCCGCTGAGGGTTAGCGGTGATTGACACGTGCAGAGCTCCCTCCCAGAATGTGGGAGCTGATCACTTCCCTTGACCTGTCACAGCCCCAGGGGTGGGAATGTGTCCCATAGCAGATGAGACACAAAGTGCAAAGCCCAGAGGTGTTGCTYCTAGAGGGGAATGGGATGCTGCTCTATATTGAACTTCTATTGTATTTGAATTTCTGTATAGTGGAGGGGACAATGTTTGCTCACGATGCAGGTAACTTTGAAAGCAAAGCACAAGGCATCCTTTAAACACCAGGCAGTGAAGAGACAGGCAGCTATTTGTCATCTAGAGTACTATTGGTCTGCAACTACAAGCTGATCCAGAGRGATCACAAGGACGTTCACCTCCATCTTCTCCATCACTCAGATAATTAAATGTGTCATTGTTCTCCTCTGCAGTTCACAGGAACATCTCCTGCTGGCCATTTGCATGGAAATACTTTCCTCATCTCAAAACTGGCATTTCCTTAAAGCTAGAAGRCATGCATTAGACATGTCAAGCAGGCCTTGGGGGTGTGTGTGTGCCACTAAAATCACCACTACACCCCAACACATCTTCTATCTAGCAGAAGCCAGTAACTTGTACATCAGGAGAAAAAAAACCCAAACAAACAAAAACTTTTCTAATGACTTCTCAGCATTCTTTCTAACTGAATCAAAAGAAAAGAAAGTTTGCTAGTGAGTTTATATGGGCAACTTGAGATAGGGATTCATTTGGCAGAATTGTGCGTATTCACCAGGATTAGTGYGCTGCACCAAACTGAAATGAGATCACTTTTCATGTCCCTTTTGGCAATATCACCAACTGGAACATCCAAAACTCAATATTGTGAGCTTAATCCCTGCAGTCCAGAACCCYGTTATTCAGATATCCGATCCCYTCCATAAATTCAGCAATCCTGCCAATGAATTATGCAGCTGTCCTAAGTCTTAGGCATCAGCTGTTATCCCCATGTAAGACCAAGATCATGAAGAATGGGAAGAGGAACAAAAAGACAGTCTGCTTTTTCTGTAGATAGAGAATGCCCTATAGCACATCCCAGAAAAAGGGCCAGAGCTCCCCAAAATGCTTGTGCTTTTCTAGTTAAGATGCAGAACAGCCATGGGGAAGAGCAAGAGACTCRTGCACTTTACATGAGTATTGTATTAAGACTGTATCTTGAACTTGTATTATTTGAAGATCTTGGTCCTTGAGATTTCTATGGAACTCCATTTTTCACCGCGTTTTATTTTTAATTTTTATTTATCTAAGCCACAGATGTAACTGGTGCAGGAAGTTCCAACAGGACGTGACTCAGAAATCCMTACAAGTGTATCACTCCACATTTACGCAAGGAAATTCCCATKAACTTGCTGCTGAGGATGGCTGCATTGCACTGGATGTAACAGGTACTTATACAAAATGTCTTCAGGGGCCTCTGAGCTCTTGTATATGATCCCTCCTTGGACACCCTGGGGCCTTCTCCCGTGATGGGAAACAGCTGTACTTACTCAGGCCTGTGACAGAGGACCCAATGCCAGAAGTCACAGAATCACAGAATCACAGAATCACAGAATCACAGAATCACAGAATCACAGAATCACAGAATCACAGAATCAGTCAGGCTGAAAAAGACCTTTAGGATTACCAAGCCCAAACATTAACCTAGCACTGTCCTACTGCTTTCTGCTAACAAAAGTGAGGAAGCTGATGGAGAGTGGTGTGATTTGGAGTGTGAGGTGAGATCATGCACTAGCTGACCCTGCACCAGGAAGTCAAGCCCAGCCTCATCTGTGATGGCTCTGCTGATCTTTATCTGATAGAAAAGTGATTAGTCTATTCACAGCTGGGTCTGCTGGAGAACTTGCAAAAGGTGAAATCTCAGTGAGGCAAGAGGACAGGCAGGTGAAGGATAGGTTGGCCCTGATGGATAAGAGCTTTCCTGCAGCTCAGACCAAGGGGACCATGACTGTGAGTGCTGCAAGAGGATAGAGGAAAACTGAAAGTCAGCGAGAAAAAGCAAATCTCCTTTGTGCTCCTTTGGGACACTTTTTGAAGGTCATTWCCACCATGCCATGGCCAACTGCTGAAAGATGCCAAATTACAACAAAAGAAAGAGGTTCTGGGAGTTCTGAAACAATGACATAAAGCAGGACAAACATTGCCGCCAAGACATAGCAGCAGCACTGGAGAAGCTGACCCTGCTACCAAGCTGTGCAGAGCAGCACCAAGTCATTAGGCCTTTTCTACATGTGAATATCATTCCTTCTCGAATTCTGACTGCCAAGGTCAGTGCTCCAGAGGGAAGCAGAACTTCAAAAAAACCAATACACAAGCATGGTAGGGCAAGCATGAAGCAAACATTTAACTGCAACACATAACACCTCCATTGGGAATTCCAGAGAACTCCAATGTCCTTCAAGACAAGAACCAGTTAAAATTTACATCCTTGCAAAAAAGGCATTTCCCCTTTACCAATCAGGAAACTGAAGCACCAGGAGATTCCAGCCAATGTTTCTAAATGTAGAAGCCTTAAATCAGATGTCTAAAAGTGCTTGCAGGCACGTTAAAAATGGTCTCAGTCTTTCCAAGGTTCTTCATGTCCCCACTGTTGCTAACTGAATAATTGCCAGCTGACTTACTTCAGCATCCATAACCACAAACATTTTCATAAAGCTGACAATTATTATTTCTGATAAGAGGGCACAATTCCACTACTCCATTCTTCTAATTTATTCTGAGGCTCCCAATGCTATTTCCACCTGATAAAACAGAGGAGAAGGTTGTCAAATAATTTCCTTAAAATTTTCTCCGAGTTTTCACAGTTACCTCTTGCATAGATTTTTTTTTTTTCAATCTGAAGGCAGCAGACTCATGCATGACTATATGGGGCCATTTGATCCTATCACTTTTCAAACAAACGCCCCCCCTGGAAATCAGGTGCTAGCAAGTCCAAGCAAGAAAAATCTGTGTTCCAAGACCATGGATGACTGTAATTGAGATCTGCATTAACATGTCCTTTCCAGGCCAAAAGAGAATTCATATCTTTTTGTTTTAAGTTCACTTTATCCAGACTTCTGGTTTGGATCACTGAATCGGATGTTTGAACAAATCTTCCCACTGCTCTTTTTACGGGAGGACAGCAAGGAGCTTATGAGACAGGGTCGATACTATTTTGTAAGATAAATGCACACCACTTTTTGAACATCAAAAAAGTGACCCTTCATCACTTACAATGCAAGTAGGAATTCCTGTCCATGAAAATACTAATCTTAACACTTTCCCAGTCTGTGTTAAATTAGTAGCATTCATATGCAGCACTTCAGGCCATTTATGAGGCGCATTTCCTGCAATCAAAAACATATGTCCTGTAAATGGCCCATTTCTAAGTTTGCTTTCCTAGAGCAGCTGGCCATTCCTGAGAATACAAAGGAGAATATATAAGCAAGTGTAGTGTTTGCTGATACCCAGAGCTGGCTGGGAAATAGAAATCCCCTCCAGCAAGAAAAATACCAATAGTAGCTGAATTTCTTTTTAAGGAAAATACTAAACTGAAAAATCAAAAATGMTGTTTTCATTAGAGTTCCACAAAAATCAAGCTTTACAAGAACCAGAATGAAATCTTCTGGCTTCCTGGCTGTCCATCTGGTAGGGATATATTTGCTTTCTGGTGCAGGTGAGCTGTCAAAAACCTGGAGGGGTGACTTCCCCTCTCCCAGCCTTCTTGTATCTCTGTCTGCTCAGCTGCATCTCTGATTTCTGGACCTGAGGGGAAAGCTGAGTGTCTGAGAGCTGCACAGAAAGGCAATTTCTGTTAGTCCGCCTACAATGCACTTGGCAATTTTATTTTCTTCTTGCAAAAAAAAGAGCCAAGGATACTTCAGTTTGATTTTCCCAATGGAAATCTGCAATTTTGTTACAGAAACTGCTGAGTTAGTGAAAAGGGCATTTTCCATCGGAGAATTATTCTGATGGAAAATTTCCCAACTAGCTTTATTAATACCCTTGACACTGTTTTGCCATTTCTCCTATTTGTGTATCAGCGTCTGGCCACTGAACMAAATTTCCAGCCAGGGCTTTCATAGTTATTATTCCCAGAGGGCTATCATGTAATTCTTGGAGTACAGTAGACCTGAGATTTATTACAGTATGTGCTCTGGTGCCACACGTTAGGCAACCTGGACACGTATTTCAGTACTCTCTTTCCAGCCAAGAAGGCTCAAAGAGGCTGTGTGCTAAGCCCATCTCCTCATGTTTTCATCAGATGACTGGGCTTGTTCTCAGTTTCACATTGCGCCAAGGCACCTGTCACTCTCCAGGTGCTTGAGGTACCAGTCACTACGTATTCCTACCACACCACCTGAGCAGGGACTACCCCAGAAAACCTTCCCTCTTCCTAACCAGGCTGTTCCTGCTAACACTGAAGTCGGTGCTCGGCATTTGCAACCAGAGTAAATTGTTTCCTCTTGAGATAAGCTGCGGTTAAACCGCTGACCTCCCAGGACGACACGTGGGTCTTTTCTCTGGGTGTGAGCACAGCGCTGGAGACGGATGTCAGCGTGCCCCAAGTGTGTCTCCTTTGAGTATCTTACCCTGATGTCTGGCTTTCAGCACCAGTGTTTCAGGCCCATGGTGAAGTGCTGCAAGCTAATTTTATAAGCAGTTTCATTTTCTGTTAATGCAAAGTTGTTTGCTTCATCTGGAGCCTTGGCACATCCTGTGGATTAACATTGCCTCTGTCCTTTGTGCACTGGTCTACTTAGGGAGTGTAATAGTGTCGATGTGTTGGGCAAGACCCCTTGGTAACAACTGCCTATCCCCAGAAAGAAAGATAATTGGGACATATCTTGTAGTTGAGGTGCCTTGAGGATAGACTCATGCATTCCTGTGATTTATGAAYATCATCTACAAGACCCACAGCATATGGCTGAGACTCTGGAAAATTTGCTTTTCCCTCATTTGCTGTCCAGCCATTCTTGACAGCTTCACCAGTGCCTCTGCAGACATCCCTTGTTATCATTTTCAATAATTCTTGCCTGCATCGCTCTGAAAGTTAAAAATGTTTTGCAATAGCTGGTCCATGACCCTCCATCAGAACATGGGTGTGGAAACTATCCTAGTGCTGGCCTGTTATACTGGAGTAAAACCTTGTGTGCATTATTCACAGGGGATTTTTTGCCATCAGCCAGCACTCCCATATGGTTGATAGGTTTTGCTTAGTCAAATCTAGGCAAAGGATACCTGTCTGTACACAGCAACTGGGGAACCATGGAATGGAAAGCTCCCTCTTTCCTCCTCACTGACATCCTCCCTCAGTAGAGGGAGAGGAGAGGATCCCAGGTCCTGCCCATGTTGTCGTTCTGTCCCTACACAGGTTGTCCCGCAGATGGGAACAGGGGAAGTAAAAGCATGTTTCTCCTTCAACAAAGCTTTCTCTCATGAAAGTTTTCAATACTGATACTCTCCTGCAGGACTTTCACCCCAAAGGGGCAACCGTCCCCCAAAGGGGGAACAATAAATGTTTTGTTTCAGGCTGTTTGATGCTGTTGCAACTCTCTGTCTTCTGGAGTAGCTGTATCCTTTGACACAGCAGTTCCTAGAGCACATTTTAAGGGCAAATCAGCCTCAGTTAATAACCGTTTTTGTATTGCTTCATTTTACATACCACACACTAACCGCTCCCTTGACGCAGTACTTAAACTCTCTCCAAACTGGCAATACACTAGTAATTTCCTTAAACACCCCCCCCTCCCCCCCTTATTTAGAAATTGTTTAATTTTTCTTTTTTTTTTTAATTGTATTTTTCAGGGGCTTAAATACAATGCCATCACAAGTGCCTTTATGGAGATAGGATTTGGGAAAACTTCCACCATCTCAGTAAGCATTTCACCCACTGGTTTAACAGAAGCCACTATTCTGTGGTTTCCTCTTCAGCTTTTTAGCAGCCACTGTATTCCTGGATTATAATCCCACTCTGGTCACCATTTCTTGTTTTTCTTTCCTTCTTAGACATAATACAAAGAGCCACATGGTCATGGATCAGTGCTTACTGAGTATACACAGCAGTCTCTCCCACTACAACTTGGCTATGAGTATGGAGCAAATGTTGCTTTCTCCTTCAGCACTTCAGCCTGTCTTCTTAACCATTTATTTGCTTCCTGGAGGCTGTTTAGTTTAGGGATGTAGAGAACTGGTTTGGTTACACATCCTTCCAGAATATCTGTGAACTGATCTTGGGCACCTGGTGATCTCCATGTCAGGTGCTGCTCTCACACCAGTGAATCCTCACTGGGTGGAGTTCAAACACCCAGGTTGTTGTATGTACGTGGTCAGTGGTGTGGAGGCCTCACCACAGCACACAAATAACTCACACCACTGCCAGCACACGTCTCTGCTCACAGCTTCAGGCCTTTGACCTCTTTTCTTCTCTCTTCTCCATAAGGTACAATGTGGTGCCTTTGCTTTCCAGTTCACAGTTCCCACTTTGCTGATAGGGAACCTGAAGTATGGAGACCAGCACCACGCAGCAGTCGTGGGGACCCAGCCTTCCTGTAAGCCACTGTGAATGCAGCAGTTAGCTGCCAGGATGGCTATGAGTGAGTGCCCTATAATTCCTTCCTGTGCCATGGGGAGAGGTGGCAGAGGTGCCTCATGATGCTTGATTACTCTGCAGGCACTGTTCGTGCTCATGGCCAGGCAAGAAAATGCCTTATGTGCAGGAATTGTGGAGGCAACTATTAGGAGCGGAGAAAGGGAGCCCACATATCTTAGAGGAAGGAGGGAACTGGAGGGATAGTCCATCAATACAAAGGGACAATCCAGGCACTCAGGGAGAAAGGAAAGGCATTTTTCACACCTTCCTTCTGGCACCACAGTATATTCTGGCAGAGCTGTGGAAATTCACCTGGGGTGTTACATCATTGGGGCCTGGCATAAAAAGCTGAAAAGAAAGAGGTTTCACCAGACACTCAAGCACTGGCTGCAGGCACAACAGCATGGTTGGAAAGGTACTGAGATGTCAATGAGTCACATGTACAGAGTCACATCAGAAAGGGGATACGAGCTTGTCCCCTCCCAGTCCGGTTTCAGAAGGACTTGCTACTCCTGTTAGTGGCATTTTCCATGCAAACTTGGCAGAGCTGGTGATGCCCAGGATTAGCTTCCCTTGAGGGGGGAAGGGAAAGCTGGGTGATACTTGGAGTCGTGCCAGCCTGATCCTCATGCAAAAAGAYTGAGCTCTTCTGGGCTCTTCCTCTGCTTCTTTCTCTTGCCTCTACAGGAACCACATCCCCCTGTGGGGACAGGCTGGGAGGGCAGAGGGAGAGACAGAAAAGCCCAAGGAAGCTAATGCAATTGTGCTACCTAGACTGGTCCGATGCTACAGCAGGGTGGGGCATTGCAGGATCCCCCTGCTGCAGAGAGAAAAGTGAGTACTGTGACTGGTTATTTGGTGGGGTTTGTCCTTCCTCTCTGACATGCTCCTGCTCCCCCTGCCTTGCTTGGGCACCACACACGACAGACTTCACAACAGCTGCAAACTCTCACTTGTACTGAAAACAACAGACCAGCAACTCCTCTGTTTTCTTTTAGCTTAAATACGATAAATGTCAGAGAAAAGATGAGAAATTACTTTGGCCTGCAGCTCAGTATGGACAATAGTGAAAGTCAGGACATGGACAGGTTTAAGGCAATTATCTTACATTATCTTACATGTCTTGTAGAGCGTTGGTGTCCTGCCTCAGGTGCCACCTTTCCAAAGGCACCAGGCTAAGCATCAGCTCTGCAGAGTCCAAGGCAGCCTGTCTAACGCAGCATGGAGCTCAAAGCCACGATTTCACGTGAAAAGAGGAAGCTGTTCAGGAGCATCTCAGGGAGAAGGCCTGCAAAGGAGGACTGCACTATCACAGGCATTGGGAGACTGCAGGACATAGGCAGAGCTGGGGTCCAGGGCTGAACCAGCCAGGGCTGAAGGGCAGGAGTGTGGAAAGAGGCTTTGGGCTGGATGAGTCACAGATAGGAATGGAAGGCACAAGCTGAGCTGCATGGATGACATTTCCACAGTTGCTGTCCGCAGTACATGTGGATCTTGCCTCTGCCCTTGGTCTACTTACCCTTAATGAGCCACGGTTGGTTTGTTGGTTGGTTGCTTGAAGAAATTTCAAACCCGAGAGTAAAGCTGGAGTTGCCCGGAGCAGTGGTCCTGTCCACACACAGAGTGACCTCATGCATGTATACACCAGGGAGGTATATACACCAGGGCAGTATATCCACCATACAGTAATGACCCAGGACCTGCAGCTTTCAACTCCAGCTCTAGGTGTTGCGTCAGGTTATGTAAAGTTCAGTTGCATCACACACTGTTGCACAATGCAGCCTGATGGCAGCATGCCATCTTCATTCATCGATCAGGCCTCATCAGCCACAGCAAGATGGTCAGGAGAGAGGTGTCTGCTCCTCAGGGTACCCCGGTGTGGGAAAGCCTCTCCCAGATCGCCGCACCCTCCCAAAATGTGCAGGGGGAGTTGCCACCCTGTTCTCTGTGGTATTTGGCACAACAGCAGCACAAGAGCCAGTTAGTGAGCAAGGCATGAGCTGCCCAGGTGGCCTCCTCTTGACCAGAGCTGAGACCATGTCTTTTTGGAGAGACCCTCTGCAGGCACTGCTCTGCAGGAAGCTCTGCCAGGCAAAATGTGCCATTTCAGAGCCCAGCACTCACCTCAACATGGTGTATCTGTGTGCCACCTCGTGCAGGTGGTCTTGGCCAGCCTAGCCCAGCACTGAACCCAGCTGCTGTAGCCACTGCTCTACACATTGCCTCCAGGATCTGCAGAAAGCATCTGCAGATCAGCCAAGGATAGGGCACTGCACCAGCACTGCCCTGCTCTAGCAATTCAAGCCATGGACTAAAGGGAAAGATGGCAAGTGGCCCTTCAAGGGCCAAAGGTGATGAGAAAGCAGTTGGAAATCATAGACCACCAGGAGCATACCTGAAGTACAAAGGAAGTTCGTGTTCATCTCCAGAGAGCCCTTGGTCCCCACCCCTGCCCGGCTCCTGTGCAACACCCCTCCCTGGATGTGCTGGGCCACCCATGGTGGCAGGCTCRGCAGTGTTCAGTGGATTCACTGCTATTGTGTGAAATGCTGCCTTCCTGCCAAACGGCGCCCCTCCTCTGCTAAAAGCGCAATCCCGCGATGACCCACTCCAGGGCGCGGCATTGCAAGCAGTGGCCCATCCACCAGGATGAACTGGATGAAAGCCCTACAGCATGGGAGGATCTCTTCTGGGAGGGGTGTAGGGGGACCTACCTCTGCAGCGAGGAGCTCTGTCCCCCTCCAGCGGCAGAGACCTTCAGGAACCAGCTCCCAGGCTTCACTTGCCCAGCTCACCCAGTCACAGTCATCTCACACTTTCCGTAGCAGAACGTGGGCATTTGTGGCCACTGGGCAGTGCCACACGTCATAGCCACGGTGGGCTCCAAGGCCACCAAGGCATTGAACCAAAAAAGTCTTCGGCGAGGAAGGTGCCCTGGCATGTGGTCCAGTAGCCTGTGGGAGACCTCAGCCAACCAGAGCCTGATCCTGTGCAGACCTTGCCGTCAGCACAAGCATACAGAGTTTCATGGCCCCTATATTCACTTAAGAAAAAGAGTGTTTGACTTCTGCTTCTTCCCTGCCCAAGATACCATTGCTAGAAATGGAGGAGGGAAATCCCCAGTGTCTCTGCGTACAGAACTACACATTGGGTCTTGCATTTGCCATGCCTGCAATTTCCTTGTGGAGGTGTAATTGAGCAGGCACATGGACTGGTTGTCGGCAAACCTACCTGCTCCTGCAGTACATGTATCTCCATGGGGATCGTCATAGCTCTTGTGGAAGACCCCAAGAAAGCCCAGTACAACAGGGATCTACCCAGATTGTGGCATGGAGATGCTCAGGAGATTTTCCTAGAGCAGTTGCTGGTAAGGTGATGACCCAGCACAAGAAGACATGAGTCCAAGTCCCCTGCAGACCAGATCACCTTCAGGCAGCAGGAACATACTCCAGCCTGGGCATGAATTTGGCACAAGGAGGATGAGAGGTCTGAAAAGATAAAGGAGACTGACAGGCTGGCACATCTAGTGTTTTTCCTCTGTGCAATGACAGGAAGAAAACATGTCCACACCCTCATGACTGATTTTAACACCAAAATATCGTACATTAGCTCCAACGGAGCACACGCTGGGGAAGAGAGTTACAACCAAGCCACAGCCCAAGTCTCCAGCAGCTATTTGCTCCCTCCAGGAAGGTACTCTGCAGCCAAAACCCGGCTTTGTCAGGTTTGCTCAGGTAGGTGAGTAAGAGGAGGGTTTAATACCAGTCAGTCAGTCGTGAACTGTTTAAGATGTGGGGGCAGACTGAGCTGGACGAGGGCATGGAGAATTTGTTGGACCTACTGTGACCTCTGCTGGCTTGGTCTGAAATTGGTGTGCTTGTTGGCCTTGTCTCACCAGAGTGTGGTGGGAGCTGGTCCCCCTGCTGCAGGGCTCCCAGGAGCTCGACACTGCAGTCCCTGGGGATCACAGCCTCCAGCAAAGTCTTTGCTCTCACTCCTGATGTAAATGTAACGCAACACACTCAACTCCTCTGGAAAGAAAATTGGCCTCTAATCCTCACAACAACATCCTTCTATGGTCCCTGGGCRTGCCAAGTTTAAGTTGTCATCTCCCCAGAAACCCATGTGGGGTCAGAGAGTGCCACATTGAGACAGAAGACTTCCATGGGGCAGTGGTGTCCTGTTCCAAGTGGGACTGGTGGTTCATGGGCTCCCACCCCAGGCCTCCTCAATCCTGCTATTAGTGTGGCCATTATTAGGCCTATGCTATGGAAGGGACCCTCTTGTGGGGGATGCAAGTGATGGCCTGAGCAACTGCGACCATGACAGGCCATGACAAGTGCCTGCTTGGGTCTCCTATAGATGAGCCTTGGAAAGAACACCCCAATGAGGTGAGCAGGACAGCTCACCCCCTTCAGAGCTGCTAACTCAGGGTCTGAGTCTTGATCCATTTTTCTCCAAAAACAAAGATGGTTTCAAAGTTTCTGGCCTTTCCAAAGCCTGGATCCTTGTTCCTGAATCCATGCTGCAATGTTCTCCCTTCTCAGGGGCATATTGATGACAATTTTGCCTCAGCAGCAAAGCCACTTATGAAGCTCCTGCCCCAGCCTTGTGTTCCTGACCCTGCACAGCAAATTGTCTTTCCTTCTGTCTCTCACCCCCTGTGGTGCCACTACATCGCTGTACCTTGACCACAGAGAGAGCTCATTCACTGAAATGGTTTGGGCTAAAAAAAAAAAAAAATTCTAAAATTAAAGCAAGTTTTGTGCCCCTTTGTAATCCTCTCCGTGATCCAGCTTGCAGATGACAGCAGTAGAAAAACCAAAGGCACAGACAACCTCAGTGCAGGGGACAGAAACCTCAGCCCAACTTCACCATCAAGCAAACTGCAGCACTGTGCCCCTGGGGGTTTGGGACCCCAGAAGAAGCTGTTGCATCGCTTCCCTTTAGATCAGGGGTTTGATCTCTCCTATGCAGGCAGAGAGCAGGAAGCTTTCTGTTTTAAAGGAAATCTGAGCTTTCGGTTTAATCCTGTGTTTTTAGGAATTCCTGGATCTTAATCCAAGCCTGGAGTTTGGACTGTTTTAAATAGATGTTGTGTGAAATTTCAGAGCTAGTCATTTAATTGGTGACCTAGAGTCTGTTCTGACTGCCTTGTATGAAGTTTTAAGATATAGTTTGATGAAAGACACTAAAACACATTCACCCGCAGACCCCTCTCCAGCCTTTACATATAAAAAGAAATATGGAGGGCAAGAGAGAGGAAAAACCATTAACAAACCAGTAGGGTGCTGAACCTCACTTTGAAAATAAAACCCAGAGACTTATTGGTAGTGACACATTAAAGTGTCACAAGTTATTCCCATAAAGGATACCGCAGAACTAGTTTTGGTTGAGTGTTTGTGCTTTTTCTTATGCAAGTTACCTCATCTACAGCAAAACAAATGTTTCTTGTAGCAGAACCTTTCCAGTAGTTTCACATTTTAAGCACAATTCCTCCTGCAGCACCAAACAAGAGTGAATGCTCACACAGCTTCAGGGTTTTGCAGTCATCTGACCTCTCTTGTAATCCAAATACTCCTCATCACAGCGAGCACACCTTCCTCTGGGCTGTTTGTTCCTGCTAAACATGGGACAGATTCTTACCAATGCTGCAATATGTACTGAGCAAACATTGTATCGTGATCTAAAAATAAAACCTGGTGAAATGAAAAACTGAGACATTTCAACTCCTCTAGAAGACATTCCTGGGTTACGGGGATGTCTTTTGAAAAGCCGAGACACGCAGACAAATGACACAACACATCCTTATCACACAACCTTTGTCCCAACCCATCAGACTGCTTCTCTCCTGTATGATGTATAGTATGGACTTGTGGACTTGACCTAATTGTGATGCTTTAGTAAGAGCCTAGCCTTTCTTTAGCAAAGGGGATTGTCCACATAGACAAGGGGAAGTGATCACTACACCTCCAGATAGATAACAGTGTCACAGAAGAAAATATTGACAGCACTGAATAAATGATGGTGAAAACCACAAGGCAGAAGGTTTTGTTATTACCCTTACTATTGCATTCTCGTTGCAAAACCACCTAGAAGATTCCAAATCCCGTCTTCAGGCCCAGTGTGCAAGGCTGACATACATTTGCTAAAAGCTGAGATCTGCTCCAAGCAACACATGAACTGACACAGGCAAACGAATTAAGAGCACAGAGAGGGGCAAGGCAATGACAGAGGGAGTTCCTGAATATGTGCTGTGCCCCACCACAGGGGCAGCTGAATTCTCCAAGTCTGAAAGAAAACTTGTACCACTGAAAGAGTTATGATGATTGTGACTGTGAGAAAAACTATCCTGCAATATCAGCCTTGACCTCACTGAAGCTAAACCCTCTTAGTCCCTGAGGCAGGGTGGAGTGAAGCAAGATAACTTAAGGAAAAAGAGACCCAAACGCTCCCAAAACAAGAGGCTCAATAACAAGTGAAGAGTGACTGAGCAGGAAGGCAGTTGCGGGCTCTGCCGTGGGCTGCAGGCTGAATCCCCAAAGCTGGAAAGTTCCCTTCAGTGTCCACATAAATATTTCTGTAAGTTATTTTTAAGTGTGTGTTTTGAAACTGAAGTATATTTAGACTAGTTAAATGAAAATGTGGTTTATAGGAGGCTGCTTCTTTAGAAATTTCCCACACTGGGGAGCCTGCCCGGCCGTGCTCGGCCCATGCCAGGGCTGCCCAGTCCCGCGGGCAGCTGCGCAGGCCGGCGCCATGCGGCAGCAGCAGCACTGCGGGGCGGAGGCAGGGGCACCTCTCTCACTGGGGGCAAGACAGCCACGCAYCAGCCCCCTTGCTGACACAGGAAGGCTGGCAGCCCACACAATGCTTCCATGTTGTTTTTTGATCCTGGGCATGCCAGGAGTGGGGTAAGATGTGGTGCAGCACATGAGAGAGGGGAAGGGCCGAGGAGGAAATCCTGGATCTAGAGAAAGCAAGCTTTCCCCTTCCTGTGAGCCATGGCCGAGTGACTTTCCCAGGGCGCAGCAGAGGTCACAACAATAGTCTCTTCTCAATGCAGTGCAAATCTGGGGTACTCATCACGTGTGGTCTGATCCCAGAGCACTTGCCACAGAATCAGGATGTTGTTTTGGCCAGGCTTCCAGCCTGGCTTGAGCGTCCAGCACCCTTTTTGCAGAAGTCAGGGATCAAAAAAGTTCATGCGATGGACAGCACAGTCCCTCTGCCTGGTCAGTGGAGACTGGCTGCCTAGGACCAGAGCATGCCATGTTCTACCTCTCTGTTTCCCTGACAGAGTTTCAACGGGCTGCAGACTTATTTTTCCTTGCGCATCCCAAGCCATTCTGCAATACACACGGACAGCTTTCTGTTCCACCCCAGAAAGAACTGCTCTGCAATGGATGGTAACGTCCTCCTACCTGTGCTTAAGGTTGGAGGAGGAACACAATTATTTATGCGGTAGTTCACATTAAATAATGCTGGGAGTGACATCATGTAGAAAAATGCTTTTTCTTCCATTTTTTGCTTGCATTATCTGTCATCTCATGAGTAGAATTCTCACAAGCTTTCCTGTGGATTTCAGCTGGCTGGGTTGATTTAGGAAAAACCTTTTGAAGCTTTTGCACTCCTGCCTGCACAGTTGGATGACTTTTTGGGTGAGTTCTGGGAAGTGCACATCCAAGAAAACCTTTCCAAGACTCTGATTTTCTTTTCCAGCTTTTGCAGATAGTCCAGCTGGAACAGCAGCATCGTGTATGCTATAGTTTAGAAATCTGACCTAGTTCCTTTAATCCGCACTAGCCATGGGAGCTCTCAGAGGGCTCAGAAACTGTGCACAGCCTCACCAGGTCACTTGCAACACAGGCTTTAAAGAAAAACTTTCATCCAAAAGTAAAAACATCCTTTGATGGATATAAAATTAACCTAAAATAGGGGGCAGGGGAGACTTTAAGCTTAAGCAAAGGCAAAAGTATTATGAGTCTTGTTTCTTCTGCAGATAAATGAAAGTTAAACTCTCTAAAATGCAGCCTCAATCACCTATGAGAGTTATTTCCAGGGGAATTCCAGAAAACAGAGAAAGAGATGTATCTGATAAATACAAATACAGGATTAACAGCAACTCACCCAATGGCAGGACCCCAGTCAAGCTGCTGAAATGAAATATAAAGCCTACAGTAGGTCCTAGATTCCCTGTTTGCTGTGCTGTGTACTCCCAGTGCTGGAGGGGCAGTGTACCCCAGCTGGTAGGCTGCCATCCGCAGAAAGGCTGCTGAGAGGGATGGGGAGACCGCCAAAGTGTTATTAAATCCTAAATAAAAGCAATGTTGCTTCTTTCTGCCTCTCTCCCAGTGCTATACTTAGAGGTCCAGAAGTCACCTCTCTGAACACCATTTCTCTTCCCAAAGTCATCAGTCAAGCATTTTGATGTTCCTTTTATTTTTCCCTCACACACACACACACACACACACACACACACACACACGCTTCATTTTTTTCTCTTTTTCCCCAGTGAGGGCTTACTCCTCGCAACAGGAAAAGGCTGAGAAAAAGAAGGCTGAGAAACCCATTTCTAGGCGCCCTTTTCTCCGTATAAGCAGAGATTTTTATAAACCATATTCATGATCTGTTTGAAGTCTGGTTTCTTCTTACAATGATAGGTGCCATTTAAAAAGAGGAACAGACCTGCTCTCCCTCTAGTCAAAGCCAACAACAACATTTCTTATCCTAAATCACACTCATCTTTTCCTTCTCTCATAGCAGAGCTTTTCCCAGGCTCCCAGCCTTTCTCAATAGCAGTGCCCCAGCCCCCTCTGTTTCTTTTTTACCAGAGCTGGAGACTATATTCCCTTCCCATGAGAAAATGCCACTATAATATTTGCTGATTTTTCTTTTTTTTCCCCTTCCACCCCACTCCCGTTTTTGTTTCCTTTTGACCCCAGTGACACACTGGGAAGAGCTCTCCACCCAGCCATGCCCACTGATACTGAGCCTGCTGGCCAAGCAACTACAGCTGATTTAAAACACAGTCCTGTGAACGAACAGTTTGACCAGTCCCTTGCCGTGCACCTTCCCCCAGATTGGTTTGCTTCTCTGGGCCTCAGGGTCCAGATGTTCCCACCACCCTCCTCACGCCTCCTTCGGAGCAGAGATAACACGGTCCCAGAGAGGAGACCTCTGGGCCTCATTAGCAATGTTGAAAATGCATTTTGAATGCAGTCTTCATCACAGAGTATCCCGACAGCAGAGACATACTCRTCTCACTGCTTTGATCAGGTCACTTAAGGAGAATATCAAGTGTACAAACAGGACATTTGCTGAGATCACCTATGAAAATTTAAGAGGTGGTCACTGCCTGCCCTGTAACAAAATTCCCATTCCTAATCTGCACAGGAAAACATTTACAGGATCATTGGAGTTTTGTTTTGCTTGTTTTTAGGCAATGGGAATTTTGGTTTTGTTTCCCGGGACTCCCATGCAGCCAAAGGGCTTTTCCGAAGTAAAACCATTACAATCTACAAAAAGATGGGCCCAAAGGGCATTCTGACTGGACAAAAGCAGAAATATTATACTAATGGTAATAATTTGAATACAGAGAATATTCAGGGTGAGATGGCTGAGCAGAAAGAAATAAAGGTGGGTTTTGGAMATGCGTATAGCCCCTGCTGCTGCTGCAGAGCTGATTCTGCTTTTGGACCCCTGGTGTCAGGAGAAAACCACCCCAGATACAGGTCACAGCATCACTGTAGGGATCCATACACATGTACCTGTACAACATCAACATTTGGCTGCAGTGAAGGGGAACCCCAACATTCCCATGCATGGCTGGACCCCGCAGAGGCAGTAAGCCTGTGGGGCCAGCCGGGCACGCAGTTTTCCCCACCTCCCTCTTTTTCAAAGGGTCCTTTCTTATCATCCCCCCCTCCCCATCCAACCTCCCCATTTCCACACGTTACTGGCATTCAAGACAAATATTTCTCCCAGCCCCTTTGGTCTGGTGTGTCCCCCCCGGCTTTAAGGAGGCCCCTTTATCAGGCAAGATCACGGCGAGCCGGGCAAACATTACCTCAGGGGCACCATGAATCGGGGCTGGGGGCGTGAATAGGCCCCATACATTCTCTCCAGCCTCTTCCCTTTCCTATAGCAACCAAGTTGGGAGCAGGCAGGTCACACAGCCCCTCCGTTGTGTGGAGAGCCCCGCTGGGGCCGGGGGGGCAGCCATTTGGTGGGAGCAGGTCACAGGGGGATGGAATTGGGAACAGGGRGCGTGGGGGCAGCACTCAGCCCTGTGCAAATATGGCAGGGGGTGCCCCAGCTTCCTGCTTGGGGCTTGGCCTGTGGCTGCGCCCCACTGGCACCTGGGTCTCTCTTCCCTGTTAACCAAAGTCATCTTTTCCGGTGTGAAAGCAGAGCTGCTCATCTCCATCCTGGTCTTTTCTGCCCTTCAGAGAGGAAAAAGGAAAACAGCATAACAAAAAATCCTCTGTGTCAGCCACAGATCCCAAAGGAGAGCACCAGGCGAAAGGGAGGGAAGGAGCAGAAAGAAACTGGTAGATCTTTCCACAAACAGAGGTTCTTCCAGGAGTCTTAGAAAGGGACCCTCTGCCAGCAGATGCAGCACACTGTGTGCAGGGCAGGAGCCACTGCTCAGGAGGGTGTCTCCAAGGCAGAATCCCAAACCATTGTGCCTGCCTGTCTGCACCAAGCCCCAGGACTCCCCGATAGACTCTTCTGGGAAAGCTCCTCAGCCTTGACGCATACAACAGCACCAAGGTGGGAGACATTTTCTTTTGCTACCTGGATTTTGCATGGCAGTGCCCAGGAGCTGGGATCAGCTGTGCCCCTCACCAAATCTCAAAGCATGTGGACCTCATTTCAGTAGTCCCCTTGTCCCTCACCAGGCGTGAATGCCAGCTCCCTCATGGCACCCAGGAGGTTTTCCACAGCCCTGTGCATGCACTCTCCCGCTCCTTTCCCCACCACAGGGCTCTGTGCCGTTTCTTCCCAGAGGAATTTGCAGTGGATAAATCATGCAGAGTTTAGCTAAAGATACAAAAAGGCCATCTGTCCTCTCACTTCTGACCTCCCATGGGTCAGCCCTCTCTTGGCACACTTCCCACTGTGACTGTGGAGGTAGGATCTAAATGCAGTTGCACAAAGGGACCAGATCTCACCTGGCCTCATGAAACTCTATGTCTGTGTGCCCTCAGGGACAGCAGACAAGGCACACACCCTGGCACAAGCAGCATGACCAGAGACAGCACTGATCAACAGCCTGGGAATGGGAGGCAATCGGCTTTTTCACAGGGAAAAGGGAAGAGGATGACATCTTGGCTCTGTGAAGCTTTCCCGTGCAAAATATTTATGATCTGATGTGACAGGGAGAGTCACGGGCAAAACTCTACGGGCAACAGCAGCCTCCCTGTGGCTCCACACATAAGGAACATGCACAGCTGTGCTGAGTCAAAGTGAGCATCGATCTAGCCAACTGCTCTGTCTCCAATGCAGGCTGATAGATGCCTGAGGGAGAAGAAGAGAAGAGCAGGCCAACAGTGATATTGCCTCTGCATGCTCTCCCAGGCTGACTGTAGCTCAGTACTTCCCGAGAGAGAGGCTACCTTCATAACTAAGAGTCCTTGAGGGACTTTTACTCCTTGAGTCTGACTAATCATCTTCAGGAGTCACAGATTTTTAGCACTCACTGCATCCTGATGCTTACCCAATGGTTATGTGAAGGACTAACCCTCTGCTTTTGGACTGTACATGATACTGTCTTCCCCTGACATCTTAAATAAACAAAAAATAACATTAAATGGGTAATTTTTCTTCCTGGAAGTATGATGGTGTATAAGATGCCAGACCAGATCCTTTGACCCCAGACTTCTGGTAAGATGCTGTATATACCCACCCAGTAATGGGATGCACAGGAAGTGAGCTCCATCTCGTGTCTTTTGCATCATGCCCAGGTGTAATGGGGCTTGTTGCCTTTCCATGCCAGAGGTGCAGCTCCTGGAGCTGATACTGTTCTTAGCTGTATGGGACAGCTCCTGCCTCTGCTGGGAGCTCCTCCAGGAACTCCTGCAGCGTACAATGGCACCACAAATTCAGCCACATATTTCTCACTTTTATGCGGCTCTCCTATTTTATTTTCAGTGGCCCTCCCCCAGGAGCCATTTCAGCCACTGACATGGCATACCTCTCACAGAGAATGGCCATGGATAGTTGCAGTCCCTTCCTTGGGCTCAGCTTAACCCATCAGAGCTCCCAAGCCATCACAGAGGTCTCAAGCCATCATAGAGCTCCCAAGTCTAAAAACAGAGACGTTGAACAGGACTTTGTCTTCCAGGAGAGAAAGTAGGATAGGTTGTAGGGGTGTAGACATGAAAAGGACCCTGCTCAGGTATCACCAGCACTATCTGAGAGATACTAGTCTAAGCCTCTCTGATAACATCACAGGAAGGATCTCCCATTGTGCTCTTAGGTTGTTTGCCCCAACATTAACTAGCCTGACAGTTAGAAAGCTTTTCCCTCTATCATACCTCAAATATTCCTGGACACTTCTGCGTGCTAAGCCTCATACCAGCTGGAGCTTTTCCAGGACCTGTGGTTTTACTCCTAAGTATAGAGGGAAACTGTCAATTTGAATTCTCATGTGTTTCCAAAATGAGTGTGTTGTGGTTATTTTACTAACATTTTTTTATGTCATGGTAGCAGCCATGAGGCACTATGAATTGTACAGATGGTGAGGGAAGATTGGTCTTCCCAAAATCCTACATGATTCATGGAGAATTAGGATGCTGACAAAAGGTGGGTAGCAGGGAGCATTAGGCCAGGAAAGTGATAGTGATGGTGACTAATATCCTGAAATCCAGGAGCTGTTTTGGCTCTCCTACCCACGCCTGAGACCCTCCAAAACTCTTGTGGTTTCACAGTCATATATTCCACTTTCTAAAAAAGCTTTCCCTCTCCCCCCAAGGCTTGTGCAAGGCCCACCCAAACAACGGAAGAAACTCACTGACCAAACGAAAACCGATTGCACCCAAAGTGCTGACACACACACTGCGTGGCCCAGCCAGGAGCCGAGCATGAGCGTTTTTCTCCACTCTTGGGCTCTTGGGAAATTCACAGCTCAGCAAGACGATGGAAATAACTATGCGAGAGACGTGCATTTTTAAGTGGATAGTGCCCCTTCAACAAGTTCCTATGTCTTCTGCCGAGAGATAACTGGGTCTGTTCCAGGATATTTTGGGTTGTAGGTAAAACATCTGATGCCTTCTGCTGGATCAAGGGTAGGGAAATCCCTCCTTGCCCTGGTTGCTCTCCTGTTCTGTGACAAGAAGTCAGCCTCCATCCCAACATGCGTAGCCATTCCCACCCCATGACAAGGATTGCACTTTCCAGGCAATGGAGAAAACCAGCCCTTTGATCATGCACCAAAGACACTGCTAGTCATATCACAAGGAAAAGCCTGGAGGACAGCAAAGAGCAGGAACAGTTTGCAGAGTTCATGACGTGTTCCTCACAGGCCTCTGAGGGCTTCAGGAAAGAGGGGATATAAGATGGAACAGGTCCTGTGCCAGAGAATATGGTCTGGCAGACTGGGCTGTGGACTGCAATCCCAGCTCTACAGGGTGACATGATGGGGTAAGGCAGTGCCCTATGTACGGTGAGCTACCAGATGTTACACCGAGCATGAGACACAAACAGCATAGCAATACCCTCCAACATCACCCTGCCCCACTCCAGAGCTGGGCACTGCCTCAGCCTGGGGCCATTGCCCCATGCATCCAAACTCAAACCATGTGGGACCCTGGGGAAGGGCTCGTGCTGGTTCCCAACCCCCAGGTAGGCTTGAAATCAACACCAAGAAGGGCTAACCACCACCATGGCATAGATAGCCTCAGCATGCAGAGCCACCCACATTCCTTCTCCCCTGACTCCAGGGCAGAAAACCAGGCAYTGCCTGGTAACTCACTGTATTACTTGGGTTTAGGATATCGGCCAAGTTGGTGGATTTGGTGCATTGGCCATGCTGCAGGCAGGGCTGGCTGTGTTCACAGTGCAGCAGGGAGAATGTGCTGCTAATAGGGCTCCAGCCTCAGCCACAGAAGGTTCTTGCCCCTCTCTTCCCACCAAAAACCCCTGCCCTTGAGGAAGAATCCTGGTGGAGAAGGCAATTCCCAGCACTGGCCAAGAGGATCTGGTGGCGGGTTCTTTGTCTTCGCAAAGCTCAAAGACTCAGCAAGGGAAATTATCAGGAGTCCTGAACTGTCAGACAATGCTCCATCCTAACACAGAGGTGTTACCAGTCACAACTTTTGCCCTGAGCCAGACATAATCTTTGCACATCCCTGTTGTTCTCAGCCTTTGCCTCTTCACCAGGTATTCCCATGGAGGAAAAACCACGAATTTGGGATTAAAGCAYAGGGCTCAGGACTCCCTCCTCTGCATGCAGCGTGCAAGTCCCTCCTTGCCTCTGTATCCCCTCCAGGAGCCAGGGTTGACAGGTCCCTGCCTCCTTTTTCTGGGGTGCTGGGAAAAAAATCCCATCTGCTGAGGGCTGTGTAGGCATCAGCCCCCATGCTTCCTGGTGGGGAGCAGGTTAACACGTAGCTTATGCGTCATATTTGCAGTTTATTTAAAATCAAAGACAGGCAGGAGAATAGCAGGGATGCGTTGGCTAACGACCACTTATCCTGCCACCCCCATGCGTGCAAAGTCTCCATTTGAGGCATCTGTGCCTCTCCAGGGACATCCTCTGCTCCCAGACTGTGGGCAGAGCCCCTCTCTCTCCTGCCCCCCAGCCCTGCAATTGCCTGTGAATGAAAAGGAGTTATTATTGCTACTTCTTTTAAAATCCATTTCCCAGAAAAGACACTTCTACCTAAAAAAAATAAATAAATAATCTATGTTAACAGGAGCCTTCGGCAAGGCACCCACCTTTGTCTTCCTGCCTCACTGCCACCCACCCAAATCAGCAAGAGCAGTGGGTGGCATTTACAGAAGATCTCCCTGCTGAGAAGCAAAAGCACTAGGAAGGTGGCCCAGCTACCAGAGTGGGAAATGCAGTGGTCTGAGAGCTCTTGGCCTCAAATCAAAGTGGTTTATTTCTGGTAACTGAGCCACAGCCGCTTCCAGTAACGCTCATAAAGCTCCTTTCCGCTCGGGAGACAGTGACTTCCAAGGGCCATCTCAGCTAGCGTTCTAGTCTGGCTTCCCTTAAAGTGTGCTGGTGGTAGGCTGAAGTCAGTGAGGGAGCTGAGGCTGCCCACGATCCCACGTGGGGGACAGTAGAGATTTCCTAACAGAACCCACAAGGCACTTTTACACCGTGAGTACTGACAAGCCAACCTCTTATGGTCTGGCCAGCATCCATGTGTTTGGAGAACAAGGGAGCAGGATGGCTTATGAAGATGCCTGTTCCTGTCATTCCCAAGATCTGCCTTATCCAGGCAGGAACTCCCAAAGACCTGCTCTGAACAGGTTGCTCACATCACTTCACTCCCACCAAGCCCAAGACAGGGCAGTGTTAGCTGGGAACAGCTGTGCCTTCTCCTTACATCTGCTCTAGACCTAATGATGTCTTACAACTGCACTGTCCCATGGGGAAGCTGGGATGTTGCCTAAAAGACATCTCATGGGGAAGCTGCAAGAACAAAACCACAGCACATCAAAGCCCAGCCTTGCCCAGAGCTGTTGTACATCCAGATCCAGTGACTTCAGGCCATAAGAATGCCCCCAGAGCTGCACCAAGGTGAAGCTGAAGAAGGCACGGTCCAGCCAGCTACCACAAACCACTCTCTTGCCATGCCAGACCCCATCGCTGATTGTTAGCCTGCTTGTCGTCAGACAGAAACAGGCGGTCTCATCTATCATGGTGTCCTGCCTCCTGGCCTCAATGGAAAACAGTAGCAGGGTTGCAGTCAGAGCATCAGCTTCAGCAAAACGTACCCTCTGCTCTCCACAGCACTCCTTGCTCTCTCTGGGGGTTCTCCTGACTGCATGTGTCCAGCTACCCACCAGTGCCACAGCCAGGCACTCAGCTCTGAGAACCTGACCCTGGCCAAAGCCTCTCCAGATCCTGGCTCCAGTGGCTAAACAGCACCACCTGGGGCACTTTATAAAGCAATTGGCTAATGCTGCTTCTTGGCCATTAAAAATATTCCATGTGTTCTGCACTTAATTGTTTAGCTGATTTCGAGGGTTGCACAATCACCCCTTTTATCTGCCTGGAGTTTGTCCCCTTTGCATTTCAGCCTGTGCCCCATTCACCTGACACTGAAAGCTGCGATACACAGGAGCCTCTCCAGGTTTCCCTGCAACATTCATTCCACTATCACATTGCCCTTATTTCCTTTCCAAGCTACCAGCAAGGCGTCAGTGCTCCCTTGCTTGAGGCTGCACACTTGCTACAGCAAATTTTTCCCTGTTTTGCCTCCTGTCCTGTCATTTTGGAGGTCAGAGCTGGCCATGCAGCACTGAGATGGGGAATGATGGAGCAGCAAGGAAAGACAAAACCTCTACCCATGGAAAGCACACCCGATGAGTACACATAGCTTGGCCTTGGCAGCATCCCACTGTGTGAACAGGCACACACACGCAAACACAGCAGCAATGCACACACAGACCCAAGCACCGCCGTCCAACACCAGCACGCTGATTCCAGAGCTCAGCTCAAGGGATCTGCCCCTGAACTCCCAGATGCTGCTTCCCATTTATCTCCTCTCTCAGGGACTACCCAAAGCACTTGCTCGTCTTCCAACCCAAAAGTCAGGGTGGGAGCATCAAGAAAGTTGTCCCAGCAGATCCCACTTCCCACTCGGGTAGGCAAGTGCTGCCAGTTTCCTGGGGTCAGCCAGGGGCTGTTGCTAGCACAGGGAGGAGGGATCTCATTCCCAGCTGATGTGGAAATGGTGGGGATCAGCTGAGAGCCCTGCTTCAGAGGCTCCCTCCACTGCTTCAGGCTGTGATCTGGCCTTTCCTTAGGGCAGTCACTTTAATGACTGAGCATATCCCAGTCTGAATTTCCTGCCAAGTTTCAGTCACAGGGATGGAGAGAGAAATGCATGCAATAAAGGGGAAAGGCGAGCGAGGCAAAGGGAGGTAGAGATATGTTATCTTCATCACATCACCTTGGCAGAGAAGAGCCTAAGGAAATGAAGGCAAGCAAAGCAATACATGCAAGCAATGGATGGCCCTTCCCTCAGGCCAGCCAAAGACCAAAGCTGGGCAGTGACATGAGGTGCTGCAGTGAGGGAGAAACACAAAGAGCAAAGGACCCCAGTAGAGAAGGGAAGAGGAAGAGAGAGAAAAGGTGAATAAGGGTGTAAGCACCTCCATCCTCCCCACAGACTCCTAGTAATCAGGAGTATGTAGGAGCCTTCAGACTCTAGACAAGCGAATTAGTGAGGATTAACAGCCAGTAGAGAACAGGTGGCCAGAGCAGCTTGGATGCAGTGCAGGCTTGCAAAGAGCTTGCTGATCACTGAAGTTCATGAACACAAGAGCCCTATGGTACCTCCAAGTTCCACTGGCCCCTGTCTCTGGGAAGCCCAGCCACTACAGCACCCGACCTTAATACATGATGTTTTCCAATCAAGGTTTGTTCCCTTCCTGTCTGTGCCTCTGCCTCACCATTCTGCAAAGGAAAATGCTAGCAGGGATGTAGCCATGCTCTACGTGGCCAAATAGGGCAACAAGGCCAGGGGCATGCCTGTCCTTTCAGTTCCCTGGCTGTTGCTTACCCTAAACCAGGATGTCCCCTCTGTCTGCCACTGGCTATGGGTGAGGCTGGCTAAGGGTCCTCACTGAGGAACCCAAAGCCTCTTGTGCTCATGCCTCTCCGCTTCTCTGATCCACTCACACCATTGCTTCCACCCCGCTCAGTTTGGGCAAACGAGCCTTGAACTCATCCTGTCCTCCTGCAGTGACTGAATTGTTCCAGGGATGTGCTGGAAGTGATCCCCCAGGTCAGCTGTGTTTGTCGCTGTGGTGTTTGCCAAGCCAGGACTCAAACGCAACCCAGAGCTTCTACAATCCATCTGCCTTCCCTGTGGGACCCCACACCTCTGGCCTTCTGCAGCCCCAGCACATAAAGGAGAGCACGAAAAGCTTTTGCTTGGCTTTGAAGAGGGGAAAAAAWTAGAGAGGGTGGTAAAAAGAGAAGAGCTGATGGTACCTGCAGTGTCATCTCTCTATGCAAATTTGGTTCCTTCTGTTCCCCAGTTCTGCAAATAGCAACAAACACTATGCATTGATATTACTGCCAATGTTTTAATTATTGTTACTAATAATATAATTGATATTAATAAACAGTGCTTTCTGAGGACTGGAGAAAAGCCTTACAGCAGRTGCAGAGGAGAATGAAGCCAAGGAGATGAACATGGGTGGATATCCCACACCACACTCCGCCCCTATGCTGTTGCTCTCCCCCACCCCATGGCCCATCTGGTACCTCCCAAAGAGCGCTGTGGCATCAGGACAGAGTCAGTGTCCTGGCCTTCCTCTCAGCCTGCTGGGAGCCACCACGCTGAGTCTCCCTTCGCAGCAGCACTGAGCTGGCCTGGAAACCACTGTGAGTGGCCAAGAAGAGGAAATTAATTCTGAGGCCGCTTCACCATGAAGCCTCAGAAGCTAATCAGGGAACTTTATTAAAAAATAATAACAGTGATAAAAAGAGAGAAGAGTAAGCTGCCTTGGAAGCCATTCAACTGTGAGCTGCTGGGAGCACGGGAGGCCTTTCCAAAGGCAAACACAAGCGAGCCTCCTCAGGGCCAAGTGGTGCTCAGGGCAGCAGATTGCAGTTATCAGTCCTGCCGAGGTCCAGCGCCAGAACACTTCTGATCAAAACCAGCCCCTGCTGGGAATGAAACACATCCCCTTGCCACTTTTTGCCAGGATMAGTTCCTGCCTGGACAGCAATGAATGAAAACATTTCACAGAAGCTGGTGGTGCCTCTTCCCAGCAGTTTTCCTTTCTGAAGCCAGGAATTCCCCAGCGGCATGCCTGAGGCTTACCCAGGTCCTGCTCTGTGGGCAGCCAGAGCTCTTCCAGCACCTGGTGATGTGGCAAGACCAACATCATCTCAAAAGTCTTTTRTTTTTAACGTTTTTTTAACAAGTGTTTACAAACAAAGCATTGCTCAGAGGCTCAGGGTGCGCACCTGGAGCGCACTCCCCTTGATACCACAGAAATCAGAGGGGGCAGGGTTGGGTGTCCTCAGAGGTACTTGCAACTTGTCATTGTATTTCCTAAACTCCCTCCCCGAAACTCCCTTCACCACCACTGCTAGGAAGGGTGAGAAGATGGAAAAGTACCACTGATTGCCCTCTAGTCCATTCTCCAGCTGGGAGCCAGAGCATCACTGAAATCCATGCAAACAGAGAGCAGCCATCTCCTTCCTGGGGATAAGGTTCCATGGACATGAAATGCTGCCTGAAGTCCAGCCTTTTCATCTGTGTCATGCCTCTCCTCCCCACAGCTGTCCTGCTTCACGGCTCTCCTGCACTACTTACGAGTCTTCACCTTTGTCTGACTTCAGCTGCTCTCTGGCAGTTTCCTATCATCTTTTTGGCATCTCTCTGCTCAGGTGAGCTTGTCCAACTTGAGGGAAGGGCTCCACTAGTTTATCCTTCCCACTCTGGCAGATGGCCCACAGGTCACAACGGAAGGAATGCTCCAACACATCCTCACATCTCTTCACACCACTGTCCTTCAACCTTCACATGCTCAGAGTTTGCATCTCTCATAGAAGATGTGTTGTTTCAGCAAAGCATGATGTGATGCTCTATTTTCATGTATGTCACCCCACCAGAGAAATCCCCGAGGCAGAAAAAGTCAATTCTGCATGCCCCAGTGTGGGGACAGTACCTTTCGCATCAGCCCTCAGGATGACCCTGTCCTCATGTGGATTCACCCTGCCTGTTCCATCACCAGCAGCTCATGGACAAAATGGCCATTTCATGCAGGTGAAGCCCCTGTGCCAGAAGATCATCTCTAGGTGTGATGATATACTGCTCCAGGAATAAGCGAGACCCATGTTAAGAGGCAGAAGTTGAGGGGGGAGCTGAGGGACAGCAAAGCCAGAGCAGGGAGCAATGCTACCAGAGAAAGGAACACTTCCAWGGACTATGGGAGGCTAAGCCCCTGTGGCTCAGTCTGATGCATGTCAGAGCATGGCTGTGGTTGGGCCATCATCATTGTACTGTGTTTGACTGGGACATCCCAGACGAGGCCATGCTGTGGTCACTGGAGCTGGAAACCACTTTCCTGTGTCCAGTTAGTACGTGTTGCCCTACACACTGATCCTCCACATCCAGCAGAGAGCTCACCAGCAGCAGGGTCAGACTGGCTCCCAGGAGCCAAAGGCACCTTCCAAAGAAGTGCTCCTGTGCCTGGCCGGGATGGAGTTAATCTCCCTGAGTCACTCATGAGACAAACAGCCACCAGCCCACCTCCCTGCAAACACAGCCAGTCCTGGGGCAGAGCACAGAGGCTCGTCACTTCAGGTGCCTCACACACGAACTTGGCTGCAAGTAGGAGAAAGAGGCGGGGAAACCCTCGGATTAAAGAAACCACAAAGCCTGTCTCTGCATCTCCTGTCTCTCTGGACGGGATCGATAGGAAACCAAACATCCTGTACACACAGAGCATGCGGTATGGCAGGGATGTGAGCTTATCACCCACTTCCTCCGTGAGCATGTCTGCATTTGCCAGGGCTCAGTCCCACTCCCAGTTCCACGCAAACAGAGGTGCAAACAAACTGCCAGCTCATGCCGACCTCTTTGCTCCCCAGGCAGCCTCTGGGGACCAGCTCCCCTCCCCTTTCCCTCCTTGGGGCACAGTGGAAGCAGGAGAAAGTGCTGCTCCTCTGCCCCAGGGAGAAAGGAAACCTGCAGCCCACATTGCTGCAAACCCAGGTGCCTTTCCAGGAGTTTTCTCCCCTCCAGGAAGCACCCACCAGGCTCACCCCCCAGCACCTTGCCAGTGTGGCAAGGAATTGCTCCAGCATCTGGGCTCATCCTTCTCCCCAGCCCCAGGGTCCTCGAGAAGCTCCAGAAGGAAAGGGCACAGGCACTTAGGGCAAGGGAGTCTACAGGCACTGAAAGCCACAGACAAATCCCTCAGCTAAGGGAAACAGGCACCACGGTCCCTTCTGCATGTCTTGACCACTATCTACGAGGTTTTCCTGCAGTCCCTGTTTTCCTTTGGGCCAACCCCAGCACGAGACCCCTGCTATATCTGTTATTTCCACCGTGTGGTCCATTACACAGCTGGATGTCTTGGACATAAAAAGCAGCTCTCATGGCTAAATTAACTGTACTGCTGCATGCTTCATCAGGGCTGGGAGTTTTCATCTTGAGGGAGAAGTTAAGTGACAGAGGTCCCTTCACTGCTTCTGTKAGGTTAAATGTGAATTTCTCGGGGGCTCTCCTGGAAAATCAGTCATCTGGGAGCTGTGAAGTGCCCCCAGGGATGCATCGGCAAGGCAGAGGAAGGCTGAGAAGGGAGTAGAAAGCTCACCCACAGAGTGAAACCTGGAGTGCATCTCAAGCACTGATAYTGAATAAACCCCATGACCAAGTTCTCCCTTTGCCCAAGCTCACCCTCACGAAGGAAAACACATGATCCTGGAGGAGATGCTGCACCAAAAGCCACAAGCTACCCCTTTGCCTTCACCCACAGTCAGAGGAGATATTTACACCTTCACTGAAAGCCCACCATGATTCTCATTTCCTCTGCAGCCCACTCCGCCTGGCAGAAGGGGCCAAGGTAGGGAGGCTGAAGTGGCTGCCACAGCCCCTCAGGCTCTTTGCACCTCTCCACCCTGGTCCCAGGCTTCAGGGGGGAGACATTATCAGTCACAGGTGACCCCCAGATATCTCTCACCACCCTTCAGGCTCCTGACATCACACATTCATTACAAGCCTCCTCCCTCCTCAGGGGCAACCTGGCTTTCCGGACCCCCCTGAAAGTTTGTCAGGGATGCCAGGACACAAAAGGGATGGTGGGACACATAACCAATAGCCCACGACGTGCTAATCCTGGGATTAGCCAGAGTTCAGAGGTTAATTACAAAGGTGTGGAGAGGAAGAGGGCAGAACAGGGACCACAGGAAGACACAAAATTACTCCTCTTCCTAAGCAGCAAGCCTGGATCCAGGTGGGCTGCAGTTTCTGAAAGACAGTGTGAAGGAGGCAATAGTCTGGGAAGACGTGATCTCCCACCTGGAGTCAGAAGGGCTGGTCCTGACCCATCTCCAAGGCACTGAGCAACTCCTAAGCCCCAGGTCATAAAACTAGCACAGTCTCCCCCACATGGGGCTGAGGAAACTAAACCCACTGGAGACTGTGCACAGCTCTAATATAATCCAGGTTCTGCAGTAACATAAAATGGGGATGTGCAGGGCAGATATTTCAGGGGGAGGTGGCAGGATTTACAAATCTTCCCACCCAGACTGATTTCTCAGACATCTCTGTGGCAGAGAGAGGCATCCCGCAGGGAGATCTGAATGGGCTCGCAAGTGGGAAGCAGCATAAACGCTTCAACCTCAATTCATTATCAGAAAACATTGCTAATTTGCTCCAGCACAACCCCACTAAGTGCGGTTTTCTGGCTTGCAGGCTATAGAGTGGCTATCTCTGCAGGATACTGCTCTTGGATTAAGTAGCCTTGCCCACCTGTGGAGAGCTGCCTGGGTGCCCAAGCGTGGCAGAGGCAGCCTGGTGCCACCAGCTGAGCCCTGCTGATCACCAGGGGAAGAGAGGGAGAGCAGAGGGCCCCTTCTCAGGGTCTCCAGGCAGCAGCTCCTGGGGAGTCAGTGCTGTCGGCCCACCAACAGGTTCCTGGCATGCCCCTCGCCCGCCCCATCGCTGCTGCATCCCCAGGGCTTTCTTCTGGGATGTCATTAGTCAGAAACTGCTGCATATGACCACACATCTGGAAGGAATTAGATGACAAGAGCCTCTGCCAGCTGTCTTCATTTAGGTTTGTTCATACTTGGAAGCGCTCTGCAGCGTGATCTGTAAAATAAAAACTTGCGCTGATTGACACGAGCCGAGGGTTTCCTCTGAGGCGCTCCCCGCCCCCATCGCCTCTGCCCAGGACGACAACATTAGTACTCATTACATCCCRGAGGCTGGCTGCATACTACAGAGGAGGTTGTGTAAGAATAATAATGGCACAGCAGTTAACCATTGCCTTTCTCCATGTCAGAGCGTGGCCAGTTCCAGCATGGACAGGAAGCCCATGGGAATGTCAACCCTAGCTGACATTAAGACACTAATTAGGACACTATCATTAGACCAAATGATACCACCAGCATCACCACCTAGGGGGCATCCAGTGGGACTTTGGTGCAGCCCTGCTGGGAAGCCAGGGCCTGTCCCTTAGGACTTCATCCAATGCCGAATGCTGCAGTACGGGCATCCCAAGGGCTTTGGGGTAGCTGGTTCCTTCCCTATCTCTATTTCTGTATGTTGGGCTTCTCCAGCTTCCTTCCCAGACCCCAGCGACCCCTGAGCTCATGCATTTTGTTCTGCGGGGAGAGGGAGGAGAGCCCCCTGCTGCAGTAGTCTGGGGGAAGCTGGCCTCCCTCTAGCACTTCCCACAGACCTCCACATGCCAGACTGGGGCAGCAGGGCTGGTTGTGCTGCCTCCGCTGTAAGGAAGGCGATGGGGAGGACACCACTGTTGTGGGGCACATGGGGCTCTAGGTAACATAGCAGCGACCATCCTGGCAGCAGTGTATCAGTGGGGCTGGGCACCCTGCTGCGACCACAGTGCAGGCATTCCTCATCTGTGAGTTCAGTSTAAATATCCCAGATACCTGCAACACCACGAAGCTCAGGAAGGACTGAAGAGCTCACCGGAGAAGCAGATGAGAAGCTTGGGAATCTCCCTTTTTCACTCCACACACCGGTTTCCCATCTGAGGCTGTTTTTGCAGGCTTGCCTCTGGGAGATTAACAAGGCCTGGGGTCAACCAAAGGAAGCTATCAGGAGAGTAGTGTCTAAGCTTCACTGACTCTTCATGGATTTGTCAACAGACTTTGGATCAGCCGTTCCCAATCTGATAATCCAAGTCCCACACACRAAGCCAGGGGCTGCTGGGAAAACAGCTGATCTGTTTTAGGATCTTCCAGGGTTGGATCCTTCCCACAAAAGATGAAGCAGAACAGGACCAGCCAACCCCTGACATTGAGTCCTTCCCAAGAAACACGATGCTGCTGTGGGGAGGGCAGTGGGGAGGCATACTCCTGCAAGAGTGCCATGCATTCACACAGAGAGGTACAGCTTCCCTCAGCTTCTGTAGGGCACGYGTGATCTGCCCAAAAGCAGCACCAGTGTCTCAGAACAGAGCCAGGGTGATTGTCTCGGCTGTGTGACACACGATCTCCCAACAAGGCTGCCATTACTGGGCCCCAGTCAAGGGATTGCGTTCCTAAGGACATGGCTTCAATTAATGTAYTTTCTTCCCCATTTTGTTTAAAATTGGGGTTGAGCTGCTTCTAAACAGACRTGTTGGGGTAGCCAAAATATTTGCACTTTTGCTGTCTGCTTGTTTGGCATCCATGCCTGGCTGATGTGAAAATATCCTTTCCTCCCATGGGCAGTTGAGTGAGAAGCAGCTCAGGGGGTGTGGTGGTCACCCTCCACTCAAATGCCCAGCAAATCACATTGAGACAGGTCTCTGCTGCCACCATGTCTAACCTGCAACCCTGGCATCTCCCACGCCAGCTATGTGCTGTGGAAGCACAGGAAATATGAAAGGAGTTTCTCCCCTCAGAAATGCAAGGAAAGAGTACCCAGCACTGGAAGGAGTGGGCAGGAGGCTGGGGAAGGAGCATCCTTATGGGGCAACAGCAAGCAAAGTCCTCCCGCACTCACTSTGCTCATCCTGCAGCCCACATCAAGACAGGCAAGCAAGCCCCCATCAAACAAGTTGCAGGGGCCTCTGCCAGGGTGTCACAGCCCTAGTAACCCAGGGTTTTTTCATGCAGCCACTCAGCCAGGTAACAGTGTCAGGACTTGTCCATTCAGTGGAGGGAGATGGTTTCGGAGACACCCTGAACTGCAGGAAAATGTAAGGATGCACTTGAGCAAAAGACACCACACCAGGGGGTGCAGCAAGGCCAGCGCCTCCTGTCTCTGCGCTCACTGCAGGGACAGAACCCACAAAACACAGCAAAGTCCTCAGGGACTTCCACCCACTCAGCGACATTCTCAGCTCCGGCTTGTCCAGGAATGTGCCTTTGGAGACGATTTCCAGCTGCCTGCCAGGAGGCTTCTCCGCACGCAAACCCTTGTGCTGGGCGCTGGGAAATCCCCCCGCTCGCAGCCGGGCCGCAGCCGCTGTGATTCAGAGGCAGGTGGCCGGAGGGACAGCTTCCGTGCGAGCGCCGATGGAGGCGTGCGGGCCCGCGGCTGACCCTGCTGCGTGCCTGGGGAAGGAGCCGGCAGCGCAGCGTGCAGACACACCGTGACCCAGAGCAGCTTCGCCAGCCCGGCGTCAGGCTCGGGCTGCAGCTGGGGAACGCGCCAGCATCACAGACGCAGGGGAAACCTCTGCCCGTCTCCTCCTTTGCTTTAGAGGAGTAAGGAATAGCATCGTACTGTTCCCTCCTCCTTCCTCTCCGTGCAGACACAGACCTATTCGCGCTGGCAGAAAACCGCAGTCAGTTTTGGAGTTGGGAATGGGGCTGTCTCTGCAGACTTCAGCCTCTCAGCATGCTTGGCCACCTGCAGGGTTAAACACAGCCCCCTGCCCTCACAAGTGCTCTCAGCAAAGCTCCCAGAGCTTGACACGCCACCTTAACTCTGCAACAAGCTAATAACCAGTGGAGAGAGCATTAAACCAACTGCTCTGGCCCAGCAGCCCGATCCACTCCTACCCAGTCACGCACSTGGACATTCATCCGTGATGCAGACAACCAAGCTAGAAACAGTCCTAGCACATCCTCTGGCTCTGAGCCTGAGGCACCACGGTGGCAGGTTGGATGGAGCTCTGAGCAAGTTGTTCCTGCCCATTGCAGGGGGGAAATCTTTAAGGTTCCTTCCCACCCGAACTATTCTGTGAGTCTATAATTCTATTATTTCATTACCTGCTTTTGGCAGTGGATGGATCCAAACAATAAGAGATGGGAATCAGTGGCAAGGACGAAGTAGTGGCTGGTAGGATAGGCTGGTTGAAGGCAAACAGTTGGCACTTGTGGTCCAGCTGGTCAGAGATGCAGAACCAGAGGGTTAGAACAGTCCATCTCAAAGGGACACAGAGCAGCACCAAACTCCTCCTTGCTGCCCCAATTGCACGGCAGCTCAGTGCCACCAAGGGTTTGTCAGGATGTCCACCTAGCTCCCTTCCTTTTCCCTTCACTGAAGTCTTGCCCTGTCTTGTCTGCCTGGGGAGGCCAAGGGGAGAGAACAGTGGTGCAGCAGCCTCAGTCACAGTATGATACCCCAGCAACACCCCGCAGCCTCCTAACTGCTCCGTATTAATGCCACAGGCTATAGAACGGGTTTCCACCACTTGATCGTGGCTAGGATCCATCACTTCACCATGTAGAAGCTCTGCCTCTCCAGTCCTCTGAGTCCAACACATCAGGAGACCAGACCATCTCCCCCTTAATGTCCAACCCTTAAGCCCCTAAGTGTGCAAGTGCAAATGCGTAACGTGTATAGGCTTAAAGAACACCCCTGCTGATCCCACAGCTGGGTCAGCACCAGCTCTTTCCACACATGGGTCTTTGAAGAAAAGGCCATGGAACCCAGGAATACTCAGTTTCTGGCCTGCACTGCAGATCACTGTGGGCTCTCTCCAGATCCCACCAGCAAAGACATGGGCACTTTGTGAGTGTGCCCCACAGCAGGACATCTGTGACCCAGCTGTGCACAGCTGGCAGCACTGGCAGCATCCAGAGCCTCTGGCGGGAGAGGATTGCCAGGCTATGTATGCTGTATGGGCTATTCCTCCAAATCTGAGCAAGGAGCTGGTGCCCCCTCTCAGCTTTTGAGACAGGAGCTGGCTGATCCTCTATGGAGGATCCCCCTCAGCAGGACTTTGTGTCTGGATGCCACTACACAGGAGTATCCAGCGAGGAGGGAGAATGGTGATGAGGAATTGCCTTTTCCCTGATCACCAACTCACTCACTAGCTCATCATGGTGCCCCAGACAGGTCAAACTCCAGAGTGTGCTTCCTCCCAAACACCCACCAGGATGAATTCCTTGCCTTTTAGCAGAAATGTCTCATTATAAAACAGGATTTCCCTTATTTCCTCAATACCTGTGATTTAGGGCTTTGATTGCCCAACGCTTCTGTGATGGGCTTGAAGGAAAGGGGAGAGAGGTCAAGCTGATTCCTCACAACTCAATGAGCATCATCCTGAAACAGCCTCAAGCATGTCATGAAGGTCTGCCCTGAGTCATTCCCTGTTGAACTCAACACAGCCGTACAGTAAACATCCCACTCCTCAAGCCGACAACGTCAGATGCTGACTGTCCCGACTGGCTGCTCACACACACTACTCATGCATTACTAGAGAGCACTCACAGATCTATCGCAGCATCAGAGTGGGACTGTATTTTTCCAGTCTGCTGTGACTCACTGGTGAGCAAGTGRGGACGTGTGGATTGTGTCTGGTGATGCTGTGACATGCATACACACATCTGGGGGAGTAATTAGATCCATGGCCCCACTCTAACCTCAGGCTTCCTCTTCCCTGRAAGCCAGAGATCCAGGGCAGTCTGGCCTTGCTGACCCCAGGTTGGAGAGAGCTCCAGTTTGACGATATTCCTGGGACAAAAGATACTCTGATGTTCACTTCAGCCCCTACCAACCAGTGCCTTACAGACAGGGTGAATGTTGGTGAGATGATGAGAGGGGGAAGAATGTTGGCGAGGTGAGGCTCCCAAGGCCCAGCACCATACCCTGTGGTGCGTGTCCCCAGGGTCCACTGTTCCCAGCCCTGACTGCTCCTGTCATTCCCTCCATATCCTCAGCTCAGCAGCATGTCAGGCAGGGCATTTTCCAGTGGGTGCAGCCAGCGGGAAGCTCAGTCACAGGAAACAMGGCCTCATTCCTCAGGAGTCCCATGCTAGACAGACAGAGATGACATCCACCAAAATTTGCTTGTAAAAGACCTTTTCTCTTTCCTTTACCTTTCCATATCCTCCTTCTCTCTCTCCCCACCTCTGACAGCCCTCCTCTACTCCCAAGGAGGAGGCAATGATAACAGCAGAGCTGGATAATATCACCTCTCTGATGCCCAGAAAGCCTTTGGTATGTTTGCTAAGTGCTGTCTTGGGGTAGCTGCASTCTGTGCTCAGGCAGGCTGACACATGGGGGAGGGTTTCCATTGCYCAGAGCTCCAATGGGGAGGATGGGGATTCTCCAGACTGGGCAAGGTGTGAGCATCGCCACCCTGGGCCCCTGCAGATAAATTCCAGGAGTGAGATGGGGTGCAGCTGCTAAGAAGCAGGGAGGGTGCAACCACCCCACTTGACAGGGGGGTCCTCCAAGATGAAGAATGGCTGTACTTTAAAAAATGCAAAGTTTTCCCATATTTCCCTACCACTGCATTTTCTACTCCACCTCTGTTAACGTCAGACCTTGGGGAGCACACCAGGCTCAGGACCAACTCAAGCAGCAGCAAGGCAAACCCACACACCTCTAGCACGGTCACCATCACCCACCAGTCTACACCAGTGAATGCTCCTCCCCAGGGGCCAAACACCACCCTCTTTTTGCAGGGTGGGCTGCTCCAGGGCCATGGGATAGATGCTGCCTCCTCCCCAGTTTTGCCAACAGTAAGGTCAGACAAACCCAAATCTGTAAACAGCCCACATCCATTTTGAAAAATCCTTTCATCAGGATAACAAATCCTTCCTAACAAGATACAACGAGGATATCTGTTCTCCCGTGCTCTGCATCAAAGCTAAAAACCAGGCAAAACCAGGCTGGGCTGGCAAAACCTACCCTGGCTGTTATGGCTTGGTGCAGTCAGGAACCTTTCGTTTGGGGGTTTCACGCAATTGTCTTTCAGCAGCTCTTTAACACACAAAACATGAAAGCGGAGAGCTGCTCAACCTCTGCTCTCCAAAGAGGAAGCAGGAGTGAGTGTTTGCAGGCTGCTTTTAGAGAAGTGAAGCCCACACCAGCCCAGCCCTCAGTCCCCCCCTTCACTCCTCACCAGGGAAAGGGCTTGCTGGCCCCAGCTGTCTCTCCACCCCAGCTACTTCGCCAGATGTTGGTCATTAACAGGGACCAGCGTGAAGCAAGGCTGGCCTCTGAGAGCAGCCTCCCTGTGCTGTTAGTGGTACGTGTGTGAGCAAGGGTGCACGTGTGTAAGCCAGCATGCGTGTGTGTGGGCCAGCACATGTGTGTGAGCCAGCACACATGTGTGTGCAAGGCTGTCTCCAAGGGCTGCAGTAACCGCTCCTTGGGCCTGCTGCCAGAGGTGAGACGTCTTTCATGCACACGCACGCTCTTGGCTTTTTGCTCACCCTTGCCCCCTCGCTGTTTTGTAAAGCCCCAGACTCATCTGACTCAACAGCTGAACTATCCAGAGGCCCGGAGCTGGAGGTGTCGCTCCTCCTCGGCCGTGTTCACGTGCAGCATACAGTGCTTCCCCAGCGCACGGAGGTGCCAGCTTCTGATGCCATTTCTGCCGTCTCCATTTGGCTCACTTGTTCTGTCAGTCCAGCTCAGACATACACGAAAAGCCCAGCCTTCTAATTCATCTGCCGTGGGTCCTGAGGAAAATTAATCTTCAGCTTTTGTTTCCTGAGGTTGGAGTGGGAAGTGTTTACTCAGCAAGGCGATTAAGTTATTTTTGCCTCCTTTACACCAGTAACGGAAAACCATTTCAAAGGGAAAGGAGCAGGTTCAGATCTGGCCTCAGACAAAAGTTGAATGAACCCAGACCAGAATCAAAGCACAACAAAGCTTCTGGGTGGCTTGTCCATAATACTGAGAAGTCCTGACCCAAATTCTCTATCACCACAATCAGAAAAAACCTCTCCATTAAGGGTAAAGCTACAGCCTATGAATCCTGGCTCCTCGTCCCCTCTCCTGGCCACCCAGCCTCAACCCCTCCCACTGCTAGGACATGATTTCAACAGTCCTGCCTTCCAGGGACCTGCTTCATCCATTAGGTCAATTCATCTCCTAATACTGGAAAGGAAGCTCTGGAGTCCTGCTCTGGTTGTTTGGCATCAGTATTTGGAAGAGCTTTTGTTCCACCCACTGAACCCAACAGGGGCCATGGAGGCACCTAGGGATAAAGCAAAAAGTGGGGCTGAATTCATCCATACACATGGCCCCTTCAAACATGGACACAGAGTTCTCAGCTCACGCCCAGCTCAATGCCAGGTGGATCTGAGGTTGAGTACATCTTAGAAGGATGGAGGAAGAGTCTTTGACCCAAACTGAATGTACAGTAAAATTGTTTCCAATATAAAGGGCTTTTCTCCTCAAAGCTTTGTGCGATTTTAAAGCCTCCACCATTTGGCATTTACACATTGCAGCAGATGCAGCCAGAGTGCACCAGACGCTGTGTGGCTGCTTAGGAAGATGGGCAGAGGCTTGTTGCCCTCCTTGCTGCAGGACCCATGGCAACCACTGCTGTTCAGTCACTAGGAGCAGCGCCTGGGGGGTGACTGCTAGTGCCCAGTGGCTGATAGATTTAGCCCTTCCAAAACTTTCTTGGCCACAGTGGGTCAGTGGTCCTAGGGGTGGCCTCAGCTCCTATATGGGCCTCTTCATGTAGCAGAAAAATAAGCAGAGATTGCAAAGCCACAGACAATGTATTTACAAAAACCTGTGTTGCTAAGCAGACATGCAGCTGGGACTGACACCAGCTGAAGTCTCCCTCATTCCCCCTTGGCTCTGTTCCCAGATATAATGAGTTGTATTCAAGGAGCTGAGGAATTCTGCTTCCAGATCTGTATCCAACAGAAAAGGCGCAGGGGCAACCCATGGTCGTGTAACCCCCCAGGACTGGAAATGTCATCATTGACTTCACTGGGTGCATTTCACTGCTCTCCAGAACCCCACAGAGCGACTCACTGACATCATTTCTACGGCCAGGCTTGGCAGAGGCGATGGGGATGAGGCCCAGAACAGCCAGCAGGCCGGGGATGGTCAGCATGGTTTCCATATGTTAGCTCTTTCTCAGGAGTCTCTCTTTGCTGCTCAAAAGCCTCAAGTGCCCTCTTTAGCTCACCGGTGCAACAACCGTGACTGCTGCTACGTATGCAATTTCAACACATCTACAGCAAGACACCCTGGCTAAAGGAGCAACCAACTGGAAATTCTTTAACTGATTCTGCTATAGGCAAAGGGAAATGAAATGAATCATCCATGCAGAGCCCATGCTTTTTGTTGAGTTGGCTATGAAATGTAAGGTTTTCACCACTGCTGGAATACTATCAACAACTCACAGCAAGATTTTGGATGTAGACACATCTGTGCTCCCCTAAAGGTACCTGGACACTGGGCAAGTTGGATGGGCAGAGAAGAAAGGGAGAGGAGGAGCAGGAGAAAGGGAGAGGAGGAGAAGGAGAAGGAGAAAGCAAGAGGAGGAGAGACATCTGGAGAAGCACAATAGCAGAGCACTGCTCAAAAAATTAACAGCAGATAAAGAATAATGGTTGCCATTATTAATTAACATTATCACATCCCACCTGGTCCACAGAATCCATTAAGCAGACCAGAGGCCACAAGAAGCTTTCTCCCAGTAATGCTGTTTTCCAAAAGGATAGAAGAGCACAGATTTGACTTTATCTGGAGCAAAATGCACACACCAAACAATTGTGTTGTCCACAAATAGCCAATGAGAATGGCTCTTCATCTCAGCACTTCAAAAACGGTGAAAAATAAAAGCTGCAAGTAACATAATAAAGAGGATAAACATAACTTGCCCTAATGAGCGAGATAATTAAATAGACTAACAAATAGACTAACAAACTGATGTATGTGCACACTATCACAGAGCAAGATGTGCTTGAAACGAGGAGAGATTCCATGACATTTTGGAAAGTGAGATGGTGAAGACTTACACACAGTCTCGGTCAGGATACTATGAACAGGGCTTTACTTTCCTATGAAAAATTCCACTGGACTCCTTATTGATGAAGAGAAGATCACAGGTCTGTTATCTCAGCTGAAAGATTGCACTTCCCACACCCTAGTTTCTCCTAGTACTAGGAAGTGCCATTGGGTTCAGCAAGGGAAAGTGCCAAATCCTGAATCATCAGGACTTTCTGTTCACTCTGCAATGACTCAGAAGATATATTTCTAAATTCTATCCACTGCTGGTTTCCCTTTTCACCATGCTGCTCATATTAGATAAGGGTAGTCAGGCAGAAAAATATTACACAGCCTGAYTTCTGTTACCTGGTGTGTCAAACTAAAGATCCATTTTAGTTTTTTTTTTAATTTCACTTGCACATACTAGTAGGCAAAAGGCTTACTGGTAACTTTGCAGTGCATTTTTTCTCTATGAGATTCATCTGGTGCAAGATAATTTCTGGTACAGATTCTTTTCTGGGTGGAAGACTGACATGTCTGGACTGGATCTTACCTAATATTTCTCAGCAAGTTTTCTTGCTGGTTTTTTTAATTGAAAAAAAAAAATCAATTTACCAGAAATGAACAGCCCTGTGGAAATTTATCAGGGCTGACAGATCACATGGGTCAAGGTTAGGTACACAAGAAGGATGCAGGACATCCAGATTCATGGTCTACACCAAATGGACTAGACAGACTGATTCATGACACTGCTGTGGTTCCTCTGACAGGATGAGGCCTGTATTCAAATCCCTCACCTCATGAATACTGAATCCCTTACACAACATGAAACAGCTCCTTGGGAAGARGGAGACCACCTCCACACAGAAATTTGCAGGATGGGAAAAATATCTGGAACACTAAAGACTGAGATCTCAGTCCCTGCTTCAATCCAAGCAAGTATTTAAGCAGCTCTCACACAGCATCTTCAAAATACTTTGTGCCACATTGCCCACAGTGCTCTGGGTGGCCACTGCASTGACCCGTGCCTGGTAGGTCTGACCTGAAGGACTGCTCATGTGTCCTTTCACTCAGGGAGATTAATGAGGAGAGCTGAGCTGCTCCCAAAGCACAGATCTGGTTATTAAAGAGCTGAAGCAAAGTGCTGAACTCCTACAGCGTAGTAAATGGTGACCACAGACATTAAAAACTGTTGGGGACCCAGTTAATGAGCCACTTCATTGCTGAGAAAACAATGAGGCCTAAATCTCCTAAAAAGCTTGCACTGGCACCCCAAAAAGCAGATRGGATTTCAGGTGCTTCAAGGCTGCCCACTGGAGGCCCTTCTCCACACAGGCCATGGACAGTCCCTGTAGGCAGCACCCAGTGGCCCCAAGCAAGTATTTTACTTCATCATCCCCCAGACCCCATTGCCTAAGCAGGCTCCTAAGCTGACAAGAAGCTGTCATCTCCACGAAAACTGAAGAACAAGATAGACTGGAGCAAATAAAAGCCACACTGCACACCCACTCCTCTCCAGCAGAAAGCACGTGGTCCACAAGCCACAACCTGGTCGTTCAGCCCTCGGTGTCTCAACACTGCTTATCGGGAGTGCAACCTCAGCACCAACCACACTCTGATACCACCAACGGATGATAACTTTGGCTCCCACAGCCACCACAGCCCCGCAGGCCAAGACGCAAACAACAAATCCCTGGCATTTACCAAACTGCCAGGAGGATGCACTGATTACAAAGCTCAGACCTCGTGTCCTTTTTCTCTACCAACCTACACCTGGTGGTGTAAGAGGCCACCTCTGGAGCTGGACACCAGCTGTGGGTTCGTTTTTCATGAGAGGACCTCTCTCTGCTTGCTGCAGGGCCACAGAGCCTCTGCCTGTCTGCAGCAACCCTGTGGTCAAGCATGTGTTTGCGACTGTGTAGGAAGCTTGGCTATCAGGAGAGCTTTGAAAGGTACTGTCAGCTGCGCCTTGGCAAAGCTGCTTTCTGGAGGAAGGAATTCCTCATTGCTAGCTGGTTGCCATAGGCTAAGGAGGGCTGTGCCTTCCCAGTGTTCCTCCTGCTCTTCCTCCCCACTCCTGAGTGCTAGTCCTTGCCCAGCCAGGGTGCAATCCCTTGCTGGTTTGCTTCAGGGGCAGTAGCTCCCAGCCTGCAGGTCCAGCCCTCCTGAGTGCAGTAAGGCTCTGTGCAAGGCAGGTACCCCCGGCTCTGCCCTCCCCAGCCAGCCCCTGCTGTTCCAAAAGCCCTGTTGGCAGAGTGCCTCTTGGCTCCTAAGAAAACATCCCCTCGGGAGCTGTTCCTAATTGGTGGTTTCCTCCTCTTTCTCTTACAGCACTGAGTTTTGCTTCCTAGCTCATATTTTATAAGGCTGGTTTTTAATAGTCTGTGCAGGCTGCCAGACCTGAGTCTACCTTCAAACTACTGGRAAAAAAACATCCTGTCTGCAAGCCAGAGGATAGACGTGGCTTTGTGTCTGGATGTGGGCTGGGCCAGTGGGTCCATCTAGAAGCCAGTAAGAGCTCTAAGCTTTGAGGTTGTAGGCCTTCAACCATTTGAGTAGTGCCCAAGTATCACAGTGATGGGCACTGCAGCCCAAAGAAGACAACCCAGGGTGGTTTCCAACATGCATTCCTGAGATCAGCTAACTCATGGCATGGTGTATGTGATGGGTGTGAAGGGAAGGGATGATCTTCATAGACTGTAAACAGCCTGAATATTTATTACCCTCCCATCATTACTATATCCTTCTTCTCCAGGGATCACCAGCTGGGACAGGGAATAGATGAACCTGAAAACAGCACTGTCTGAAATGCCGACAGATTTTATTGCTGTATGCCCCAGCTGCTGAGGGAGGAGTGACGACACACAGGTTAACTTGCCASGACATGGCATACACACAGGAGGAGCCGTCTGCTCCCGTCAGTAGGCCAGGCATAGAAGACAGAGGCTGGCAGAAGCAGCATGGTCYCCTCCAGCTGCTTTGGTCATTTCTGTCTCTATCCTGCCCCTACAAACCTGCCTGGTCTCCCTTGAGAACCAGGACACTGACGTCTCCAAGGCTACTTTGGCCTTTTACTTCTATGTGGGGACTTGCAGGGTGGTCTGGGCAGCAGAGTTGATATACTGAAGCTGAACACCCATCGCACACCAGAGACAACTGGGCTGATCAGCATCTTTCTTTTTGTCCTGAGAGCAAGTTCTGGCTCTGGCAGTGGTGTCACAGAAGCAGGGCCTGCGTCCCCCTCCAGACAAGCTGCCGCTTGTCTGAACAGCCAAATTCCATGTTCACGGAGCAGGCAGGGATGGAGGCACATGGTTATGGTTGATCAAAGCCACAAGCTATTCTCCAAGAAGAAGCCCAGGCTGAACTCTGTGGTGGCACCTGCAGGTCCAGTTCCTGAAGGCAGACTGCAGTGAGAAGGAAGCCAAAAAAGCCCCACACAAGCACACACAAAATCTTCCTTCCTTCTTCCATTAGATCATCTCCTTTGCCAGCTACTCAGCTCCTCACCTCCAAATCCTCACCAGCTCCTGGGCCTGAGCAAATCTGCAAGGTATCAAACCTCACCTGCCTCTTTGCTCAGATCCAAACAGGGGWGGCATCACCCCTCCCACCTCTCACCCTCATCACAGTCCATTGGTGCTTGGAAAGGTTTCTGCTCTCCAAGGAGCCCACACACGGTGTGACTACTGAACTCCACACGTGGCTGGCAAGTCATGAGGGGATGTTTGTGCTCCCAATCCAATTTGCAGAACCAACCAACATACCATGAATTACAAGTGTCAGATATCACAGGCACATCTCCAGCTGGATTTTCCATTCACAGGGGAGGTATTGGTTCCAGAAACGGCAGAAAGTGCCTCCCAAGTGTAAGAAGGAAGGGTAACTGTCAGAGAAGGGTCACGGCTTGATCCCCTGTCTCCATCCTTCCTCCTTGCTCACTTGTGAGCTGAGGATGGGTTGCTCTGAAATGCACCACCCAATCACTGCCTGCCGGTGAATATTCAGGCAGTCTATCTCACATCTCTGAGCCTTTGACCCTACTTTCACACAAATCTCCTCAGAGATAAGGGGCAAAGGAGGAAAACCAGAGGCAGGGCTGTTTCTAGGGAGAATAGCATGCTCCCTATCTTCCCAAGAAGAATCAGGAGCATCCTGCATTCCTTCCAAGACACTGGCCTCCTTGTGCTCCAGGGATGAACCCCACCACCAAGCACAGACACCAGGTCACGAAGAAGGAGCTTGCAACTTAACTCTGTGAACGGCAGAACAGGGTTTATTTAGGTGTGAATTACTACTAATTGCTGTGTGCACTGCAGCAGAATGGAGAGGTTCCAGTGGAAATCATGGTTTGCAGGCACAAACATACATACATAGAAGCTCATCCCTGCCTCAGAGCTTACAGACTAAAGAGGAGCAGATGCTGATGCAAAAGGTCACACCAGGAAACAGATCAGAGGCTGTCTCAGTCCAACCTGAATGCTCAGCTATCGGGTAACACATGTAGGGAGAGAAAAACACTGAGGGGAAGCAGGGTTTCTAAAAGAAAGCAGGTAAAGCACATGGGAGACTTGAACAAAGAGATTCACCAGCACAAATCCCCAGCACTATTTATTCTTGTAACCAGAAGGCATCCTGATGCAGGCATACAAAATACTCAGAGAAAGGCAASTGGGTGTTGCTGCTGTCCTTGGACACACAGGGGCAAACAGATATTCAATTAGATGAAGAAGCAACCAGTCCAAACTTCATCAAAGTAACTAATTTCCTTCACTCATCTGTAATTGGCCTAAGCCATCCTGAACACAAGAAGCTGTGGAAGCCAAGAATTTAGCAAACCTTACAAAAAGATTGGACAATTATGTGGATGAGAAGAAACGAAAAAGCATAATAATGATAGCTAACAACACTTTCAGAAAAGATGCTAAAATTTAGCCTCCTGATCCCAATCCCAACTCTAATAGGTAGTAACCAGAAAGGGCTGTTAAGTGTTGAGCAGATTATGTTACATCTGCCTGCTGCAAAGTTGTTGCACCTTCCCCTGAAGCATCTGGCAAAGACATCAGAGAAAGCATCAGATAATCAGAGACAGGGTCTGGGAATAAATGGATTTTGAGGCTCAACCAGTTTGACCATTTCAAGGTTCCAGTGTTTCCAGGGTCAAGATTGCAATGTCCATATTTGTGTATACAAAGTCCTTGCAGACACCAGACAAGTGAAGCCATTTGAAGTAGCATTGCGAGTGTTTGTGATGGGTTGTGGATCTCATTATACTGTTCCTGTTTTTCTTTAAAGCTCCAGAACCTGATGACATATGATTAGGTGAGAAACATGTTATCTACATAAGACAAGTTTCTAGTCCGCTTGTTTGTGGGGAAAACCGAAAATTGTGACACTAATGCAACATGTTTTCTACATGAGAAAAGTTTCTAGTAGTCTTCATTGTGGGGAAAAACTACAAAATACTATTTAAAGGCAACTCTAAGGCTCAGAAACCAAGAAGCAAAGAGAGAAAATGATGCATTTATTCTTCTACAAAAGCCTATGATTTTACAGTTATCACAAGTTTTTGTGGTCCAGCTTAAAATGTCTGAACCGTTGGAGTTTAGAATACTGAATTTAAGGCAATGTGAACTGCTTTAAGCTCCCTCATCTCAGTTCTTGCCAGCTTCTCTTAGTCACAGGGCAGCGCAGCAGCTCTTCAGAAGCCCTCCTCTGCAGGGTCTGCCTTCCCCCATGCTGCTGACTTTCTAGATTTCATCAGACATCCTATTCAAGTCACTGTTTTTCTTAAAGCTCCAGCTCTCAGTCTCACTCAATTATAAGAAAACTTACATCATATAAGGAAAAGTTCCTATTCCTCATAGCTGCCAGGAAAAGCTAGCAATGGAGCCTGACAGTAACCCAAAAGCCCAGTATTGAAGGCCTGAGGAAAACACCAGTATCTTCTTACACTACAGAGATGTTTATGATTTGAGAGATTCAGGTCTTGGATTGTGCATCTGAACTCCTTCTGCTGGCAACATTGCTCTCCCCAGCTCTCGATTTGGAATGGGTCTCTCTTCAGCCTGCTGCTATGCCCTTCTAAATTTACACTGCTGCTTCCTAAAAAGGCCAAAAGGCTAAAAAATGCTCCACTGCAGTATGGATTCTGGATAAAAAAGGGAGATAGATGCTCCCCTGAACAACAAAACTCAGTCCAGCTCAGGCACTGGTAATATGTCCTTAGCATGGTCCTGAGCTTTGTCCCAGCAAACGTCACTGTCGTGTCTGCCTCCTGTTGGGCTCTGTGTCCCTCTCCCTTGTCTCAGGGCACAGCATCCTCTGGCCAGGGAGCAAAAGCAGCTCTCCTCTTCCTCCTCCCCTCTATTCCTGGCTCCTCTGTCAGGTTAGCAGAGGTAGCCAGAAGCTGGTAAAGGTTACGACCAGTTTTCCACTGCTGTTGTAATTCGGCTCTTGCTTCTACACCACAGCACCCTGTTGAGGCTCGGCTTTTGGTGCCTCAAAGCCTTTCTGACTGAASATGGAGTTGGACCTGAGGGTTAGTGCATTCACAGTTTGCATGGGAAGCAAGTTAGTACTCAAACCCAGTCTCTGACCCAGGTTTAGCATACAGTGTGAACATGCTCATGTATTACAGTCTTGTCCTGGGGCCAGCATCCCATGGCAGCATCTTGAAGGTGAATATACACACCTCCTAACTTCATGTAACCTGCTCAGAGAGGGGTTTCCGGTGCATCCCTCACCCCAGTACACAGGTGTGTGAGATTTGCATCTGTGGCTTCATCTGCACACAGGCAGAGAAGGCAAGGTGTGTTTTCCCTTTCCAGGGAAGGCATATTTTTCTGCTCTTTCCTGTGCCAGTATTGCCGCCACCTGGAGATGAGAGGAATGAAGGGCTCCCAGCCATTTCCTTACCTTCATCTCTCTGCCTTTTCTCAGCCACAAAGCACCCTCCTCTATTTCAGCTGGAGGGAGAGCTGGCAGCCTCCCAGCTTCTGTGCTTACGATGTCCCATGGGTGCAGCCTGTTGTGAGCCTCGCTCTGCAAAGGACGGGGCCCTTACGCTCTTGGTAAAAACGCAGCTCCTGGGCATGGGGGGAGGCTTCGGCAAAAGGAAGCAACCCCCACTCGGCTCACTCGCAGTCCTTCACCTTTTGGGAGAGGCAACATGCCCTGGGCTCTCCTGTCCTTGTTAGTTTAGAATTTAAGTCACAGATCTGCATGAATGAATACAGGCTTGTGTGTTCAGCAGAGCTGTGCACATAAAGGAGAAGGGGTTTTGTCCATGTATTTTATGGCATTGTCTGAGTAGGGAGATGGGAGGGAGCTTATACGCTGCATGTGCACGTGCACATTTTCATGTTGTCTGCACGTGTGTGCATGCGTATGTGCATTTCCATATTGTGTCTAATAGGCTCTTTGTTTCTCCAGAGAAGAAGGAAAAGGAAATCCGCATGTAATGAATCCATTTATTTTATGGAGCTCCCCTGGAGAGGGGCCGGGGAGCACAATTTATGCAAAAAACCAGGCAGCTGGTGTTGGGAGGGGGACATCAATCTGGTTTTGATTTTAATTCATAAGTGGAGGTGGCCACACAAGCCAAGGACTCGTAAACTCCCCATAGAAGAGAGTGGCCTGTTGGTGTGAGGCTGTCAGAGCCTATTTGGCCATTAGTATCGAGCTGCTCTCCACTGCATCCGACTAATTCCCGCCCTGTTGTTCTGCTTTCTTAGGATGTGTTTCCCCATGTTGAGGCCTCCCATTAGAAGAGAGAGGCAGAGCTGTACCGGGGCACAGACTGAAATCTTTGTATTGAAGGGCAAAAAAGCCCTTTACAGAGCATTTGCAGTTTATGTCACAGTTCAGTGTACAATGTATACTAATAAAAAACCCAACAAAAAGTAACATGACTTGTGTGCTACAGTCCAGTTCCTCTCTGCCATTTATAAAAACAGAGGGAGTGAGTGAGATGGGATCTTCCTGGGCTGGAAGAAATGGAAACTACATACCACTCATCAGTCTTTTTTCCATCCCTGGTATTCTGCATAACTCAATGCATATTGTCAGGACTCTGAGCATAAAGGGACAGTGGAGAGGTTCCCAGTGGAAGGGATGCTTTAACAGGGCAGAGATCTTGACAGAATTCTGTTTTATTATATGATTCTTCATCAGATCAAGAGTCCATGGGGTTTAATCATCAGTAGCATAAGAGAAAACTGCCCATAGCATACCATAACTCACACTGTGACTGTCCCACATGACAAGAAAGTTGCATTTGGCTTCCTGATGATCTCCCCCAGCCGTCTGTGCATGGCATAACTGATATGAAAAGAATCTAACTCAAGATCTAACTCAGGTCTGTATTCTTCACCATAATATCATGCATGTCCAGCAGGGGTAGGCAGGTAAGTGGACAGACAGATATATCAATTCAGGAAACCACGAATAAAAATTAGTCTTTTCTGAAAACTGTCCTCACGTGCTACCAGCAATTAATTACTGGACAAAATTAAGAAGTTTTGTATTTTACTTACTCTGTGTAACTTGGGTTCCTATGAAGAGCATGGATTCTCTAGTTCTCAACACTGAATGATATTTTTAGATCAYTCAGATACATGTTGTCCCTACAGAGAACAGACAACACTTCTCTGTTGACACTGAACTTTAAAAGACTTTTCCTTGGCAGAATTAAGGCCCAGTGGTGGGTCAGTGAGAAGAATCTGAAAGAAGAGGTGTGGTGCACTTACCACTCCCTAAAATGCCCAAACCACCTTGCAGAACAAGGATTAGTTTTTGGAGTTACAAAAAGGAARGTGGCTCATTTGCATGTAACACCTTTGTTGATTTTCCAAGTAGTCTTTCCATGGCTTTCTAAGAACTTCATTTGGCACCAGCTTATAAATCAAGGGTGTTTACACTATGCTGCCAGCAATACAGCCCCTGGCATCACCCTGCTCTTTCATCACCAAACATTCCGAACCTCCTGTTCCCAAGTGTCTGGAAGAGGAAAAAAAAAAAAGCTTTGAAAATATAAAGGCCAAGTATGCACTGATGTGAAATGCTGTCTTTAGGAAGCAGCCACAAGGAATGGGTTTTTTTCCTAAAACTAGTGGGATCAGGGCCTTTCCCTGAAACCAAAGGTGGTAGGTCAACTGGGCCATCAGTTTTCAGGCCAAGAGAAAGAGCTGCTTTTACAGACCATGCTGGAAAAAGCTCCTATAACAGAGTCTGATCTGTGGAGGAATGGATCAGGTCACAGAGCTTCCACCAGCAGTACCTTTCAAGCATAAAGTTGGATCCATTTCACAATTTTATTTTGAAAGAAACCTAATTGCTTACTAAGTCTCAGAACTACTAGCCCTCTAGCAGAGACTAATAAAGATTAGCTGAAAGGCCTCAAATTTGCAGTAAAAGGCCATTATCCCCACTTGCCCCTTGATAATCCCCAATTTAATCATTTTACTCTGTTTGAGAGACAAGATTCAGCACCAACAACCAAAACACTGTGAAAGTCAGGCAACTAGCTAAAAGTAAACAGATTACCTTAATGCTCTTCTGTGTTACATTTTCCTTCCTTGCATATGAACATGAGTGTCTTTAGTAGCATTGCAAGGGATATTTAGAATTAGGGAAATGATCTACCTCTTCACTTTCTGCATGTTTTCACTTCCACTTATCAAGTGCACATGTTTCAAGTCATCTTACGAACTGTACATTTAAGGACATTTTGGTTGAATGATACTGTACCTATCAAAGTTTTTCAATGGTCCCCTTCAGCTACAACTTGTGCAACTCTTAATTTTAACGTGTTCATCTTCATACAGACCTACAGGGAAGAGAGACACAATTATGTCCCAGTTATGGTTAAGTCCCCGAGGAACTCAAAAGACTAAGGCTTGTCCCTCACTGCAAAGCGCATTCAGCCAAAGAGGGCTGCTGATATAACTGTGCCAGCAAAACCCCTCATGTAGATGTCTTCAAATTGATGCAACCCTACACTGTCCTCATTTTTGTCACTGGGTAAACAAGGAAATGGCCCAAGGCTGGAAAAAGGAGGCAGTAAATGATGCCTAGTCCAGCAGTAAGTCTTCTGGACATGCAGACCATATTCCCCCTAGGTGGCTCTGCCAATGTAACTATGCTCCTGATCATAAGAGTAATTAAGTTATTAATCCTCACATAAAAACACACAGACCACATGTAGGTACTCTCTACTTCATGAATGGCCAGCATGCAAAAGTTTATTCTTGCTATTGTCTTGGAGTTCTGCTTCTAGAAATGCATCCCTTAATTGCTCACGAGAAAAACATGTCAGAAAAATCACCTCATGACCTGTCAAGGTCACACAGAAAGCCTGTAGCAAAGCAGAGAATTGAGGCCAGGTGGTCACATCCCCAGCTAGTCACCTAAGAACATGGATCAGATGAGGCATGAGAAGCAGGACAGCCTGGAAGCACCCCGAGAAAATCTGTGCCATCATCAGGATGTAACAACCCAGAAAACAGAACACAAAATAATTCTGGGGGAAGGGGTGAGCTACCTTGACCAACAGACACAAGGGCATGCTCACATATGCTGCTGCAAGGCTAGAGACATGGCATGCTGAATATTTCGCAGGATAGCACTATGYACATTGGTGTGTCATGCTATGTCATGCTATGACACCTCTGCTGCAAATGGACAGCTCTGAGGAGAGTGAGAGAAAATAGTCTCTTGCAGTATCTCTGAAGATCAAGAGAAGCCTCCATACAACTGGAGTGAGGACCACACAGTGGGACTGGGACAGCAGCTGTGAACAGAGAAGGTTCCAGCCTGGCCTCTGGGCACCCGCAAAGGGCACAGTAACTTCTGATGCTCCTTACACAACAGCTATAGGTCCATTGCTGCCTGTTTGGAAAGGGTCTTAGTATACAACGAGAAAAGTTGAAAAAAAAAACCTTGAAGAGCCTAGTTTAGTTCAGCTGGTCGAGAACAAAGACCCTTCTAGCAGCAAACAACTCAGCATGGCCCTGACTCCTTCATCTAGGAGGTGTTTTTCATCCAAGAGCTCCTCATCAGGAATTACACCTTTTCAAGCCAGCTCACTGCAGTTCCTACTGACTTGGTGTAATAAAAGTGACTCCTCACCAACACTGGTTTAGTAAAGTTCCCACCAGATCAAAACTGACCTCAGCTGGCTCCTGTCATTTCCAAAAAGCTCCTGCTGGTTTGGCTGACTGACTGAGCACCAGGAAAATTGTGTGTAAGTCTTGCATTTGCAGAGGGTAAATTCTCCCTTTCTGGAACACAAAGGACACAGGAACAAAGCCAACAGTAACAGAGTCAATTTGTCTGGATGAAAATGTTTGCAGCAACCCCTGCTCTAGGGCTACTGACTGAGCTGGACACCAAGACATCCCGGGCAGACCAGCATCCCATGTCACAGTGATACAAACCTTCCCAGCCCTTGGCTACTTTCTTTCTAGCTTTATTTGACTGTCCCAGGCCTGGGAACCAGCACAACGGCACACTGCAGCCACTTGCAGAGAGAACTATCATTACGAAGAGTTCTTTCATCTTGCAAGGGGCCAAAAGATTAGGCCCAAAGCAGACACTCAAAAGCACCCTGTACTTTGGAGGTGAGCCCAGCAGGACTTTCAGGCACTTTCCTCACCTCTCTCAAACTCTTGGCAGAACTGTGATTCAAAATTATTGCTTTAATTAAAGACTTACAGCTACTTAAGCATCTGACTTCCATGCATGGCCCACCTGGCAAAGCAGGCACACCTCCCCCAAACCCACGTTGGGCTCATAACATTTGCAGGCTGTGTGGGCTGCTCTGTTTCAGGGCTGTGGAGCCTGTCGTGTTCCCCTCCAGCTGCAGCCTCGGCAGCGTCACGCTGACAGGTTCAAGCCATGCAGAGAGAGTTGTTTTTATAACCCACTCTCTTTTAACAAAACTTTCCCAAGCTTATTCCTCTACATTATAGTCACGATCACCTGCTGCTCAAAGGGATTCAGAATCTTAAAGCAAAATAGTGAAAAAAACCCCCAAACGTGGAAAAACTGACACATAATGGCATCCAAGGAAGAAGAAGGAACCTTAGCACTAACTAGTTACTCCAAATACTGAGCTCTGCCAGCATCCCTCATCCCTGACTGGAAACTTCCCTTCTCTCCCTGTTGTTCCCTGATGTCAACACAACAAGCTCTGATGACCTGCAGCTCTCTCTACTTCTCCCTACTTCTCCCTTCCAGCCCTGGGACCACAACATATTGCCAAGTAGTTGCCTTTTGAGCCTTGATCGATAGCCCCCAGTGCAACAGTGACATGCTGGTCTACTCACAAATTAATCACAACTCAGTTCTGTGATCCCACAACCCACCTCTGCTGCACACCTTGGCCTTCATTCATGACATCCCGACCAGTCTTGTCCCTCATCCACAGCATAGCTCCTTCCACACACCTCAGTCCCAATTCACCATCTTCTTTAGCCCATACAGATGGAAACCAGCAGACATGGAACATGTGAGTTGCACCACTGTATCAGTCTCAAGGTCTCCATAATTCAGTATTTTACTTCCTGAAAAAGCTACGAAACTAGACAGGGAAGGGATTAAAATCCACTTAGTAGCCTGTCCACCATCTAAATTTGAACTGACATTAGTTTAAAAGCCTGAAACATCATGTTTATTCTGGCTTTCAATTATGTTGTTAATAAGTGATTCTCCACATACTTGCCATTCACACGCCACCCAATCAAGTAAACAGTAATACTATAAGTGCACTGAGTAGTGTGGCTCAGGAACTAACAGAATTAAACTAGAACAATTCAAGATGTCTGAGAAAATGAGTTGTCTCCCAAATCATACAGAATTAAATCAGAACAATTCAAGATGTCTGAGCAAATGAGTTTTCTTCCAAATCATACATTGTCTCCTGGCATTCTACAGGGACCTACATTTGCCATGGAGCTTCCTCTTCAGTCAGTTTAGCTGGGTCTCTCTGAACTCCTCCCTAGTCTTGATCAACCTAAATTTGGCTAGTGCTCACATACAAATATTTAAAGCTCCCACACTGCAAATGAAAAAAACATGCTATAAAAGGATTCAAAACAATACCATTTGTTTTTTGTTTTAAAATTTTGGTATTGAATTTCATGCTATTGAATCCCCAGCCCTGGAGACCAAAGTCCTCTTAACTTTAAAGGAGCTGTACAGGCAAGACAAGATTCTTCACAGTGTGCTGAAGGATCAACTTCTATGCTCCCTAGTGAGTTTAGACTCAGAGGAATATTTAGTCCACAACTTCTTTGATTAAACTATCAATGAGTGCAATTAAAGTTCAAGGCCTTTTAGAGACAGGGATAGTCTTGCTCACTAGGAACTGGACTACAAAAAAACCAACTTATTTCACACATGTACTGCCAAAGAGCTGTCAAATGGAAACAGCTTATTGTGAAATGCTTTTTTTCATGAGAATGAATATTCACTCAAGAACAAAACAAAACCTACCAACCTCTCTGACTCTAAAAACAAAAAGTCCTCTGGCCAAGAGTTTCAAAGCTGTTCATCACCCTCAGTCAGCCAGAGATCCAGGATCCAACAAAGTTCAAGAGCTGCTGCCCAGTAGGACAGAGAATGAGATCCCAAACAGGTGTGGACCAGGTGTGAAAAAGTAGGTTAACACACACCATCCATCACTGGACAGCACATCTGTAAAAATGGAAATAAATATTAACTCAAGTCACAATCTTGTCTGAAGATGAGCAGAATTCTCCCCAGTGGCAACTACAGAATATCATGTGGTAAGGACTGCAGCTGAGCTGATTTACTGCTAAACTGTGCTTGTATGTTTGCAGAAGGCTCTTGTTCCCTTGCTGCTGAATTGCTTCTTCTTAATACAAGAGACAAAGAGTCCTAGTGCTCTTCGGAATATCTCTCTGGTTCATTTTTCCAGTTGCAAAGCAAATGGATTGAAATTTCATTGTCTTGCCAGAGTCATAAAAAGAAACTATCGAGCACTAGCCAAATTGTGAAGAACAGCATGTTTTATGAAAACCCAATTAAACTATGGCCATCAGTGTCTCACTTTCATCTTTGCAGAGCACCGCCTCAGCTTTCTTGTTGCACGCCAAACTCATATTCTTCTCTGAGGCACTCAGTGAGATTACAGTTAATGGTTTTGTTTTGTTGTTTGTGGAAACACACACACATACACAAAACCAGAGTACTTGTTTATATACTAGATTTGCAGGGTACCAGAAGTCAAGTATCTCTGAGGTCAGGAGGGGATTTTATTTCCATGTATTGGATATCAAAATGGGAATTGGTTGTCATTATCACTCACACAAACAGGCACAGGATATCTTTTCTAAAAAGAAATGACAGAAATTAAATGAAAAGGAACACACTGCAATACACTTTGGGAATTCTCATCAGTGGAACAGCTCTTTGAGCTGCACAACACAACCCATGTAGACCCTACAGTTCAGTGTACCAGGAGATTTGGAAAGTATCATAAAAGTACTCCCATGTCCTTCTTTCCCCGATGGAAATTCTCTCTTCCCTTATCTGTCTCTAAACACATAAGGCATCCAGACAGCTATGACTCAGGAAGACAAAGAGAAATGCAAAATGATATTGTGTTTTCACACAACAGCAAGGAGGACAACACTATACTTTTCCAGCAGCCTCCGAATCTCTTTCAGGTCAATGATTAATAAAAGTAAAGAATTCACTAAAAACGCAATGCCACATATTGCAAAGCAGAAAGCATATACAGTTAGGGATGAAGTAAAACTGATTTTAATGGACCACCAATCATCACTCCAGCCCATCTGATCTTTCTTCCAATATGCCTGTCCAGGAAGCAAGTTTGATGATGACTGAAACAAAACAAACCAAACAGAGATGTCCTACTGTCTTGTACTGTTATCACTCTTCTATTGTCTTCTACTGTCTTCACTTTAGAAGACTATCTAATAAGACTGTCTCCTACTGTCTACTACTCAGTGCAATTTTGATGCTAAGTGTTAAAAATGCAGTGAGAAGGGCATTCTGTGCTTTTATTTGTCTTGATATTTGAGACTCTTCATGCTGAACAATACTGGAAAATTTAAAAAAAAAATAACCTAGGAAGTGAATGCATTCTTCCCAGATTCGCAGAATGCAAAGATAAATTGAGGTTCAGATAACAGTGCTCTGTGGATTAGACAAATTTGCTGAGACTCAGAGTGGTAGCACACATAAGTGTATGCAAGAAGTGCCATGTTCTAAAAATTTCTAACCAGCTGGAAAACAGCAGCATCACAAAGAAATACTACTCTGAGAACTACATCAACGGCTCAGTTGGCTAAGTGAGCACTCTTCTCAGAAATACTTGGAGGAGTTAGATGACTGAAAGTATTCAAAAGTAAAGCACTTTGAGGCGAATCCAGCTGATATATTTGTTATATGGTGCCAGCGTAATTTCCCCGAATGGCTAAAGAAAAGGRGAAGCATGAAAGGGGTCAGTTGGGAATATACGTGCATGTGGGGGAGGGGGGCAAAGAAAAGGCAAAACTAGCTGAGAACAGGCTCCATTTAAATTGCACACAGACCTCACACAAAGCACAGAGAATTGGTCAGTAGATTGAAGCCATCTGGCTGGAGGAGCCATAAGAGTAAAACCCTGCTGGAGATCTCCCCATCACGTCCCATCATGGTCCAACATCAGAGCACAGCACGGGCTTCCCCCACTCCAATCTCGCAGAGTGAAATATGGGAAGATGAGCAAGAAGAGGATTGCAAAGTTCATCGTTATGGCAGAGCCTCTACTCTTTTCACAAAGTATGCTGTCCCAAGGCCTCTCCAATAAATCTCGAGCTTTGGTGGCAACAAGAGAGAAACTGAGTCAAGGCTCTACGTGCTGCAGCCAACAGCACAGAACACTGACACAGACAGCTGGCTTCAGGCTTCCATGACTCTCCAGTGAAAGACCACCCCGGGGCTCTCCTAATGTGAATGAACCAGAGGACTCTGGTCTCCTCCTGCTCATCCTGGCCATTTACAAGCATGTCTGTTGTAGAAGGCAAGCGCAGCATTTGTTACAAGGCAGCCTGGAAACATCTGAAGGAACAACATTTTTATTATAAAAACATATAAATGTATTTTGAAACTTATAAAACATACCTTGATTTATGTCTCAGATAAAGCSTCTGACTTTATTTAATGCAAATTAACTCTGCTTGTGTTTCAGCACAATGGTATCTGAACACTCAGCAATGCAGTGGTCTTTATGTCAGCCAACCCTTACAAATTTAATGGTATTTTATTGCCTGTTTTTCTGAAGTCCCTCCTTCACCTGGGTTGGAAAATCAAGGCACTTAACATCTGGAAAAATTAAAGTTTTGGAAGTTCGCCAGTCTGATTGCCATAGTTTCGTTACAGAGTTTTTGTTCCTTATGATTCTCCCATGCAGCCCAAATATTAATTGCCAGAGATCAAATCCAGTGCAAGTGGTTCAGTTGTTTTCCATCATTCTGACTTGCCCATATGGAACATTCCCAAAGCATCAAAAGTCATGAGTATTTTTTAAACACTGAAAATCTCAGAACTTATAATTTCTGCATCTGAAGTGATTTTGAGTGATCCTAAAGTCTTCTTCCTCTAATAAATGCCATCACTGAGATATTTTAGCTGGTGTCAGCAATGCCACAGATACTGGGTATAAGAACAGTAGCAGCAAAAATCTATAAGGAGCATGGTGGGGGGAGAAACAGAAATGAAACGCTTTCGCAAAAGGAAGTTGGATTAATTTTCCCACTGGATTTTTCTTGTTTACACTTAGCTTGAAATCTTGGAAGGAAACGTAATGAAATTATTCTTTGGTTATTTTACTTCGAAAAATAGCCATATCCACTGGGAAAATAAGAAAACCTTAAAAATATAAACAAGTTAAATTCAAGTGAGTCACTTGTTCTATCAGAGTGCCATCTCTCTCTGCTCTCTTTGCAGCATTTCCTTCTTACCATCTCCAGCCACCTTTTCATCCCCCTTCACACTTCCAATTATTATTTTTTGTCCCAATGTCATTCTCCTCCACCCTCTAAAGTCTGTTTCAGAAGCTAGCTGTCACTTCTTCATGGACACAGGCATTTGGGGTACACTGTCATGGTGTGGAATGGGCCGGCCTTTCCTGCTGACGAGATGTGGCCACTCTTGACCGGGACACCCAACTTACACATGATGAACCCTGCAGGAGCCTCCATGCCCTAAAGAACTCGTGACACTGGACAGGCTTCAGGGACATTCCTGTATCTTAGTGGTTGAGTAGTATGAACTGTACTTTGGTGCAGCAGGATTGTTATTCTCTTCCCTTATTTAGACTTACGAGAGCTTTTGTCACTTTCGTCTTTTACGATCAGAAATTGCATTTGAATTATCCAGACTTTTGTTTATGTAACTATAAATCATTATAGTAATATGTGGTTTCTAAGTAAAGATGACGCAACAGGATAAACCTGTGAATCTGTGTCACTCTCATTACAGCCCAGCATCCCCAGAACAGTTCTCAGGATCTGTAACATCTAATATATGTTCATATCTAACAAGTAATTTTGAAGAGCTCACTAATTTTCCTCATTTAAAATCTCAGATGATCAATTGTTGGATTTGAACACATTTCTTCTGCTTTTGATCACTCAACATCAAATTATAGGCTATAACATAAATTCTACACATTTTGCAACCTACTTGTAACCAGATTCAGGTTTCCTAATTTTTTAAGAAGGGGGAAGGGCTGCTAGATGCAAAGTGAGTGCTGACCTGCACTGACCCCTTCTGGAAGGCACCAAAAATGTACCATTGGAAACAAACCTGTACTGGTCCTGGGGGTGTGTGTGGGAACTGCTTGACCTAATAGCTTTTTCCATCTTGATTCCTATGACTTTTAATCATATTTGGTTGGAACAGCCTCAGCCTTCATAAGCTATTTGCATGGGTAAGGTTCTGGAGCAGATATACGTGTCATCCATTAACATCTAGCGGACCAGAAAAAGGCTCAAAGGACCAGAAAAATTTCTTTGTAGATGGAAGCAAATACATTAATACATTATAAGAAACAAGAAAAGTAGAAAAACATAGTCCATTTTCAGACAAGAACATAATACAAATTAGTATGAAAAGAAAAATGGAGCCTTACAGAAGATCTACAATGTGTAATCCCAAAGCAGTTCAAACAAGAGAATACAATTTCTTTGAGAACAGTCCCATAAKATTTCTGGAGGCCATAAGCAATTAGGGCATAAGTTTCTCAACTAAAATGCGACACCTCCTTGCTCCTGACCAGACTCACACTTGGGAGCACAGGTTTAGTTTTTATTCAAAAGGGAAAGGACTAATTCTTCAACAGCCAGTGACATCCTGTTCTGTTCCTTGGAAACATGCAGTTCTGTCTAAACTGGATGACCCTCTACAGGGCTGACAAATCACAGACCATGGCTGAACCAGCTTACAGAAAGAAAATCACTTTCTTTTCTCTCATGTACAGGGACATAGTATTCAGGGCTATATTTCTTCTTCCCTGAACACAACGGCTTCATGAAATAAACACATTCAAAAATTATCTGCAAGAAATCAGAAATATGTCAAATTTCCAAATTTGGAAAGAGATTATGGGCTTCTACTCAAATTGGCACATGCTTTGTTTGTCTCCTTGGGACTTGATGGTCTGCACCGCTAACAGTTGTAGAAAATACTCCCAAGACAAAAAAAAATCTCAGGAGAAGAGACAAATAGTTCAACCCAGAGAGTGCAGGTTTTTAAGAAAGCAACCATCTTCCTTCTTTGCATTAAATCATGTTCACTTAAACTCCTTTAGAGACAGCATTTGTTTGAAGGTGAGGCAAGCAAGTGGAGTACTTAGTGTATTTGAACTATCACCATGTTGCTGGTCTTTTTCTGTCTGACCAAAAGGCACACTGCTGCTTAAGTATCTGCTTCAAAAGTCCAACGACACAGAAAAACTCTTGAACAGCCACTAACCCTCTGTCTAAATATCTTTACCATGGTGAGCCAGGACCATGCTTATCAACTGTTGGTTTCCATCCAATGAAGAGAGTCACCCCTTTAGTTTTCCCAATCACAAGAGGCAAGAAAGCCAGCAGAAGAAATTGCATTTATTTTAAGCCATTGAATAAACTCTCCTGTTAGGTTGTTTCTTTCCCTAGAATAAAACTCACTTTATAAAGAAAAAAAAACCCTCATAAAAATGTGACATCACTACACCACTGTTCCTAGCAATGTTCCTTCTCCTCATAAGGAAATTATTCTCAGACTGGATGGCAGTAAATATTTTGTTTGGCTCTTATGTTTGAGCTTTTGGACAAGTTAAAGATCACCCTGTTTCTAGAAATCATTATATAGCATAAAGCAGTGAGAGAGGAAGAGATCTCTTCCGGCAAGCATTCTTACTCAATTTGTTCTCTGAATAACTGGGATGGCCCTGCTTTCATTGCTTGGCATAAAGCACAAGAATCTGGACAGAAGCCCTGCCTTCATTCCCACTTTGGAAAGTCCCAGAGTTGAGTGCTTAGACCTGTAATAGAAAGAGATTTGCAAAGTAGACTGTAACAAGCAGCAAGCATAACACACAAGAGGAAGGACGTGAAAGACCTCCTGTGACAGGAAGATCAAATTACGTTTTACAATAAATTTGACATTTATGTTGCAGTTTACATTTTGCACCACATTTTAGATACAAACTCAGAAAAACATACAGAATATCTTCGATGAGCACTGTTGACCACTGATGAAATAGAATGACATGAATGTCCATCAGTGCACATAACTCACAAGTGATTTTAATTTACTCCATTAGTTTTCACTTTCTGGATTTTTTTAAAGAGTTGAAATGACAGAAAACAAACAAGTACTTGGAGAAACTCCATGAATGACCTTTGCTCTCAAGTACAGTTCAACTCAAGCACGCTCTTCACAAAGATGCAGCATGACCATCTAGGACGAATTGTTTGTTGGTATCTGAAATCCCAGCAGACTAAGTGGGCTCGAAGCAGGCGCCTCTAGGCCACCTTCCACCAAAGGCAGGTGTAAGAAGCCAAGAGATGAGGCATGCTAAGAAAGATGATGGGAAAAGTAACCTCTCAGCAGCCTTCAAACTGGCAAAGGCAAGTGACATTAAAACAAAAACAGAAAGCGCCTAAACTGGACTGATTGTTTACAAGAGTTTCAGCTTGGCAACACACTGCTTCAAATTGTCACCTGCTGAAACGCACAAGCCACCGCAGGAACAGGCAGGGACTTCAGGATCCCTGGAATATACAGATGTGACACTGGTGATTTGAAACAAGCCCCTTCCCTGAATCCTACAGCTGGCCAGAAACCCTCCTTGATGCAGGAGCCACTCCAGTAGCCACCCAAACAGAGGAGCCATATAGTTCAAGCAAAACCACCTATTAGTCTTCCCTCACTGGAGAGCTGGGAGATTTGGGAGCTGTGGCAGGCAGCACTACCTCTAGATTCACATCCATCCTCCTGAACATGAGTCAGCGTGTGCCCAGGTGGCCAAGGCAGCCAGTCGCATCCTGGCCTGCATCAGAAACAGTGTGGCCAACAGGACCAGGGCAGTGATTGTTCCCCTGTACTTGGTACTGCTGAGGCTACACTTCAAGTGCTGTGTCCAGTTCTGGGCCCCTCACTGCAAGAAAGACATTGAGGTGCTGGATCATGTCCAGAGAAGGGCAACAGAGCTGGTGAAGGGTTTGGAGCACAGATCTGATGAGGAGTGGCTGAGGGAGCTGGGGGTGTTTAGCTTGGAGAAAAGGAGGCTCAGGGGATACCTTATCACTCTCTACAACCACCTGGCAGGAGCATGTAGCCAGGTGAGGATCGGCCTCTTCTTCTCCCAGGCAACCAGCAATAGGACAAGAGGACACAGCTTCAGGCTGTGCCAGGGGATGTTTAGGTTGGACATCAGAAGGAACTTCTCCACAGAAAGGGTGATTAGATATTGGAATGGGCAGCCCAGGGAGACGGCGGAGCCCCAGTGTTCAAGGAAAGACTGCATATCGCACTCAGTGCCACGGTCTATTTGACATGGTGGTGGTCATAGGTTGGACTCGATCACCTCAGATGTCTTTTTCAACCTAGTTCAATCTGTGATCCCAAGCTGATACAACCTCAAAAAAAACCCAAACCAAACCTCCAAATAAAAAAACCAAACCAAACCAAACCAACCAACCAAACAAACAAACCATGAAAAAAAAACCAGTAACAACCAAAAAAACCTTAAAAGAAACAAACAAAAAAATCTGTCCCCACAGAGACGATGCTGGGCACGGACGGAGAGGCCTCCCTCCCCGTTCTTCCCGTCGGGTGCCGGGGCGGAGGGACGCGCCCCGAAATGGCGGCGGCAGCACCGCCCTCCCGCCGGCGGAAGCGGCGTGACGGCAGTGCCGGCCACGGCAAGATGGCGGCGCCCAGCCTGCTGCGCGGGGGCCTGCGGCGGATCCTCTCCGGGCTCCTGGGGGGTGGCTGGGCCGCGCCGCCGGCCCGAGCCCTGCGCCAGGGTGAGTCCGGAGGGGGCCCCGCGCTGCCCTGTGCCCCGTTGCCTCGCTGCGGTCGCGGAGAGATGGTTTCGGTCACTGTAATTCGCCCTCTCCGCCCGCCTTCCAAAATACTTTCAGGCTGTGTGAATCTCATTTTGGCTTCCCCTCTCTTTTTTCTTTTGCAGTCGTGGAGGTGACTGAAGGCAATACGACCACAGTAAGTTCCCCTGCACCCGTTTTCCTTGGTAGCTGCCTTTGCCGTGTTCCAGTCATGTGTATGTCCGTGCCCTACCCCACAACCAGGTAAAGGGAAAAAAAGGGCCACTTTTCTGCTTGAAAGACATCTCAGGGTGTGAAGGCAGAACCCAGGCAGGAGTGTGTTGCGAGTGCAGGTAAGCAATAGAGGGTTTGGCTGCTGAAGGCACAGGATCCTATGGCTGGTGACAGGTGCCTCCAGTCAGAGCCCCCCGTGGTCACCAAACCTCTCACCCCACCCCCGGCAAAGTTGGAAGCCCTGAGCAGAAGCATTGGGGGTATGAAACACCAGAGACCATTCTTCAGATGGGCTCGTTTCTTAAACTGGTGATACTTGGCTTCATTTCAAACGCAGACAAGCACAAGGGAGGTTTGGTCAGTGGCTTTGTCACTTCATCCTGTGCTGGCAGTGTGATGTGGCATTGCAGGATGTCTCTGTACAGGCTACGGGCAACACGCATCTCCTGCCTTTGATGTTGTGTTTGTTAACCACAGTGTGTGCCATACTTACAGCAAGTGATACAAAGCTTGCATCTTATAACACACGTGGTAAAAAAAAATTTTCAGTGAAAGGGGTGTTTTCAAAGGAAGACTTTAAATACTAAAGGAAAGCGGCTCTTGAAAATAAAGCAGAAGTTCCGAAGTAACTGATAAAGAAGAGCATCTTCTCAGCTACAGTTTAAGACAGGAAGGAAAAGATTAAAGCAGTAGAATTAGTTTTACCTGGCCAGCACCATCTGATTTGTTTTACTTTATCAAAAGAATTGTCATTTTGTTTAGAAGAAGCACTGAAATTACTGAAGGGGAAAGAAGGTTGCATTATTCTGCTCACATTGCATATGCCAGTAGGAATATATGCATTGGCTGGAGAGAGGTAACACAAATTCTTTGAAATATATAGATGAGATGAGAGTGGAGGAGGAATTTGGGAATAGCTAGAAGACAGTGCACCTAAACACTAATCTATATATACATAAATAATAAGGGGAGGGTCTTTTTTTGCTTGCTAATGAAACAAAAAACCTGGTTGTTCATGCCTTTGAAAGTCTAAGTATTTTTGTGAGAAATATATTTTGTTGAAAGTTTAGTTGTATTGGTGTTGGTGGACGTTGTCATGTTTGAAACCTGCATGGAGCAGATTACTTTATTTGATATTATATGTCTAAAATATATRGCAGTTAGCAAGATGTCATAAAACTGTCAACAAAAATAAGTTTAAAGTGTGCCAGTTGGTATGATGAAAAGTATTTCTTGCCTGCAAGTGCCAGACTATTAATCTTTGCCCAGAAACTTGAAGAGAAGAGCTTGCAAGCGTGCCCTGAAGTTGTTTTAACCAAAACAAGGGGGAAGTGTGCACACCAACAAAACACACACATTGGATTGCTGTATTGTGCACTCAGTCAGTTTCAAAGGGGATGTAAATTATAATCTCAAAAATGCAAAACATTAACTGAGGCTTGAAGTAAAAAAAGTAAGTATTACATTAGCAGAGCCCTTTATAAAAATAACTCTTCCTGGAGATCTGAGTATATTTGCTGTGTAATATCCTAGCATCAGTCTGGAATCCATCAGTGCCCCTAGATGAGGAAAATGTTGTAAAAAATGGTGTAAATTGACAAACCAAAGGGCTGATGTTTCTCAGTGTATCCACTGGTCACTCCATTTATTCTGCCAATTCTACATCAGTCTTCCCTGAATCTGTCTTTCTCTGCTCATCTTTACATGTCCTTGTTTTTAATCAGTATTGAAGGAAGCTTTTGATGTGAACCAGATGAATGAATATCAGAGAAATACGGATTTCATCAGCATACTGAGAATGTAGAGCCCCTACATTTGCTCTTAGTTGTTTAACAGAAAAATAGCAGTTGGGTGAATTAACAGTATAGAAGTCCTCAGCAGTTGGGAAGTAATTGCCCAAAACTGTACACTGAAATTTATGTCAAGAAAAATTGATGTTGACATAGCATTTTGAATCTTTATTCATTTTCAAGATGGAATTACAATCAAAGTACAGTCTGAAGCCAGACTGGAAAGAATCAAGACCAGATACACCAGCTTCCCAGAACATAACTTTACTTATTAATAGAAAATTAGATGCTGGCCTACATCTTATATTCATAGTTAAGTATTTGTTTTTGTAAAACCGGCTGTTGTCCTTGTGGGGGGAGGAATCTTACTTAAAAATTGTCAATTCTGTCTCTTTGASATGGTGAGATGCTTAAACTACAAATAACTGTTTCCATTTTGTCACCAGAAAGGCAGAAATCCGGGGTATGAAATAGCTCTGCTGGATGCCARCTTCCCATTCACACTTACAGAAAATGTCATGCTTTTCTCTTCCCAGGTTTCCAGGCACAGAACCCGATGGTTTCTTAAAAGTAACCTTGCATTCCAGTTCAAGCTCTATGGTGCTTATGCTCTTTGAGGCTGGCAGTTGGTGTTTAATTTTAATTTGACCAGAGGAAACTCCAAAATATCTAGGAGAGAAAATGGCTTAGTTTTATTGTCTCTTCTGTTCATTTGGGTGCAATTTGAGATAGCTCTTGCTTCCATTAGTATGTCCTCAAAAAAAAAAAAAGACAAGTGCACATGTAGGTAGACTTCATATTTCTAACACATCTATGTTTAGAAAACAAATTTCTCAAGTTCTTCCTTTACATACCTTTTACATCTCTGCATGTTACTTGTGAGAAAACTTGAGTATTATATGTCATCACTTTGTAGTGATATGGAAAAGATCATTGTATAATCTCATAAAAGAATTGTTCAGAGAACTAAACTGGATAAAATATTGGCACTACAAAAGAAAACCACAAACCCCACAGATATCTCCTAACAATTCCTTATTGAATTTAAATTTTTGCTCAGAATTTTCCCTGCTGGTGATTTATAATCCAGCATGCCCCTGCATGTTTATATGGATGACTATAACATGCATCTGCTCTTCTGTGACATTTTCATATTCCCAGAAAAAGTTATTTTAAAGATTTTGGCTAAAGGACCACTGCTGTTTCAAGGTGTGGTGGTTCGAAAGAGTACTGCAATAAATGGAATTCAGGCGAATACGAGAACTTCACACTGACTGTGAACTAATTTACATTCAGTAAAACATACACAAGAATTTGCCAAAGAATTTGCAAATCCAAATATGCCCTTTGGATTTGTTCTTCTCTCCATAGTCTGTGGCATAAATATACCAAAGGGCTTGGTATATCTATATAAAAGTAAGTTGAATAATGCAGTTACTCTTTCCTTTATATCTTCAGAGAACTGGCCAGTGTATTGAGGACTTGATGAAAAGTATTCCTCGAGGCACAGATGCAAGTAGAGGTGCAAGCTATGCCTGATCATTATGTCCTTTGAATTGTTTCCTAGATTGAAGGGAGAATTATAGAGGATGCTGAAGCACCAACTCCTCCAAACCCCTCTGGCCAGTGTCCCATCTGTCGCTGGAACCTGAAGCATAAGTATGATTATGTGGTAAGTTTAATGAAGGAGAGTTCTCCTGTCCTCACAGCTAGACAAGTATTGCTCTCAGATCTACTTACCCCACAACCTGCCCTCTCGTCTTTTGGCGGTGTAGTAAAGATACTTAACTCCAACTCTACTTCTCTTGGGTGCAGCAAGAGCTTCCTGCATAGTAGTTGTTTGCCTCGGCTGATGAAGTTCATGGGAAAAAGGATGAGTTCATATCAAATAGGAGATTTGGAATTACTCACACGGCCTTCTGATCTGAAAAGGCCATCTATCTCTTCTGTGCCCTTTCAGCATTGCACTTCCTGGAGAATCAAACTGGAATGCAGCATTTAGTCAATTGATACAGGCCTGTTCTAAGTCCAGAGAGGCCAGAAAATTTGTATAGATCGATTATAATGACTTCAAGCACTACAATTTCTTACTGGGTCATCGTCAACTAAGTTATTAACTGTTTCATATAACTTTTAAAACTCTTGATGATTATGGAGGAGAGCATACATTTTTACATATATTGCAACAGAAAAAAATAGGTTTTATTCAGGCATTTTGCAGGAAATACTAATGAGAAGTTTATTAACTAATGAGGGGATAACAAACATTAAACCTAGAATATGGGAAGGAAATCTTGTAGTGCTTTGAAACAAAAGCACAACAGTCAAGAACATTTCAGAATAAGAAGCGTGAGATAGCAGATTCAGAATGTAACTTTACAAGAGGTCACTCAAACACAGAGTTTACAAAAGGACTAAATTCCCCCCTTGCAAGCTCAAAACCCAGCACTGGAATTAGAAAAGAAGAAAGCCAGACAGGAACATGCTGTTACTAAGATAAGGCAACAGAAAACTCGGAATAAGTTAATGTCAATAGGATTAGAGAGAGAGATACAAATACATTGGAGAAAAAGAAATGTTTGTGAGAAAGTCCATTAATGAGAGGAGAAGGGGACTGAAAGCCACATTGGTTGCAGCGTGACTAAGCTGCTTGCATGTAGTCCTATTACAAGCAGACACAGGCAAAATTATGTTTTAATATCTGTGTAGTAATGGCAATCTTGCAAACTTAAAACAACAGGAAAAAACCAGATAGAGAAATAACTTAAGCATTGAATTAGGTACAGACCAGCAGGTCTGGATTGTGTGTTACTTCAAGATGTTAAAGAAGTTAGCTAACAAATACATTACTTCACTCACGGGATTTTTTAAAGCATGAAAAAAGAAATCCTAAGGAATCGCCAAATGGTTTGAAAACATCAAGCAAAATACTAAGTAGATGAGAGAAGAAGGAGAACGATGCTGATGATTACCAGTTGGTAAATAAGATGTTGCAAATTCCAAGTAAGAGTATCAGCTAGGAGTAAAAGCAAATAACCTGTTGGCTAGGACTAATTAAGACTCATGAATTCTGAACAATATCGGAAGTAGTACTAGACAAAATATTTGCAATTACTCCAGACAGGTGACACGACAGATATGAGATGTAAATGAAATATGTTTAGTATCTTTCAAAGCCTGTGTTGCAGAAATTGAGGAATTTAGAATCTGAGCGTTGTCAGTGATTCTTACTCAGGCTGGGTGCAATATTAAACAGTGAAATAAGTTGGGTGCAGGCAATTTAGAGTTTTCTGGCCTGGTTTCTCAACAACGTGGGAAACCTGGAAATACAATGAATTTGCAGATTTTAATAGATTAGGTGAAATGGCAAATAGGATTAAGGTTTGGAAAGTACTACAAAAACAGATCATGTTTGTTTTGTGTTGCCCATGTTTGAACACAGGGATTCCTTGCAATTCTTCTTCATGGTTGCTGAATTGTGTAGTGATCAAAACTGACCATTTACTTAAACTGGAAAATGCTTTCTTAAGGTTCATATCATTTTATATGACTTAAATGCAAGAAGTCAACAGCATCATTAAACTGGGTAATTCTACAGATTTGCAGAAACCATTCCATGAGTCACACACATTAACAACTCCAGAGGAACTACAAACTGATGTTCAGGGATGAAATGAGCTGTGGCAGTGGATTACATCTTGGAAATTAATATATAGACTTACATAGACTCAATTTCTGCTGCCGTCTGTGGTAGAAGACTCCATTGAGTATCTTGAGAGATAATAGGGCCATCAGGAACCAAAGAAGTTTTAGACAATGTGCTGCTGTAGAGTCTGAGTTCCAGGATAAAAAATTGGTCACAACAGACAGTGTGGAATATGAGTTTTATGTGTGTTTGTAGAGTGAACTAAGATCACGAATTTTCTTCCACATCTCACTTTGATTCTTAGATCCTGATTTCTACTGTTCAGTAAGGAGGCAAGAGAAAACCAAATGTGAGGAGAGATCCTGCAGCTAGAGTCTTGAGAATCATTGCTAAGATAATTTCTAAGAAACTGTGGTGCGAGAGACAATCTAGGAACATGTCCATCTCAGCTGTCACATAGATTTTGAATGCATGTGCATCTAGTGTGTATATATCCAGTACTCCTTCTGGACAAGAAGCTAAAGAGAGCAGTGTGAACTGGTATTTTGGAATTGTAGAAGTTTCTTACCTCATATTAAAAGCATCCCTCTATGGGGTTGATGAGAACTAGGAGAACTTGGAATTCTGGAGTAGACCGCTGCTTCTGCTTGTATAAGTCCCTTATGTTTTTGAATGCTTTGTACTGGTCACAGATGTTCATGATTTTAAATGTTAAGGTGAATAAAAGTCTCCCTTTCCTGCACTAAAGCACTCTGCTGTTTTATTCTTTGCTGCAGCGGTGATGAACAGCAGAATCTTCAGATGCTTAAGTACTAAAGTGCAGGCATTTAACTCTGTGAGCAATTAAAAAGTGACATAATTTACTCACTGGTGATTAATTGTCCTAAATGTCTGTAAATTGAGAGCAGCTATTTTTGTTAAAGATATAGCCTAGTTCATACAGCATAACCTATAAGCTGTGCTTGGTAAGAGATTGGAATAGATGGTGGTTCCTTTGAGATTGATAAGCTGAGATCAGTCGGTTGCACAGAAGGGAAAGTGTGAGCTTTTTTGCTTGGGACGCTTGTAATTGGACTGAATGAGGCACTATGAAAAGGGAAGTGTTGAATTAGCCCCTGAGGGAGCTGAGTAATATGACCTCACAGGACTTTCCTTTTGTCATGTGCAACTAGCACAGTCTAAAGTAGCAGCATAATGAGTTACTCTGGCTGTCAGAGAACTGGGGGACCAGTGTCTCCAAAGTTATTAATCAACTGAACAGGCATTGTGAGCACTAGCAGGTCATGATTCCAACCTGCCTGAGCTGTAGTGTAGAGGGCTGCAGTTGTCTTTGCCAGTTCAATCCTGATCCTCTTCTGTGGCTCAAGATAATAGAGCTTAAGATATAAATTCCCACAGTTTGTGGTCTGCGTGTGTCTGTCTGTCCAGTGAATCTGAGATCTCAGTTGATTTTTTTTCCACATCCATTGGAGATAAATTATTTGAGTCATTGTAAGGGTGCAACTGGATTGAAACCTGCAATCTTGTTATAAAATGCCTGGAGAATGGTGTACAGCTCTGAGGAGAAAGGGAAAAAGCTAAAACTAAGACAATTGTATAAGTGAAAATAATGACTGGCAGACTTGTCCGATACAGCCCAGTAGTAATTTGGCTGCACAGACAGAACTGTTCTTGTGGTAAATCTAGGTTTTAATGAATCACATGTAAGTCAAGGATCCTGCTTTTCACAGTGTCTGCAGACATTAAAATGCAGATGCCTCTGCATTTTGGTTACCATCTATTCACAAGAATGTGCAGTATACAGTGCTCTGTTTAGCAAATTTGTCCAGCCCTTTTAAAGAAGTGAAGGCTAAACTTGTTTTTCGTTTCCCCCCTTATCCACTTCAAACATCATTAGTTTGAGTAGGCAGTAAATATGTCATCTTGCTTTGGCAACAATTAGGGGAAACCAAACTGCAAGCTTTGCTTATTAGCCCTGGATTAATTCAGTCCAAGTTGTTTTCATCAAATGCTGCAGATTACAGGGGTGGGAATCTGGGTCCAGCCTCATGGGAGCTGTCCAGTGATTAAAGCAAATCCGTGGTTACAGGCTTGGCTGTCCACTAGCACAAAATGTGAATTTCATGGAACATGACGGCACCATGAGAACTTGCCAGACATATTTTTTAATTTGACCGCTCCATGTACTTGTTCACTTCCCTCCACAGCTGCCCCATAATGTTGGCTGTACCTGTCTGCTTTCTCCCAGTGGTAAGATACATCTGTGCGAGTACTCTGGGAGAGGCACCTGGCCTGTTAACTGTGGGGAATCTTCAGAACTGGACAACCTTTGGTCAAGTGTGCAGCATTTTAAGCCAAGCAGCATGAGTGTAATTTGGAGCTGTAGCATCTGGGACATAGATGATTTCAGTCAAGAAATGACTGCCACACCAGGGTGTTGGTCAGCTGGTGACACCGTTGATCAGAGAAGATAACAGGGAAAAGATTTTCGTGTTGTTTTTTTTTTTCCCATGGGGTCGAAAAAAATATTATCTCCTTTTGCTTCCCACCACCCCCCTTTGCATGGAAACACTTGATAATAAGCCTGTGACTCCATGAGGTGTGGTGGGAATATGAGAAATCTTGGACCACACACACACGCTTCACAAGAGTGTGTGGCCTACTTAGGCTTTCATGGCTGCAAAGACTGGAACTGCCTCAAACTTGCCATCAGCTCCCTTTTGCCTCTTCTCCACGGAGTAATGCAGCAGGCTAGTAGCTGCAAGTTTTTCTATTTCTAGGCACTTGGAGCTGAACAGCCCTTTTTTGCTTAGGGAAGTGGTATATGCTAAATGGCAAATCAAGCTGTTGGTGATTTGAAGATCTGGACAGCTAAAGAAAAGGAAAAAAGGGGATGGAGTCTTGCTCTGGTTTCCTGAATCCAATCCAGTGTATATCAGGAGTGCTCAAATGTCAGTGCCCTTGGACTGTTTGGCTGGCCTCCATCCAATTTCTACCAATGCAGCTGGCACCATCTGCTCCCCTGGTTGCTGTTCTGCCTGGCAAGGCCATGTTTTAGCTGGGCTGAGGGACACTCTGCTTCTGTTTTAACCACCAATGGCCTCCCAGGTGCTTGCTGCTAGTTGCTGCTCTGTGCTTTTCTTATTCTTTGGATACAGTGTCACTCTGCAGGGTGCCTGATAAGTCATTTCATGTCAGTGAGACATTAAAGTCAGTGTTTAAATGTCAGTGAGCCTACATAATGTGGTGGCATGTTTTCAGAGGAGCTGGATCTGAAAATCATTCTGAATGTGTTCACTGTAGACAAGTGAATGTGGAAGGAAGGCAAGCTAAGGGAAGAGGGAGACTGTGTCATGATGGTATTAGTGAGGGTGGTATTGAATGGGGGGGAGGGTGGGGGTGGGAAGGACAAAAACAAACCACAAAAACCCCAAACAAACAAAAACCCTCAAAATTTTGTCTGTAACACTTGCAATCAACACTTCATCCCAGGTGACTGGAATCCATTTTTAAAAAGAATAGAAAGGAGGATCCTGAGAAGTACTGACCTGTCAGCCTCACCTCTGTGCCTAGGAAGATTGTGAAACACCCTCCTAGAAGCTGTGCTAAGGCATATGCATGACAGGGAGGTCATTCGAGACAGCCAGCACAGTTTCACCAAGGGCAAGTCATGCCTGACCAACTCGGTGATCTACGATGGAATGAATGCATCAGTGGACAAGGGAAGGGCTGCAGATGTCATTTATCTGGACTTCTGTAAAGCCTTTGACATGGTCCCCACAACATTTTTCTCTCCTAAACTGGAGAGAGATGGACTCAATGGGTGGACTGTTAGATGGATGAGAAGTTGATTGGGTTGTTGCATCCAGAGAGTAGTGGTCAGCTGCTCAGTCAGTGACAAGTGGTGTCCCTCAGAGGTCCCTATTGAGACCAGTTCTATTTAGAACCTTCATTAATGACATAGACAAAGGGATTGAGTGCACCCTCAATTTTGCAGATGACACACCTGAAGGATGGAATGCCATCCAGAGGAACCTGGACAAGCTCAAAAAGTGGGCCCATGGGAATTTCATGCAGTTTAACAAGACCGAGTGCAAGGTCCTGCACCTGGGTCAGAGCAACCCCCGATATAAACACAGGCTGGGGAAGAACAGATGGAGAACAGCCCTGGGAGAAGGACTTGGGGGAGCTGGTGGGTGAGAGGCTGGACATGACCTGGCCACTCACAGCCCAGAGAGCCAAACGTGTCCTGGGCTGCATCCAAAGCAGTGTGGCCAGCAGGGAGAGGGAGGGGATTCTGCCCCTCTGCTCTGCTCTGGTGAGACCCCACCTGGAATGCTGCATCCAGCTCTGGGGTTCCCAGCACAAGGAGGACTTGGACCTGTTGGAGCAAGTCCAGAGGAGGAACACCAACATGATTAGAAGAATGGAGTACCTTTCCTATGAGGAAAGGATGAGCGAACGGGGGTTGTTCATCCTGGAGAAGAGAAGGCTTCGGGATGACATAATTGCAAGCCTTCCAATACCTGAGGGGAGCCTACAAGAAAGATGGAGAGAGATTATTTACAAGGGCATGTAGTGACAGGACAAGGGGGAATGGCTTTAAACTGACAGAGAGTAGGTTTAGATTAGGTATTAGGAAGAAATTCTTTACTGTGAGGGTGGTGAGGCACTGGAACAGGCTGCCCAGAGAAGTCCCGGGTGCCCCATTGCTTCAAGTGTTCAAGGCCAGGTTGGGTGGAGCTTTGAGCAGCCTGGTCTAGTGGAAGGTGTCCATGCCCATGGCAGGGGAGTTGGAACTCAATGATCTTTATTGTCCCTCCCACCTGAACCCATTCTATGACAGTATCTGTCAGAATCAGTCCTTACCAGAAGGGTATCGTAAATTCCAGCAGCCCCCTTGACAGCTGAGCTGGTCTTGTGCATTGGGGGTGGGTGAATAATTCCTAGTTAGCTAGATTTCTGAATACTCATTTTATATTCACTCGTCATTGTTTGCTTCCGCAAGGGCACTAAATACTAGGGAGCTCTTTGTAAAACAGCAAAGATGGAAGTAGGAGCAGGTCTGTAAATCTGTGAACAGGCAGTCAGAGTCACCCAACATGAAAAGCAACAAGTACTCTTTGTTCTTGCCTGTTGCCCTGGCCGGGGGGTGTAAAGTTCTGCCATGCCTTGTTGGAACTCGTTTTGTCTGGGCGCTCACTGGCAGGTCCTCTCAGCCTGCAGGAAGCCTCTGCATGGTCCTGCTCCCTCAGCTAGGAACATACTTAAGAGAGCCATGGAGAAGTAAACTCTCAACCAGCAACAAGTCTGTCAACAGAAGGGGGAAAAACAAGCACGGACTCTCTGGACGTCCTTTGAGCCAACTTAACGCTGATGTCAGGATGCCAAGGGAGCCTGCCTGTAGTGGTGTGAGGGGTACCTTTGCACTGGTGCTGTGTGTGGCAATGGACAGCATGTATCTGAATCCTGGGCTGTTGTACTGTGTACAGTTAATGGGACACTCGTGCAACAGCTGTTGCTGCTGTGTTTAAAAATTTGTTATTCCAGCCCTGTGATACTATCTTATCCTAGAGATCCCTTTAATTTTGTTTTCATTAAGAGTGCTTTACATTTCTAGAGCTCTTAATTGGAAAGGTCTATAGCAGTGTAATCTAAATGGTTCTTGAATCACAGACGAGCTCTCGGGATGCTTCAAGTGCTCCTTGCATCCACCATGACTGTCACAGCCCCACCTAATGCACACACATTTGAAGGACTGAAGGCAGCAATTTATCCTATTAGGCCTTACTCATCAGTACATATTCTTTTCTTACATAAGGCTTCCTCACGCAAGATCTTGGACCATTTCCCTGCTCTCCACCCATCTAGAGAGACATGAGGAAAGCTCCACCATGGGAAACTGGATAAAAGTTGGAGGAGTAGATAGCAGAGAACAGTCCTGCTCTGAGGGAACAAGGAGGGAGTCAGAGGTGATCTAACATATCTGTGACCTTTAGGATAGCAGCTGTGATAGCATTTCAAGTTGTGTAAACACTACCCATCTGTAGGTCTTGCGTAACTCTGCCTGAGTACCTAGGACACATTATCTTAGCAAGAATCTTGGAGCAAGTAGTGAAACAGTGAAGGAGCAAGGATGGCAGCTGACATCATGTGTTTACACTAGTGAAGTCAGGGGAAGACTCAAACCATCTGAGTGACCTTACTGAGCTAAACTGGCAGGCAGTGACAGCAAGCAAAAGCCACCTGTCAAGCTGCAGACAAAATCTGTAGGAAGGAATCATTGTTCTGTTTTGCATTTTTTGAGTTCTGTACACAGTGCAAGGCTCAGCACAACACCTGGAGTCACAGCAATGAAGGTAGCTCAGCACAACACCTGGAGTCACAGTAACGAAGGTAGCTGGAGCACTGATGGTTTTGCCCCTCTCTCTCCCTCAGGATGTCTTGCTGCTGAGACAGTTTATCCGTTCTGATGGAGGGATGCTGCCACGAAGGATCACAGGCCTCTGTTTGGAGGAGCACAAGAAGGTTGCTGTCTGTGTGCAGATGGCTCACCGTGCAGGTACATAGCTCTGCCAGAGACAACTCCTGACTGTGGGGTACCTGTAGAATCCCTTGAGGGGGGTCTCCTGCCGAAGTGGTATAGCTCAGTGAGATGTCATTGTCCAGTCACCCAGCAAACTTGTTATGGTCCAAGTGCTGGGACAGGGTGATGAAACAGAGACTACTTGTTCTGCTTTCTCTGTGTCCTGCCTTGGCAGCAGACATTTATCCCTGTAGATGAGACTAGCGTTGCAGAAGGATCTGGGAAGTGGCTCAGTCTCTAGTAACTAATGATTAAACACCCGCTTCTGAAATTACTTGATTTAGCGTGAGCTTGACCTACTCCATTAGTAACATGCAGCTCTGCCATCTGCCATGTGATGACTTTTTTACTTTTCCCTGGGAGTGGGACCCAGGTTGACGCAGTCAAGAGTGTTGTGCTGATCTTTATGCCTCATACCTGGGTTGTATCCAAGTTAAATGGACTGAGAATTTTAATAGTCAGATTTTCCATCCTGGAGATGGAATTTGATTGGACACCAGTCCAGTGAACGATGAGCCCCAGTGACAAGAGTCTTTGGTATGTATTTCCTCCCTATACAGAGCACAACTCCCCAGCTTCTCTTTGACTGGGGTGCAGGTTCAGCAGTGACTAAAGATAAAATACCCTTTCTAGTGTTCTTGAACTTTTGTTGTGCTGTCTCAGTAGTGACCTGGGTTGACTGGTTTACAAGGTGTAATGTGACTTCTGAATGCAATAGAAGCAAGGAGACACTGCAAAATATTCTCATACCTTTTTCTGTTTCAGGTTTGTTGCCAAACCACAGGCCTCCACTTCCTGAAGGGCATATTCCCAAGAAACCCAAGCTGAACAGGTGAATAGTCTTGTCTTTCCAAATTTCTCTTTTTCAGGAATAAATTGGAAGGGGAAAAGCAGTTCCTTACAACTGGGTAAGAAATGCCTCAGGCAGCAGGGTTCATAAAGAGTACTCAGCATTTTGGAGAAGTAAGATCTGTCATATTCTCTTGGCAGTCTTTTAAGGACAAGTCACATCTCATATAAACCATTTATTCACACAAGATTAAAACTGCCACACATGTTAGAGACTGCCTGCCCTTCCTCAGCTGTGCTCAACTCCTCATCACTATCAATCAGTAAGGCACTTGCAGGAGGATGCCACAGATGGAGTCACAGCACCCAGAGTAGCTGAAGTTGGAAGAGGCCTCTGAAGATTGTCTAGTCCAAGCTCCCCCTTTAAGCAGAGTCACCCAGAGCAGCTTACTCAGGACTATTTCCAGCCAGGTTTTGAGTATATCCAAGGATATACCTTCCTGAGTTCTCCTAAGGACAGCTTGATCCAGAGAGCCAGCCTCATATGCGACAGTGTTCTCTTACATTCAGACAGAATTTCTTGTTTCGATTTGTGCCCATTGCCTCTTGTCCTGTCACTGGACACCAGTGACTGGGAAGAGCCCGCCTCTGTCTTCTTTACACCCTCCCTTCAGGTACTTAGGAACATTGGTAGGACCTCCCTGAACCTTCTTTTCTCCAGGCTGAGCAGTCCCTTCTCTCTTAGACCTTTTAGCCCCCAACAGCAGGAGGGTGCCCAGGCAGGGTACCAGCAGTGACTGGGGGGTTGAGCAGTCAGCAAGGGCCCACCACAGRCCTGTTGCCCTCTGCCCCATCCCCATTTCCTCCAGTCAGTGATTTGCCCTCTGCCAGCCCTTGCTATGCAACAGGGTCTCTTCCCCCTCCCCAGCCTGAATGGCCCCTGGCCTTTGGTGGACGAAGGGAAAGCCTGCAGCCGCCTCCTGCTCTATGCTGGGCACTTGGAGGTGCTAATCCCCTGTTTATAACCTCACACTCTGTTTCCATGGGGATGTCAGAGCGGTGTATGAACCTCGTATTAGCAAACTGTGGGATTACCAGAGGCCATGGGGCTGTTGCTGGGAGAGCTTAGACTGCAGGGCTGAGGACAGCTGGAGACTCCTGCATTTCAGGTCTGACTCTGCAGTGGAGATTAGAGGGAGGCTCTTGGAAATGGCCCTTGGAAATATCCCCAGGCTGGATAGTGGATATCAGTGACGATCAAATTAGACGACTCCACGTTTGATGCAGCCCTGTAGCCATCAGATACTTCAACTGTGATAACTTCTTTCCTGTGTCTTACAAGTCTGGGGGATTCTTTAGTATCTGTGTCTATCTGACAGCTATGGGGTGTGGAGCACTTCATCTTGTTAGCATTCACACTGCAACCCTGCGTAGCTGTAGTAGTGGAAATGGTAAGTGCAGTATCTTGCTGGAATCACAGTAGGACTCCAGATCTGATGCTGTGACTCTCACAAATTGTTCCATAGACTTTTAGTGAGAACAAAGAATGAATACCTCCGGACACATTCTGCGTGCAAGTAGGTGTGCTACACCTTTAAATTAATTAAATAGGAGATTGGTATCCAAGCCTTCCCTATTGCATTGCTAGCCCCTCCCTACACTACCCTTGTTTTTCTCTTCCCTGAGAGCGAATGTAGCAAGCATGGTGGAAGCAGTTTAGAAAAAGGGAGCAGAGCTGTTTGCTGAGGATATGGAACAGCATTGAAGTAAGCAGTCTTTAGGGTCTGGGTGGAGACAAGAGAACAGGATCAATAAATCGGATTGAAAGTTTTGGTAGTGGGGCTGAAACTAAACAAATGAGTCCAAGAGCCAGAGTAGAGTACAGGAGTACTTCAGGAGTGCTCTCCTGATCCCTCATGATACTGTCTCCTCAGCCTGCTGGAAGGGGACGACTCTGTGTGTTGGAGCCTTGTGAAATCCTGGCCATTCTGTAAGAGTTCTGACTCTGCGAACCCTCACCTGTACTTCCCTCGTTGCTCTCTGGAGCAGTAGCTGGCATCGCATAAGGCAGGAGTTACAAATTGCTTCCTTCCTCTAGCCTGGAGTGTACCCACATGCTGAATGACTGAAGTAATTCAACCGGTACTTATTTTGGGAATGAAGCCAGAGCTCTTATCAGAAGTTTCCCACATAAATGACTTGTCCAAGCTTACCTTGTCTTTGCCTCTGTACTTGTTTCCAAAGCTTCCTGTAAGTCTGTAGTGACTTGGTAACCTGTGGTGCTGCCAAATGCAAGTGAGCTGATGGGAGAAAAGGGGCAGAATTGGGCTTGGACTTTGGAGTGGAATAAGCTGCCTTGTTCAATGCCATGAGAACATGTTTGGGTCATCCTCTAAACCTGTTTGGCATAATACCAGGGCTACTCACGTGGCTTAGCTTGTTCCTTCGTTGTGTTTATGTCTGCTGTATTTTTATGTGACAGTTCAAGAAGGGATTAACAGGATCTAAAGAGAGCCTATTATAGCAGGCAGTACATTACACAGTTAAGTGATGTATTTTCCAAATCTTTGAGCTTCATCTCTTTTTGAGATCGCTGTATTTGCTGTTCTAGCCATCTCTGCTTAGATGAGAGGTAGCAGTGCTTTTTTGCATTGCTATTATAGCCCTGGGAGTGTCAACAGGGAGAAACTGAGATGCCTCATAATATGCTTGGGCCCCTTGTTAAAGCTTTTCCAAGACAGAAACACAGGTAATGCTCATTCCTTAACATCATTTTAAGCAGCCCCTGTGCTTTCCACCTCTGCCTGCAGTGATGGCTTTTTCCTTGCTCCAGTAGTGTGTCTGCTCTGTGTGTGGTGTTCATATATGCTCTGCTGCACCTGTTCCCCTCCAAAATAACCCTCACCAGCCACACTTTAGAAGCACATGGAAGTGCCCATGCTGTAGATGCTGGAGCTGTTGAATTGCCACCAGCTGCTTGAGGGATCTCTAACCTGACCTGTGAAGGGACCGGGAATCCTGGCATAGCAGCTTGCCCATTGCTGTGCACTGATGCTTGCAGAGGTAGAAAAGACATCACTTTCTCTGCAGGAGCCTGGTCCTCTTTGATCGAAAGAAAGTAGTCATGCAGCACCAAGCCAGCAAACAGAGATAAACTTGTATCGGGGCTGCAAATTGAGATGGATAGTTCCCATAGGTGGCTAGTAGTATCTGGTAAACACTGAGAATTTAGACCATTCCCAGGCATGTGGCCTCCATTCTTGCTGTCTGTCCCCATCACTCATCTGCTCTTACTCGCGTGCCATCAGAGCTTGCATTGCACATGGAAGAAACCTTTGCATACAGAAGACACAGTTCCTGCTATACTATTCTAAAATAGGAAGGTGTGAGTTGAAAAGAGTAGAACACTGTAAAGGCATATTCTATCTCCGGACTGTGACAACAAGCTTTGTCCTGCTGAAGGACAGTGTTTCAGAGTCCTGTGTGTACTCTTGTGTGCTCACCTCTTCTCCGCTGAAATTCCTCTCATTGCCCACCCTGTAAGCAATCTGTTGTCTGCTCTTTACTCTGAATTGAGAAATCTTTCACTTTTGTAARGGAAGGACTTCTGAGAAGTCACCGTCTACTCCAGATGTTACCCCACATACTTTTGTGGGAATTCCTAGCATCTGTGCACTGCCTGCCATCTTACACTAAGCTGAAGAATGTTTTGCTGATGATAGAGCTCTTGACATCAGACTACAACATCAGCTGCTAGAGTGACACAATGAAAGCCAGAGATACCCTTTGGAACTGATTTCACTTAGACCACCTGAGAGTGCAGGAGATTCATTGTGGTAAGTGTAACTTGACTTGGGAGTCAGAGCCCAGTACCTCTACCATAATACAAACCTGGGCATTCACTTACTGCATGTAGACTCAGAGCAGCAACGCCTGCCTGACTGAAGTCTGGCAGATTACTTCATTTGAGTGAGCAATCTCTTTCATTTTTTTCCAGTCTTGCAAAGTTCTGGTTGGTGTTCCCTTTGGCCAGACTAAGGCTGTGTCAGTATTTTTGAGAGCAGCTTCATTTATTGCCAAAAGAGGGACAAATGAGCCTGATGAAAAACTGATTTGTCCCTTAGAAGATGTATAGGCCAGCTGCATGGGAGGAACCCTGTGGCTCCTGGGTAAAGGTGCTAAGGAAGTTTATAAAGGACTGAGGAGCTGCATTATTGTATACTTTTGAAAGCACTGAAAGAGCAGCTCCTCAGCTATTTCTTTCCTGCACTTGTGGCTGTCTTGGCCAGAATGTTTGGCCCATGTCACTGTCACCCTGATTAAAGTGACACTGCTTCAAATCCGAAGAGTCTGGCATGCGCTGGCTAGCACCTAGCTGAGATTAAAAGGTATCATGCCACCATGTGGAACTATCAGCAAATGGTCTTGTTTAAACACGGGTCAGGGGTGCTGACATGCCATTGATTTAGTGTTGTGAGGTGTGGATTTATCATCCAGAACCCCTCTGCCTCTCAAGAAGGTGCTCTTCTGGTGCTTATTCAATGATGTTTTCCAAAAAGCAGAATTCTTGCTCTGTTTTCTGAACTAGTTTTATTATCTCAATTGTATGAACTTTGGACGTTTCCTTCTGCATGCCCCAGATTTCTCTGCAAAGAGATAAGGATTCCTCTGCCTTGCACTGGGTCATTTGGCAGCTGGCCTTCCTCTACCCAYTCTGTCTCCTTATCCTGCTTCCACTATTGGAATTCAAGAAGAGCAGAATGGTTTGGGAACTGCTAACCCGCAGATCCTGCCTTGTACTTCGTTATACAACTGTCTAGCATAGCATGGAACATTCATCCAGGATGTAATGTAACACACAGGAGGAGATTGAGAACTGCAGAAGAAGGCATAACATGAAAGTGAAATGCTAAGCTTTGTGGTCCTGAAAGTGGCAAGAGATGTATAAAAATACCTTGTGGTCAGAATTCAACTGGGGAGCATTCCACATCTCCCTCTTCTACTCCCTGCAGCTGGGACACTATCCAGGTGAGACTTGCCATGATATTTCTCATTTCTTGGACTTCAGTTCTTTGCCTTTTTGCTTTCTGCCTGATTTGTTTTTGACAGTGATAGCTCATGAATGTTACCACTTAACTGCTTTACTAGCTATGGTGCTTTTGAAGAAATGGCCATGGGAGTAACCCAYATCATCCATGAACTCTTGAGTCTCCTGTCTTCACCTTCTTTTACATATCATTTGTCTGCAGAAGTTGGACATGGAAAACGAATGAAGTCTACCCTGTCAATGCAGAATTAGTCCCTATAGATCATTTTCCTCATGTTTGGCCCAGTCTGGGGCTTTCACTCCTTCCAGGGGATTATTCCACAAGCAAATTTGTCTTGGAGCCAAGGATTGTTCCCTCATCCTCAGCCTGTATTCTCCCTTTCAAAACTTCCTGCTGTTATTTCTGCATCTGTTCGTGCTCCAGCCTGGCATATTCCAGTTAAGGCCTGCAGCAACAAAATATTTTCACTAGCCCATGAGGCTGAGGAAGTTCTGAGCAATTTCACCAGCATTGTGTAGGGTGACAGACTGTTCCCATACTCCAGAGTCATATGTGTGCCGGCCACCACACACCAGAACCATTTGGGAAATGGTCAAGCTCAGCTGTAGGTCAAACTTCTTCCTTTCAGTAATGGAAACCTGAATAGCTCAGCAGTTTTCTCTTCAGCATGGAGGTTTTCACATGGAAAATGTAGACTAACACTCTATCCAGAACAGTTCCTGAATTCAAGCCAGCATCTAGATGGCTCTCTTAATGTGAATATACCACTAGTGTTCTTCTTGCAGATCCAAAGTATTGGTTAAAACACAACTGTGAAGTTGTTCCCTTTCCAAGATGACTAGGGGATGCCACAGGTTCCCTGAGTCTGGGCTCTTTCAGCAAGAGGTGATGTAAGATTGTGGAGAACTTGATTCTGAGTGCTCAGCTGCTACTCCATATTCAGCTTCCTACTAGAAGAGCATAACTTGGCACAGATAGTATCCAAGTCAATCCTTCCTCCGTCACCTGAACTGGAGGAGTTGCTATGTGTTAAGAAAGAAGCAGACTCCGTACAAATTTGTCATGAGTTACCAAGTTTTCAGGCTCTGTGGACACCTCTCATCCCTGGGATCAGAATCTGGTTTCACTACTATCAGCACTGCACTCCTGCAGCATGTGGTTTCTCTCATCTGCATGAAAACTGTGTTACGCATAGCATGTGTATTCAAAAGCAAAGAGCCAGAGCGGCTGCAGGTGAGCAAAGCCAAGAGGTGTCATGGGAAGGGATGTGGCAGGGAGGAGGCAGTCTTGCCAGCACTTTGATCGAGTGCTTCCTGCAGTCTGTAACCCTCTGTCTTCTACTCTTAATCCAAACAAAAGCCATATTGAAAAAGTTCAGCGAGGGTTCAGAAGTTCAGACTTGAATGGTACCAACATGGCCTTTGCTTGGGCTGTGACTGCGGTTGCTGCATTTCCCTTACCCAGCACATGGAAGCCCTACTCCTAGGTCTAAAATGGCAGCCTCCAAGTGGGAAAGTCTGCCCACTGAATAGAATCCATGGAAACAGACTTCCACATGCYACAGAGATTTTAGACTATTACAGTGACTGCAGGTGACTAACCACAGTTGTTTCCATCCTGCTTTTATCTTTCCCTTTCCCATCAGGGAAGTCCCACCAGGGTTTCTATCCCAATTTATTCAAACTAGTCATTTGTGCAGTTGGAGTCTAGGGTTTCTTGTTCTTGCTCAGGACCCTACCATACTCAAGGAGGCAAGCAGAACCCCCTTGACTGGTGAGTCACCAGTTCCCAAGACTGGCAGTTCTGTCCCCCTTTGCCTAGAGTGGGAGCTCTGCACACTGAGGTGACAGGTTAGGACACTACAGGTTAGGACAAGCTAGTTGCATTTGGCATCCACGTGGAGGGTCTGTCTTGACAACCCTCAGCTGCTTGAGAAAATTTAGAGCGTCTGCCAGTGTGTGTTTGTAGGTGATTATAAAAACTCCCCAAGACAAACCTTGTTGGATACAATGAAAAGTTGGGAGACTTGGCTAGAAAAGCGCATACGCTACCTTATATGGATGGCAGAGTTTGCAGAAAAGTCCCATGTGCTGGGCTTTGAGGCTCTCCTGTGTGAGTTTTGTGGATTGTTTTTACTCACAGGAAAAAAAAAATCTGTGAAGCAGTAGGAAATGGAGTTAGTCAAAGAGGAGAAGGAACTTTGTAGACTGACTGCTCCCAGGCATCAGGCTTTTGCACTGCTGAATCAAGGTAAAAAAAAAAAAAAAAAAAAGAGAGGCAGCAAACAAAATAGGACAAGTTTGAGTTTGGGACAAAGCAAGTATTAAAAGCCCTAAAAGCAAATGTGCTCCAGGAAGGGAAAGCGTCCAAATGTCTGTTTCAGCTAACAATGAAAAGCCCCAGCCTGCAGTCCCCAAAGGAAGCCAAAAGCCTGGACCAGAGGGCTGGATTAGACCTGCTCAAAAGAGAAATAACAAAAGCTTTAAAATCAGGCCATTACTAAATCCTCCTTCCTATGCAGAATTGGGGTGTGCACTTCCAGCCCTCACACAGAAACAGAGGGATTTCTTAAAAAGCCACTGTCTGTCTAAACCTGCATACAGCATTGATGTGTATCTCACATTCACACATTCACTTCTCTCCCAGTGAGATCATTTATTATCATGGGAGCACTTTCCCGTAATCGTGTGGACACGTGACTAGAATTGCACTTGGCACACTGATGCATTAAAACAATTTGGGATTTTTTTTTCCTCCTTTGCTGTAAGTGCAGTCTTGCAATACCAAAACTTGTGCTATGGCCCTACCCTGCAGCAAGGGGAATATGAAAAGCAGGACCTAGCCCATGTGCCCATCTAACACCCGTAAGCTTCTTCCAAAGGAGCTGCCTTCCCATGGTTCTTTGCCAGATTCCAAATGGGGAACCTGGGTTTAGTCTGTCTGAACTCCCCTTGCATGTGAAATTAGAGACAGGAAAGTCTCTTCTACTTCCTGTCCCAATGTTGTTACGTAAGGGATTCCACTAATGCACTAGCATAGCATCACAGGTCAAAAGGGACGAGTTTCATGCATGCATAGGAGAACAAGGGGCTGGATCTTGCTCCGTGTCGTCACCCAGACCCCTCCTGCTGTTGCTTCTAGATGTTTTAACTGTCATAAACTCCTCAAAGCAAAAGCAAAGCATTTTGAAAGTGGCTTGGTTTCAGAGGCATAAAGCTCCACATGTGATTAATTTTTCAGTTTGTGCTGTTAGGGAGTGCTGAGGAAGAAAAGTGCTAAACGGGCTGCTGTTATGCAGTCTGTAGCTGCCTGGCATAGCAAGCTTGATTTGTAGTTCTCAGGAATGTGCCAAATGCCTTCAAACGAATGCATTACGTGGTCTCTGTCCGAAGTTCTTAATATCTCAAATTTGCACCATGCAAATAAAAGGTAACAAAGCTTTTTGAGGGGAGGATGACTGATTGAGGTTACATTAAAACCATGGGATTACTCAACAGAGGCATGCAAACATCGCTGGACAAAGTTTATCAGTCTTTTCCAAATTCTAATTTGTTGGAGCATTGTTTGTGCAGATTATGCTAAGGTTTTACTTTGGATCTTTATTGTCTGAAAAGACTCCTCTTTCTCTAAGGACCTCTATTCCCATCTCTACTGGTAGCAAAAGATTTAAAGCCTAACAAAACTCCAGGCCACCCAGCCACTGGGTAAGATTTCCAGTAACTGATTCTGGATCTGAAATCCCCTGCCTGTTTGCAAAGCCAAGTCTAAAACTTCAAATGGTAAAAAGCAGAGGATATTTACCAGACATTGCTCTTCACAGAGATTTGTAGTTGTGATGATAATTCCATTCTAATACCTCTTACACTGTAGGTGCTGACTTCCTGCACTAGCAAGCTGCAACAGTATTGTACAGAGAACACTAGAGCAAATTTGGACATATAAAAATATAAGACTAGGCCAGCAACCCATTCCATGCAGAAGTAATAACCAATTATACCCCCAAAGTAAATTAATTCCTTTTTAGAGGCTTTCTCACAGAATTTAGCCTTTGTAATTAGTTTACCTTATTGAGACCAGCTGTTGAAATAACACTTCCCCTAGAGGCTGGATGCATTCAGTGTTGGACTTAGTTGCAGTGAAGGGATTTGGCACTCCAGTTTAGCTGCAAGGGGACAACTTGCCAGCAGCCCGGAGACTACACCTGATTTGTTTTGTGCAACTGGAAGTCAAGCAGGTGCCAGTGGGTTCAGTACAGAAATGAGCTTAGAAATTCCAAAGCAAACAAAAACTCCTTTCCAGTGGTCCCTTCTGAATTGAAAGAGCTCTGCTCATGATTATTTCCTCTATAAAGAGGTATGTAGGGAGGCAAAGGCTACAGTGCCTGCTTCTGCTTCAGTTGGAATGTTTTCTCAGAGATCAACCTCATACTGAAACGTGTTTGTGTTGTTTTGACAGGTACCTGACCCGCTGGCCCGTCAGATCTGCAAAGCCAATCTGGAAGAGGGGTCCTAAGTGGTGCAAAAAGCCCTTTCCGGTCGGACACCCTTTGCTGAAGGATAATGTCACATATACACAAAAGCCTCTCTGTTTAAACCACTAGTGGCCAGAACTGGTCAGTAAGCACATGTTTTCCACTGTTCTTTTTTTTTCCAAGTTTGTCAGTATCTCCAATTTTCTTACTCCAAAATTATCCTTAGTACTCTATATTGTGTCGAGCTGTGATCTGTTCCTCTATGAGAATACAAGATCCATCAAAGCAAAGTTCATTGTGCAGAAAGATTTGAAGAAGCAAGGGGCAAAGACTTCTACCTCAAAGCCAGAAGGGATCTGAAGGCTTTCATTTCTTTATGTTCCACAAATGGGTGTGGAAAAGGATGTTTCCTTCTTTTTCTAGCAGCAAATGGTGTTTCCCCATTAACGTGTGTTTCAGCTCAGATTTGCTTCATTTGGGCTTTTGGTACCTGTGACAGTGATGGAAGAAAAATTTCCTTGCAGCACAGTATTTCCTCAGCAGTAACAGAAATTGTTAATGATGACTGAAACTAATTTTTTTATTATTATTATCTCTACTATCCATAATTTGCAGCGGAACACCCATGGCAGTGGCAAACAGGTGTGTGTCTTACATGTCCCCTTAAGGATTCCTGGCTTGTGCTTCTCTCCTGAATCTGGCAAATACACAATGTTGACATCCYTGATGACCTGGTCTGGTTTTTTTTCCCTGGCAAACACATTTTTCATAAATCTTCCATGTCAGTGATATGGTTCCTGGGATAGTTTGGAGATGATAGATGTGCATTATTGTCCATCCTGTAACTAAAAGGTGGCACCATTTCTCTCCCTGTATAGTACACATATGGATCTTCCACCTACTGACCACTGCTGCTTATGGGCCTGGTATGAAAGGCTCATTAAATTTATCATGGTCATTATTGTTTTGGTTCCATTTTTTTGGTATTTGTCTGGGGGTTAAAAATCAACACAGAATTTTTATGTACTACTACAACACTTAAACTCGTATTGCTTTTATCAGAATCATCTGCTAATACCTATCAGCATGGACAGGAACAAAAGGTAAGGATAAACCCATATTATCCAGGAAATTACATTAAAATGGTTATTTTTAGCCATATTTTGTGAAATAAAAGTCCTAGACTCAGTCCCTTGAGCTGGCCAAGACCTTTTGCTTTGTGAGACAGAGCCAAGACTTCATTAACTATACTGAGATAAAATCTCTGGCTCACTTTCTCTGTTTTATAAAGCTTTGAAAGCTACAGCCCTTCAGAAAGGAAAATATTTTCTTTATTCTCATACATACAGAAGTTACTATGTCTTCTAGCCCAGGTAGCTCTGTTCAGTGAGCTTTGCTAATGGAAAAATCACTGGATTAAACCCTTGTCTTGAGATGAACCTGAATGAGCATATTTTGCAAAAGACCAGGTGATGCCCACAGCTATTTTTTTCCTACAGTTGAGTGACATGAGCTGGAAAGACCCCTCTAATTTTGGTGTTGTTTTTGGTGAAATCTAACATCTGAAAACCAAAATACTCTCTTCAATATGCCTTTCTAGAGTTCAAGGTTTAGTACAGATCTCTTACAGTATACATCAGCTTTCTACTCTGACTCCAGCTCTCCTTTTGTCCTTTATGGGTGACAGCAGGTATTCATTCATGTCTCCAAATTAGTTCTTTGTAAGCAAGGTGCTTTTGTCTTTAGACAGATGGCCGAGGTTTGATTCCTGACCTAGAGCTTGCCTCTCAGGGGAGAAAATGGCATTTGTTACTATCTAAAGGATCTGTAGTGATCCTTTACAGGGAGAACTTGGTGCTAATAACCCCAAGGTTGTGTTCAATCCCTGTATGGGCCGTTCACTTAAGAGTTGGACTTGATGATCCTCGTGGGTCCCTTCCAACTCAGAATATTCTGCGATTCAGTGAATTCAATCTGGAGTTGAGGAAGGATTGCATACAGTGAAGTCCTAGGAAAAGAATCAGGACCAGAGTCCAGGCACAAAAGAATCCTGCTCCAAGTGCAGAGGTTTCACACTTTTATTAGAACAAGCAATAAACAAAAATCTCCTAAGTATAAAATCTAAATCTTCTAGTTCTTGAGTCCTTGCTCCAGATGGCAGAGTCACAGCATGAAGGGCAGATCGAGGTTCTTCTCACCAGTGCCAAAGTAGACGTAGCCAAACTGCTTGGTCATTGGGACATGGTAGAATGTCAGTCCCAGCCACAGCAGGCTCCGCAGCACCACCACAGTGCCTCCCTTCTCTAGCTGGATACTCCAGGAGCCTGTGTGAGAAGATATGCAAGTAAATCAGTGGAAAAGAGAAGGAAGCAGCATTCCTGGAGCAAGTTGTCCTAAGCTGAGAGAAGGGCTGCCATGGCTTCTGCCTGACCAGTTAACAGTGTGCAAGGTTGCAGTGGAGTTTGTGACACCTGAAAAGAGGGAAGTCAGGGAGATCATCAACCTCCATGCCCTTTTTCTTCTTTTGTTAGTTCAGCACTACAGGCTGCCCTCATTTCCAGATGTCTGTGTCCAGGTTCACATAGTAGCATATTCCCATGGCTGTGGTGGTAATGTCATATGCGTCACAGGAAGGGACCCTCAAGCTCCAGACTTGTATAGTTGATCCCCAGGAGAGGCTGCAGCTATTCTTGGCTGCTTCTGAGTGGGCAGCAGTTACTCCAACAAGCTCTGCCACCTACTTGGTGTAGCAAATAGCTATAGAGAGCCAAGACGAGCTATAGCAATTCTGCATAAGTATGAAATTTGTCCTTAAAATAAACTTCTAGCATTAGTAGTGGGAAGTGGAAGAAGGTGCTTTCCTCCTTCAGGGAAGACTGGTTTCCCTGGTGCAGCAACTGGAAAAAATGAGAAAATGAAAAGTAGGGTATTTCCTATCTCTCAGAAATTTGTTGAAAAGGTTAATTCTCTTCAGTCTTTCTTGGCTCCACCGTTGAAGAGGATGTGCRTGATAGGGGCAAAGGGATTAGTTTCCACATTAATTTTGCTTTGGCTCCACAGAGGAGGTTCAGAGCCAGTGTGAAAATGCAGTTTCTTCTGGATGCAAGGAGCTCAGAGCCACTGAGTATTTATTTTGCATCTGACACGACAGCCTGGGAACTGTGCCAGAGGGAGGGGGCTGAAGCATCAGCTTGGATTGAATGCCGGAGGGCAAGGAGCTGCCAGGAGAAGAAAATACCAGCTTCGCACCGAATCAGTAATGCCTAGAGGCTACGATGGAGAGAAGAAGGTTCCTGCTGAATCTCCATCTAAAAGAAAAAGGAGTGGGCCCAAATTAAAAAAAAAAATGCGGTTGGAACTGCCAGGCTACTACTGGCCTAGAGTCAGGCAGTCAGCCTATCTGCACCCAAAGCCAAAATCTGCCAATTCCAGAGTAAGCAGAAAGCCCATAATGTGCTGGGCCATTTAGGCAGTATTCATCTTTGTAGATAATTTTAGGCTCATTAATTTTAGGCTCATCAATTTATGCTATGACTCATGCTTACTCATGTCATGGTTAGCCTGGGGAAGGGCTTCTGTGATTGCTGTCAGCTGCCAGTCCTCCCCCTCCCACTCACTTGTGACTCTTGGCCAACTTTAGTCACATCCGACAAAGGGCTGAAGGGCCTTAATACCGCAGGTTCCTACAGCAGGTCTGCCTGGGATGTGGCCCAAGGGTGGACTGCAGCTTCTGGAGCTTTGGTCTGCCAGCAGCTGCGAGGAAGGACAGGCTGTTAGGTTTGCCTGGCAGCAGCTAGCTGGGCAATCCATGGTTTTGTGTCCCTTTGGGCTCTTGCATGCTCCCTCACACTACATGTGCAGGTCATGGCAAACTTTCCTATGCAGTTGATGGCAAACTGCAGTAGTTGAGGGCTTAAGGGAAGGGAGGAAGTTGAGAGGAAACATTAATGTGGTGGCTGCAGAATCAGAAAGGAACAATGCAATTCAAAACCCTGTAAAACTGGGTGTCGTGAGTTGTGCTGCTCACCTGTTACCTAACTCTTCACTTTGTATTTCTGTACTTTTCAAAAGTTTCTTGGACACCATTGTTTCCTCTGTCTCCTTCAGTAGCAAGTTCCACAGCTTTGTTATACTATAATATGCACAAGTCCTGTGTCATCTCTGATCTGTTACCTTTCAAAGTACCCTCTTCGGTCATGTGCAAACATGGAACTCGTTGAACAGCAAGAATACCTACCTCCTTTCTGACAGACTGACTTGAGCTGCCAGACAGAAGTACAAAGAGACATTCACAGTCTTTTGATTTGGGAGATTTCTGCTCTGGCGAACTTAGTTCTGATTCACTCTCCTCCATGTTTACACTAAAGACAAACAACTGGAACTTCAGTAAAGCAGAGCTCTACTTAATATGTGATGGTCAATACAGGTGTGTGCCATCTTTTCACCTTCTTTGCGCTGTGGCATTCTTTACACAGATCTTAGGTAAAACATGAGCTAATGTCTTCACAAGCAGTGGTTTCACATACAAGGCAACCCCAGTCTCTCATCCAGTCTCTCCAGTGCCACTCATCTGGACACAAACTGCACTGGATCTTTTTCATACCTGGAGTAAAAATGCCTATTATGGCTCAGCCACTGGGATTACAAATCCTGACTGAGTGGGTCTTTTACAAAATCTTCATGTTCTTAAGAAAATTCACCACTTGGATAGCATGGAAACCCAGAGGAGGAACACTTCACTGCAAGGCAAATCATCTAGTGACTGAAGCAGTACAGCCACCTGCTGTCACAGGACAAGCTTTCAGTTTCTTGAACTTTGTCTCTACAAGTGTTCAGCATTTGCTAGTGGCAGTAGCACGACTGTGCATAGGGGTGTTGGAACAACAAGTAGCAAGCAAATAAGTCTGAATGTAATAGTGACAAATAACTTTCTCAATTTCTCCTTTGAACAACTGCTCCCAGCACAAGGTTCTTGCAACTTGAACTTGCAGAAATGATCTGCAAGTCCTTCCTCCAAATAGTGGTGGTTCTTGCTGCAGCTTTACACACTGGTGTGTGGGGAAGGGGGCATGACACACTATAAGCTTTTGAAAAAGTTTCTCTGACAAAAAGATAATGCAATGAGGAACTCTCATTGTCTTTGATTTAGGACCAGTCCTCTGAGAAGCAAGTCTGTCAAGAATAGGACGGTGCCTTGCCTTGCTGGGTGGTGAAAACCTTTAGGGATTATCTGATTTGATAATGTCTCCCAACGTACTGGAAGCATCTAACAACCTGGGTACATGTGATAGCTTGTCTATATATGTTCACCTGCACAGATGAGCCCTCTGCCCCAAACTGTTTTACAAAGAACAAAAAGAAATGCCTGCAGCATGACAAGTGGGAAAGGTAAGAGGGAAAACAGGGATTTTAATGCTCTTTGGAACTATATCTGGATTCGGACATCTTTTTGTTGGACAAATTCACAGAGCAGGTAGAGTAAATCAAGTTCAACATCATTAAAACCCTGTATCTGTGCTCTGGGGCAATAGAGCACATGGATCCATGACTTCCTCAGAACATTTACCCAGTGACACACAGGCTTATCAATCTCAGCAGAGTATTCACCAGCAGTTAACTCTGCTGATCAGAGGAATTTCCCATGCACCTTTACACCTGGCAGAAATGGACAGGTGTAATTGAAGACGTTCGTTCACTTTCATGCTACATCTCTGAAGGCTGTGATGTGCAGCTGCTACATTTCCCTATCATCCGTACAAGCTGCAAACTCTCAAAGGGCTCAAATTTCATAAATGTGAGGCCTTTGGGGAATATTAATTGTTATTGTTATATTTTCCTGCTCTTCTCTGGCCCTTCATTCTGCATTTAGTTCTACACAAATATGGACAGTAAAGTTTTGCTGATGCTGCATAAGCCCTCCTGTGAAATGACGGCCTGAACAAAACAAGCAGGTTATGTAAGGGCAATCCCAACTGGACCGGCACAACCTGGGTTGAGAACAGGAAAAAATTACAAGAAGYTGCCTGGAACTGTAATGTCATTTTCACTGGGATCCTGTTTTCAGCCAGAATGATGATTAATCATAGACTGCTCTTTATTCTGCAGAGCCAAAGAGTAGCAGCAGTGCCACCTTTTACTAACTGGATCACTGGGGACATTTTTCTAACCTAGTAATCAAAGATGATTTACTCAATATACTGTTCCAGACTGGACTTTTGGAACACACAAAACCCATTCAGAAACTGCATCTGATACACAGTGCTGGTGTATCTTTTAAGAAGACATTACATTAAAATTCTGGAACCTATCTGGATTCTTTGGACCTTTTCATTAAGGGAAGAAATTAGAAGCCGTGATCTCAGTACTTTTTTTCCCCATACCTCACCACATTAGTGGTATTTGAGGAAATGGTGCATAAAATAAAATTTGAAATCATAAGACATGGAGAAAGTTGTTCTCTTGGAAAGATACAAGACAATTGTATTCTCTTCCATCACAGCTCAAATCTCACAATATTCAAACAAAATGCTTTTTCAGGCCCACCTTTCTCATAGGAGTTCGAAATATTGATGTCATAAATCACTCTAGAAGTACTTTAATCAGTAACTAATGAACAGGATGCAATAATAGCTTAAAATGAATATGCTACCTTTTCTTCCTCAAGAGAAAGTCTTAGAAATGCATTTAATACAATATAAAAAGGAATGAGGATGACTATGAAAATTAAATGCTGCTTTCATCTCTGTTTTTTGCTTTTTTCTCTCTTTTGTTTTTAACTTCCCTGCTATTACAGATGGTTCTTGGAGTAAAACCATTACATCGGTAGCTGTAGGTCTGTATTACTATAAAAATACTGGGTCCAAATCCTTTCCAGCCCTGGCTGAGAGTATCCCATGGCAGTCCCTTATTAGACAATATGTCTCTTACTGAGAGACTGGGAAGCTCAAAGCATCAGTCTGTAAGGTACACTAAGATTCCTAGATAAAAGTTGTCCAGAAAAAAAAATTATTTTTATCTGCATCGGAGGGAATACAACTAGAACTAGGAGATGGCAAGTAAAGGTTGGATTTCCTAGAGTTAAATACTGATTTTAGCTTGCATCTCCGTGTGTGCTGTCTCTAAATAAGGCAGCAGAGATAACTTCACTCATCATGTGAACACTGAGGTGCAGGGAACTGGTCATTGCTCTCAAGCTAGAGATTCCTACCCATAACACTGCTCTGGTGAGGTTCCCAATCTTAAAAATACATTTTTAAAAAAGAACAAGTTAATATTTAGGCTGCACCCAGCAAACTTAAAAAAGCCAAGCACTGTGTGCTGAAACTATTGCCTGTTGCTGCTCCAGAAGGGAAGGGAGGGAGCTGCTGTGTGGGAGGAAAGAGCATGGGAAAAGTATCTGCTGGATGAAGATCTGGAGCTTCCTATTCCCTCTTTGGATCAGGCTGCAGCCTCCACCCCTCCAAACACAGGCAAGAATTCTGAGGAGTTCCGTACATCTTTCCCAAACAAGAAAGTGCTTTGAAGATCCTGATGCTCACCCAGTGTTAAACCACTGCCTTTTTTATGGCCCTTCAACAGCTGCCAGAACACCAGGGCTGAATTTCAAAAGTCAACCTCCTTCTCAGCTGCTTCTTCCTTTCCAGTYGCCAATAGAAATCCCTGTCTCATCCCCCATGTCTGCCTCAGCTATGGGCTGAATCTTGTAATCCACAGAAGCAATAGRGTGCGTGAGACATGAGCTTTTAAACAAAACCCTTTTAAGAGGGCTGTTTGCGGAAGAACTTTCCTGCCGTAACCGGTCCACTTTCAGTATGACCTCTCATAACACTGCTGCTTTGGAGGTGATTCAGCAATGCCTCATTTCAGTGCAAGCTTGAGAAGAAACAGCTTTAAGAGCTAGACAGCCTGATAGAGAGGCTCCACATCGCAAAAGCTCACAGAGGGTCATAAAAGTGACATTATCAATTCCTCTTCAAAGGAGGAAATGTCTCAAGGGAAAAGCAGCTACAGCGTGGTTGCACTTACCATTAATACAATACACTGCCAGAAGAGCAGGTTACCACATATATTGCTGCAGTTAGTCCTGAGTGAGAGTCAAGTATGGACAAATATTAACACCCAGAGAGGGGCAACATAACCATTTCCCTCTGCAAAAGCAGACGCTGCTTGGCTGTATGACCCCAAGCACTTAGAGCTGACAAAGCCTCACTACACCCGTGGGATTTAGCTTCCATTTCCCTCCAGCAGAAAATCCTACACTGGGAAGAGCTTCCTACTTGTAATTTGCTGTCTGTAGGGAACAAAGACAAACTGCAAACCAGAGCAGCTGTAAGGAAAGGTCACCATGGTTTGGCTCTCAATAAATTGTGCCACACGGACGTTTCACGCACAGCCATAAGGACACATCCAAACACTCCTATGTGGGGCCCAAACTCCTTCATGCCACTTACTGGCTGCAAACTAAATCTCTTTCATTTGCTTGACACACCACCTGCACCCCATATGTTAACACTGCTGTCAATATTTCCAATTCCCCATATAACTATTTAATAATAATTAAATAAAAACACAGACTGGTTGCAGGTTCAGTACTATTTTAAAAAGCCTCCAGAGCCAGGAAAGCACAGCTTACAGTCAGATGCTGCCAAGTGGCTCTTGCATGGTCCTAATGCCTGCCATGTCCTTGACAAACAAATACAACCATGCCCGAACCTCAAAGTAAAATGATCTTACTTTAGAGGCTTTTCCTCTCCATTATCCTCTCCCACTGGGGATGCCTCTGCAGTAGAAATTATTTCGACAGGCCCAGGCCTTCCATTTACACGTGAAGAACCTGTTTCCTGCTGACAAGGAAGACTTAGGGATTGTATTGCTGTCCCAGATGCGCAGTACCTCCAAGTACTGGGTGAAATTCAGGCCATACTTAGACATCTGACAACAGTGCTGCTTAATCCAATTGAAGCAGCCTCTGCTCTCAAACCCTTATTCCCACCCTCATCATTCTTCCATCAGAGAGACCACAAAAGTGTTTATTTACTGCTCAGTGAGCCAGGTCAGGGAAACGGTCTGGATGAAAAATATACTAGACAGAAATAACATTATTTTTCCAGCTGGAATCTGACTGCACAAAAGAAGGGACAATACACAGATATGAATGAGCAGCAGAGGATGGGAAGGACTGAAAAAGCTAGCACTGAAGTAATACACATCAAATTAGAGCCTCCCTTATAGCACTGTTAGTTTGCCCTTTAGTCCTAAATCCACCTGATAAAACAAAAAAAACAACAAAAAAAGAGGAAACTAATTAAGAAAAAGATATAGACTGCACAGAAAGCGTCAAAATAAAGACTTGGAATAGGGCTGTGCACTAGAGGAAACAGTAAGACAATATGCAATCAAAACTTAAAAGGAGTAGGAAAAATTGATTAAAATCCATGCTGTTGTATTCTGACAACTACAATACAGATCATTATATCTTGGGCTTTCTGTAGTAAATTTAGAAATCTCTTAGAGCGGCAAATCACCCTCATTCCAAAGCACAAGTTTATGCTGGATCTCATCACACTCCATATTTCTTGTTCAGCTGGTCGCTGTGGAAACGTTTTTGGAGCGTGCCAGGAGTCACGTAGCATCTACCTGGGGAGCCCCTGCATTAATCCGTCACCTTCGTGGGCTCCTCTGAGCCCATTGGTTGGTAGGAAGAAAAAGGAGTCTCTTGCCCCTCCCTGCTCTGAATGAAAGACGCTTCCTCTAAATCTTGCTACAGGATTTCAGGCTCAATTCAGCTTCTTTGGGGCTTTTGTCACCAAACAAATGTGATGTCTTTGAAAGAAAGATTAACAGTTTGATGAAAGGATGCAATGGGCAGCTTTGTTCTAGCCTGCTTCCCTTAGAGCTTTTGGTCACTGTCACTTTCTTACCCACGAGAGAATATCTGTCTGACTCTCAGAGGAGATTATGACCACCTTGTAAGATTTTTCCTCTCCTGGTAACAAAACACTGGCCACTTTGAGGAGGTGATAATGATGAACAGGGGCTGGATTAGGGGCAAAGAACCTCACATTGATCTCTGAATTCTGAGAAAACACAAAGGAGTCGATGCTGGGATTCAAAACCCACCGAATGCTTAGAGCACATCCAATTCGCTCTCCTGCAGGAGGAGCAAGACCACAAGCCCTGTCAGTCCCCCAGTTGTACTTCTTACCTCATCATCAAATTAGCAAGGCTAGTTAAAAGGGCTTGGGATGAGGAACAGATGGCATGGATTATAAACTGTTGATGTTTTCTTACTAAACTAGATACGAATTCTGGACCAAATTACCCGAAGAGTTTACCGATTTCTGAGAATACTGTCACACTGAGCATATCCACACAGCACAGTGCAGTTGATGATATTCAAGCTAATTCTGAACACTAAAGATGGCTAAGCATCTTTCAATGCCTGGGATAGCCTAGCTATTTCTGCTCAGCATAACTCCGGTACAAATATACCTGTAGATGAACCATCCCTTGTCCTTTTCTCTCTACACACTCCCACACACCCTTTCAGCATGCAGAATTTCAATCCATATGATATTTGTGTACAGTAAAACAAGATAGGGCAAATTGACTTCCTCCCTGCAAAAGCTCTGTGGCCAAAGGGGCAGCAAACACCAAAGCAAAGCTGTGTGCAGGGCTGGCACCAATGCTGATGACTGCACAGACAGGAGCTGCAACTCCTTGGATCCCCTTCAGAAACAGATCACTCCTAGCAAAAGCTGACCTTGTTCTGACTTCAGTGATACACAACCTGTGGTAGGATTTCCCCACAAGTAATTTTTCATCATTCCCTAGAGAAAAAATTAGGCCAAGGCTGACTGATGTGGTGATAAAACTTCAACTTCTGGTTCTATGAGGCTTTACCAGCATTTCCCATCATTTCAGAAAGAAGTTCATCTCCTTTTTATGTCCAAGGAACCAGGAGCTGAAATGGAGGCAGGGTGGGTCATGATTTCACTGAGGAATAAAAAAACCTTTAAAGACAATTCCTGGAAAGTTGCTACGAAGACTCTGCTTCTGTCTTCATTCTTTCACTACATCAGTCAGCTGGGCAAAGGACTCCCCCACAGCTCTTAGCTGATGGGCAGTCCTGTTCCAGTATAAACTCATCCAAGATCTCTGACTAAACAAGACCCTGAGGTGATAGAGACCTAGGACCCAAAGGCAGTGAATGCACTGCTTTATTACCCACAGACACAAAGCCCAAGGAAAACAGGCTCCTTTCCAGAAATCAAGCCAGACCATGATCAGCCAGTTAAAAGCTCTAATACTAGCTGGCCTGGGAGTCCTCCTGCTGTGCTGCCACATGAGACGTTCCAGTCTGATCTTGAACTCCTGAGCTGGCAGCACCCCAACTTGTAGGAGGGACAGCACCTTGTCTTGCTCCCAGGCAGCTTTCTTGGGTCGTTGCAGGAATGGCCTTAACAGCCTCTATACATCACTAGCAAAAATGAAGAGTGACCCTGCTTTTGAAGGATGTAGGGGACATGCTTATATATTTATGTATGTCCATGTGCATGCATGTGATCTCTAAGGATGCTAAGAAAGCTATTGAAAAGCCCAGTGACTATTCCAGAAATTGCCTAAGCTTGAAAGGGAGAGAGTATCTTCTCTATATCTACAGTTTAGGAGGCCAGTATACCACAAACAGGCTGAAAACTCAGGCCATACCTTTTCCTCGATTTGATGCTGGTCTTGGTGCTTTTCTTATTTTACTTTTCCGTGGTTTCCTTTTCTGTGCTCAGCACTGTCAATGCTGGCACCATAGTGCGCCCTGCTGGAAGGCAGCAGCTAGAGCCATTCTGGAATTATTTCTAGGGATGGCTGACTTCAGTTTGAACAGAGAATTTCAGGTACCAATGCTTTTACTAATAACCCACTGAGCAAGCTACTGGGTTCGGTTTTCAAATCAGAAATCCTGTTCTGATGCACACTCATCCGGTTTTCTCCTTCTCTGTGTTCTAAAGCTTTTTTGTGAAAACCACTTGTATTAATGCCAGGTAACTCCATAGGATTCTGTAGCTCTGTTTCATATATTCACCAAGCCTAAGGATCACATCTCCTAACGAGGAATGAGGATAACTATGAGCCATGCTAGATATTTCAATCTACATTTTGGCTACCTCTTTTTATCCTTGCGAACACGAAGCACTGCCCGCTCATTTATTATGAGTCTTTTAGTTTGGATTTCAGTGAGACAGCCTGAAAAGCCTTGTCCCCGTATGGCTCTTGGCAGGCTAAGGAGTAAAGTGCTCTTGCTCTCGGCTTTCACAGAGCTGGGGAGGTGCTGCTTATTGTTAAGCAATGAAAGGGGAGGGCTCAGGTCACATCTGTGAAATGTTAGTGGAGAAGGGAGGCTGGGTGAAAGTAGGTGGCCAGCACAGCACAGCACTTTGCTGGATTTTGCAAGGCCACTGGGGAGATAGGCAGCCATTTGTCTTAGAGCCCTGATAACGGGCCCTTGCCTCTGCTGGCTGGCTGGGGGGCTGTAAATACCTCTGCAGACACAGATTCTTCAAATGGCTGGAGACCGAGGCTGATAGGGATTAATCGCCTTGAAGGGGGGGGGAGGGGGATCGAAAGCGAGTTAATTAGCTGTGTTAATGCATGGAGATAAAGCAGGATCGTGCCTCCTGGCCTTCTTCCTTCCTGCACCCTGACTTTTGGGACAGCCATGATGGGGCTACCAAAATGGCCCTTGAGAGCAGCCATGGAAACTATCTCCAACTTAGAAATGCAACCCCTCCACCTTCAAGGACCCATTAGGCACCAGCTTTTGCTAAACCGATAAGGATCACGCTAATGAACCTTAGATGACAGGAGGTTAGTGTTCTAACCCAGGCTACTGTTCAGCAGGCTTACAGAAAAGCTAGTGCCCAAAGTTTTTAGCCAAAGAAATAGCCACAAATCCTTTTGTCTGTAATGCTGTATAAGGAATGCTCCAAAACACTGCAGTTTCAGGTGAAGAAATAGAGCTACAATCCAAGGAGCTGTTACTTCCTCCACAGTCAAAATGGTAAAGGAGCTGAAATGATCTTCTGTCTAGGCACTTCTTCTCCCCTACCTTCATCTTGAAACAGCCCGTAGACAAGACTCCCTATGATTCACCCTGCCACCCAGTTAGAACGATGCTATAAAATCTCTCCCAGCATTAAAGATCCACAGTGGACAGCAGTAAGTCAGGAATCTCCTCAGTCCTCTTTTGAGCCCTCACGTATTATAGTTCAGAAAGCAAAGCCAGCTGTACTGAGCTGACTTGCACTTAAGAGTCACTGTCTCAGGAACCCATTGTCACTTTTGTGTTACTGTCACTGACAATGAAAAAGTCCAAGCTGAACATCACCCTCCATGGCTGTCATCAAGTTCATGGCCAGGCATACCAGGAATCTGGACTCCTATACACCACTGTCCATTAAACCAAACTCAGTTACGCATGTCTGAGACTATCAACTTGTATTTGCATTTGACTGAAACACAATTCCCAGGAAGACATCCAGCATGATGTTAAGATATCAAGAGACACAGACTCATCCATTACCCTTGCTAACTGGTAATCATTTCACTGTTAAAAGTTGTATCTAATTGTTCATTTTACTTGTTCTGGCTATAATTTTTAGCTGCTGATTCCTGTTATGCCTTTCTCTGCTATAATAAATAGATCTTCAGTACTTAAACTCCACAGAGTATTTACAGAGTGTAACACAGCCATTCTCATGGGCTTTTCCTCAAGATAAACAGATTGAACTGTTTATGTCTCTCACCAGGCCTTGAATCATTTTGCGACTCCTTTCTGCAACTCTCCAGGTTTGCAATGTACAGTATTGCAGTTATGATTCCACTAACAGTATATGCAAAAGTAAAGTCACCTCCCTGTTCCTATTTGCTACACCCTTGTTTATGTAGCTGCGGATCAAGTTACCCTTTTAAGTCTCAGGATCAGCCTGGGAGCTGATGTTCAGTGGGTTGCGGCTGGATTTCCTTTCAGAGCCACAGCTTCTAGAATACAATTCTCAAAAGTCTGACTTATAGTTCTTACTCTTAGATATGTGACTTTGCAGGTTGGTACATCAAAATGTACTGTATTTAAGTAAGCCCAGTTTTCCAGATCTCTGTATCCATCCTGCCTTTGTCATTATTTGTCTCTCCACCAACTCTTTACTTTTAGATCATTTATAAATAAGTTGAAGAATATCAATGTTGGCACTGGTCCCAGCTGAAGCCCTTTCTGACCTTTTCCAGAAATACACCAGTTCAGTGATTTCTGAATCACAACTACTAAGGAAGATTAAGTTTAGGGGAATAATTCTGGAATGCTGGGATTTATTAAAGATTATTATGCCACAAGTCTCCTGAGATAATGACTTCAGAAGTGACTTATCTGACTCCGCCATTTTAATGTTTTTGACCCACAGCAAAGGTTGTTTAACTCTACCTTCCCTTTGCAAACAGTCTGAAAACTGTCTGAAACAGTATTTTATTGTCTTTGCTTGATGCAAGTCCATATTCTTTCCAAAAAGAAACCAGAAAAAAATTGAGCTCTTCTGCCCTTTTACATTCTTGTCAGCCTTTTTACTATCACCATTTAGTGGCAGTTTCCAGTACCATTACTATGCTTTCTTTTCTTCTCAATATAGTTGGAAAAAATCTGTCTTACCATTGTCACGGACTACTCCAGTTATTCTGGCTCCCTTTGTCATTCTCTACTCATTATAAATTTCAATTTATATCAATCATTAATTGTTCCAAACCTTCTGCATTTCCTTTTATATGTCTTTTTTAATTCTAATTTCTGCTCTTATTCCACAAGTGAACTGTGATAGGCTTTCAGCCAAAGGCAGCTATTTACTGACTGGGGGTCATGACTTTTGAAGAAAGTCTTCTCATATAAATCCTCTTCCTATCTAGACATACCTCCCCACCTACATCAGTTTTTAGCAGTGTTCTGTTGGTGTCCCTTATCTCCATATCAAAGTGATCTGAGTCAGTAATCTGTAACAAACCCTGAGAGTCAAGTTATTGCTTTTCTGAACTGTAGTTTGAAAGTGCTAAAGAATTGAATTCTCCATCCCTTGTCTCACTTCCCTCCAAGCTTTCCATTCTACACTAGTACCTTAGGCTTTCTCTCATGCCCTTTCTTTATCCTTGCAGAATGCAGCACAGTCTGATCTGATACCAGGGTCACAGTAAAATCAACCTTCCCCCTCCATTTTCACTTTYCCCATCATATCAATGCCTGAAAAGTGACTACTATTTCATATCTCCATAACACTAAGTCATCAAGTGAAAATGCTGTAGGCATGCTAAGAATTATTGCTATTTGCTTTGCCATTCCATTATCTACAAACACATGTAAAAGTGCCACAGCCCTAGTTCCTGAAATACTATGTCCAGGGTTCCAAACTCCATGCAGCAGAAACTACCACGTTGGCAATGTGCCAGCAGCTGAAAGGCCACATCTAATTGTGCATAAAGTTGAGCAGATTGTCTGCTTAGACTAGAGCAAACAAGCTTATCTTTAATGCAGACATATGGCCAGCAAAACCTACAGATCCCAGCATGCAACGTTCTGGCCAGCTGGCCATTTGGATCAGGATGGGGCATTACATGATCTGATACTGAGGTGACAGAAGATCAGCAACCCCTCCATGTTCATGCTGTAGAGACAAGGTTCTCCTTTCCCACTTTTCTCGCTAGAATCATTTAAAAAATGCATTTTTTTTAATAAAAGCTAAGTCAAACACTCACTTGTCTGTGGGAGCTGAGACATCAAGAAAAAACAGACAGACTCACAAGATGATTATAGGAGGAACAGCAACATATTCTGAACTCTTAAAGTGCACAGATAACCTGATAGAGACACAGACAGAATCTGGAACCTGCAAACACCACAGATATCACTGGTAAAGATAAGAATGGCAGACAGTTTTGTTAAAAAACTCCAGGTTTTCCAATTTTGCACTAAACTCTGCTTTTACCATTGTTGCCTTTACTCAACCCAGTTTTAACTTCCCTTCTTCCCACCTCTCAGCTGTCATATAAAATGTTCTCTCTGCCTCCAACTTTCCATTCTGTAAGACACCTCTGCTCTCCTATAATGACACACCATATATTTTATGACAGYTACCCCCTTGACAGCCATCACAGATGCTAAGTTTCCAATTAATAGAGAAAACTATTCCAACAGAGTTGTTACTTTCAAACAGGTTAAATTCAGCCCTTAATCTCTCAGTTCTGTTCTTTAGGTCTTTTAAGATGCCAGGGGAATTCTAGCCAATGCAGGCTGGTAGCATCACTCCAATGTCGCTTACCCCAAGATCACTTCTCATGTATTTGTTGAGAAAAGAGACAATTCTAGCTTCAGTCACAATTCTAGGTGCAATAAATTTGAGAATTCCGACTTCTGCTCTGGCAAGAGAGGATCTAACCAGGAAAAGCAAGGAAAACTTCAAGTCAAAATGAGGGGATTTGCAAGAGCTATGAACAACATGTCAGTAAATAGAAAAAGCAATGTCTATTTTTTCTGCTCTGTCAGGACCAACATGCACTGTCAGAGCTGAAGGAAAGTAATCTGAGAACCAGAGTTTGAGTGCCTCACAACCAGGAGTGAGTGGCTTTGGCAAAGCCACGCTGATAAAATCAGCAGAGAGCCTGTGTCTCCCCTCTGTTCTTTTTTTCCCTCCACATTTTCACAAACAACCAGTACTTTTAGGCAACCTGAATGCTTGTTGAAGGAGGGTGGGTTGGTCTTCTTTAATGTCAGAGTTCCTATCTGCATGTGATAGAGTGCAATTAGAGAGGCTACATGCCTTGCTGGTCCTGTAACCAATTCCTGTCTTACCTCCTTCACCTGACAAGCTCATCCTCAGATTCAGGACAGAGCAGACAGAGCTGCACAGGCACCATGATGAATCTTCTCTTCCATTAAGAAGCACTCAGCTGCACTTCAGCTCAGGTAGTCTTTTTAAGAAGTCTGAGATCTACATTAACAGCACCATCCTCCCAGGAAGGGGGCAAAGGTTCATGCTTGCACAGACATGACAGGAAGACACAGGAAGACAATCACAACAGTGGTATGGTTGAGCCCTACTTTCTATCCGCCGCTGGGTAAAATATAGCTACAAGTCAAATTTGATTTAAAGACTTCAACAAAACCACCATCTTCATGTCTAACATGTGGTGTGTCTCCCTGCCACAAGGGAGAGAGGAAAAAAGAGGGGGGAGCAGGGGGAAAGCAAACAGTAGCAACACCTGAACTGTTATACAAAACTGCAGCTAAAATTTTCTTAGGAGGTATCTAGGATCTAATCCCCCTTGCAATACTCATTTGAGTCAAAAGGACCACCTCAGTGAGCCAGCGTGTGTAAAAATGTGCAGGTTCTCCAGACTACACCTCTGGAAAACGACTGCGTCAAGGACACTCCCAGTAAGTTAAAGAGTGGTTTAGATTTTCGTGGCTTATGCTCTGTACAGTCAAAAATGTTCAGAATTCAGGCAGCTCACATTCTCAGTTCTCTTTTTGCCAAAGGGAAGACTGGGAGGAGGGTAGGAGAAGACAGAGAAAGGGAAGGAGAGAGTCTGAAAAGCTACTTACAACACTACCAATTCAGTGTCCTTCCACTCAATTCCATCTGGCACAGGTCACCTACTATCCTATCCTACTAGTCCAAGATGGAAATAAAATAGCAAACCTACGTTCTGATTGTTTCCCTAGAATCTTTCTAGACAGAAGACGTGAAAACACTTGGTCCAATCAAAAAAAATGCAGCAAATCAGCAAAAAGCAGTTACAAATAACAAGCCATTCCCCTCTCTTTAGAGGAATATCCTGCCAGAGGGATCCCTGGAAGAGGCTTTCAGTATATTTACACTTCTCCAGCAGAACAGCAGAGATGTGAACTGAAAATACAATCCAGTTTGCCTATTTTTTTTTTCTCCTTTCACGATGCATAATCCCGACAGAGTACAGACTATTCCACACTACGGCATTTCCAACAGAGTTTATCAAAGGAACATTTGAATTCAGCCTCTCCGAGATACCAGCTTGGTGTTAATGAGAGCCCATTTAGATAAAGAAGAGCAATACTGGGCAGGACAAGAGGTGTGAAATACTTCAAACCACACAAACTCCCTCTGTCACTGGTGGAGTTATCTCTCCCAATAGGTACACCAGTTGTCACAGGCTTTAAAGAAGTAAGGAGCGAATATGGCACTGAGGCAGAGTGGTTAACTGCTGGTGTGGTCAGACTTCTTGTGAGGATGTGACAGCCCTGGTACACTTACATCTTACCATTGTAAGCATTTAGAAGGAATTAACTACAATACTTAGTAAAGGATAAAGTTCCTTTACAGATTCACAGAAGCTTCTCCAAAGCATACCACCTCTATAGTAACATACACCAGTCCCCTCAGTGTTTCCTAGACTATTCAAACTGCCTTCCCTTTCCTTGCATCTGTTGATTTTGCTACCTTTACCTTGTGGGATATCATGCTCCAGAGAATCTAGAAAGTCAGTGGATGGGTCCAGGTCAGCCTTTTCCAGCAGGGTTTTATTCTTCAGGTTCACAGGCTCAGTGAAATGGAAATAGGAACTCAACTTTTTTGCCTCCACCAAAGACAGACCTGCAAACAGCCATTGGTGACCATTAATACAGTGAACTAGGGTAACAGTCATGATAGTATCGAGTATAACATTGTTTCTATAATGCCCACAGCATACGACAGAATCACAATCTTTCTCCAGTAGTCTCCATGGAAGGCTTGTCAGAAACAGGTGCCAGCACTCCCAGATGCTGTGCACTGCAGACCATACTGACTGCAGTCCCAAATAACCACCGAGTACCRACTTGAGACGAACTCACCGTGCCCTTTTAGTCGTATCCTATATCTAAACTGACAATTCACTACATCTACAATTGCTAAACACTGACATAAAGTACAGTTTATACAGAGAAATGACTCTGTATAATGTCTAATGACATTAATCTAATGTCATTAATCTAATGACATCTACTGTTTAATGACTCAGAACCATTACTGACTCTTTTCCCACCTTCCAGAATCATGCACCTGAACATTAGTGGCACTAGATTCTCTCCTCCCTGTTTATCTTACCCAAGGAAAAAAAAAAAAAAAAACCGAAATCAAAACATCATCTAGAGAAAGTCTTCTTAATTTACAGCCTTTATGATCAAAGTACAGTTGATCCTGATAAAGACAATAAGAATTTACCTTCAAAGTGTCTGTTTTCATGCACAGACCCAAGAGGAGTCTTCACAAATGCCCCCCGGGGGACGATACCAACTGCTTTGTCTATCTGTTCTATCGTAGCTATGAGGCGGGCCTCCTCCTTGATCACAGGCTTTAAAGAAATATAGGGAAACTTTAGAGGCAGGGCTTTCCTTGTTTTCATTTCTGAAAATAAACTTGAGGTGACACAAGGATTTATCATCTTGGAGCCCAATGGCACTAAGAGGACCACAAATCAGACACTTCTCTCATAAGATATGACAAAAAACATGGCTAGGAGCAGACAGTTTAGACTCACCAGAGAGCTGACTATCTGTCCTTTCATCCATTCTTCCTCCCCTGTCAATTAACCTACTTATGACTTGTCTATTCATTTATAAAGAACGGTGCCTGCAGTTACTGTTACAGCCTCAGCAACTGCAGTGAGGATCTGTACCAATTGTGCATAATAAAGCATAAGSGATATATACTATTTCTGAGGCCTGTCAAACTCCAGGAATAGCTGAAGTAAGAGTTCAATCAAGAAGCTGTTGCTACACAATGACAGTGAAGAGTTACAGACAGAATTACAGAATATTCTGAGTTGGAAGGGACCCACACAGATCATGGAGTCCAACTCTTAAGTGAACGGCCTGTACATGATTGAACCTGCAACCTTGGTGTTATTAGTGCCATGCTCTAACCAAAAGGAAATTGTGTATCTTTTGCCTGAGTGCAGGCTCAGGCTGCTTACTACAAACAAGTAGGAGAGGCCACCACCTGTCCAGTGTGAAGGGCACAGCCGTAGCAAAGAGAGTTTAAAAGTGTTTTGCTGTATTTACCTCCTTACCATCTGCAATCAATCTTGCAGCAGCTTCTGCGTTTATCTCGGTCAAGTCGTACTCAAAAGAAGGATCCCCCTGAAAGCGGCCCTTCAGCTGCTCGGCCTGCACAAGCATCTCCTTGGTGGCTGGTGTCAGGAGGCTCCAGTCCAAGCAGTTCAAGCTGCCAACGACAAGCACGAGGCAGGGCCGAGCCCGTTAAAGAGCAGGGCTCGGTGCCACCTCGCCGGGCCCCTCCGGGCACAGCGAGGCTCCCTCCAGAAGAGCCGGACAGCACCCCCCGACTCCCACAGCCCCAAACCGGCATGGCCGGTCCCCGCTCCCCGCTCCCCGGGGCGGCGCGCCCGGCCCCCGCACCTGTAGAGGCGGCTGCGGGGCGCGGCGCGGTCGGGGCCCAGCCCCTCGGCGATGTAGTAGGCGCCGCGCAGGCCCTGGATGCAGCCCCAGAACCAGACCCGGTCGAAGCGGTAGTCGCGCTGCAGCAGCGGCAGCGAGGCGCTCAGCGCCGCCCGCTTCTCCGGGCTGAGCCCCGCGCCGCCGCCGGCCACCAGCGCCAGTGCCGCGGGCAGCGACAGCGCCTCCATCGCGCTCCGCGTCCCCGTTGCCGGGAGACCGCGGCCCGCCCGGCGTCACGGCCAGGAACCTGCGGCCTCCCCGCGCCTCCGCCACCGCGGCCGGGGACAGAGCAGGCGGCGCCGTGCTCAGCTGACCCCGCCCGGGACCCAGAGACGCCGACAAGAAGCGGCCCAAGAGGGATGTAGTGATGGGTATCCGCCTGCTCTTGTGTTCCTCGGTTTCAAGAGGCCTAAAAGTCCAAAGCCAAGTCCAAAAAGCAGGAGGGCATACATTTGCATTGCATGGAGGGCATACATTCCATCTTCACTGGAATACCACAAAGGGCTCAGTTTTCCTCATTTCTTACATGGACAACATTAAAAATACCACTGAAGCTCACTGCTTACAATGTCATTCTTACAGATCCAAAGGAGGGCCATGAAATTGAAGAGGACTGGAGCACCTCCCCTAGGAAGACAGGCTGAGAAAGGTGGGACTCTTCAGCTTGGAGAAGGTTTTATGGAGTCCCCATGGAAACCTCACAGTACCTACAGGGAAGCCAGAGAGGGACTCTTCATCAGGAACCATAGTGATAGGACAAGGAGTGAGGGGTACAAATTAAAAGAGGGGAAATTTAGGTTAGATATTAGGAAAAAGTTTTTACTGTGAGTGTGGTGAAACACTGGAACAGGTTGCCCAGGGAGGTTGTGGATGTCCCATTCCTGGCGGTGTTCAAAGCCAGATTGGGTAAGTCCTTGAGCAACCTGGTCTAGTGGGAGGTGTCTGTGCCCATGACAGGGGTGACTGGGACTAGATGATCTCTAAGGTCCATTCCAATCCCTTAACATTCCATGATTCTGTGATCTTATCTAGCTCATGTACGTCCATAAATAAATGCCTTATTTATAAATTACAGCATTTGGATTGCTCTTTGGCAGCTCATTTTGCTGAATCACATACAGACAGACATCCAGGAAACAGCTCCTGCCCTAAAAATCTTGCAGTCTGGCATAGCACAAAATACAATAAATAAGTAACGAGATTGTGCAGCTGCCTAGACAAATAGAATTTCTGTTTGACGTCTTCAGGAAGTTTAAGCTTTTATATATGTGCTTTATATAAATAAATATGTGCATGCACTTACATTTAAATCCATTGTCAAGTCATAAATTCTTTTTTTTCCATCCGTTTCCTGTTCACTTCTAAGGAAAACGCTGATCCTGGGACCACTGCCTGTAGTGGTTGTCACCTGATTTTTTGTCAAGTGAGTTGTTTAATGAGCTGTACAGCACGCAATCTGACCCATTAGCTTTACTTACCCTGCACGAAAGGCAACTCAGATTCCTGAAGGTTACCACTTCTCTTTGACACGAATCAGGCAGAACACTTTTTGTCCTCGCTGCCACCTACCTGTGCCTGATTTGCTGAATGGAATAGGAATTTTCAGGCTTTGTAGACTCATTTAATCATTGATTTCTCTACAGCTGTGTGTTGATATTTTATGTTAGGACTATAATCGGGCCAGTAAACAGCAGAACTGCAAGCCGAAGTCATTTCACATGAGTCAGAGAGGCAACCCAAGATCATAACGAATTTCTGCAACTGTCAACCACAGCTGGATTCAAACCAGATGCTAACAGCTGAGAGGCTCTTTAGCCTGTTATGGATCTTCTAAGCCACCTAGTCTCTAGTCTTTGCCTGTCCTGACTGAAGATTATCGAGAAGGATATCTATAGCTTAAGGAAATTCTTCCTAGTTCAGTAAAGTCTGGTGGGTAAGTCTGCTCTCCTTTGTCTTGACCCCAATTACTAAACACTGATAAGGATCGGGAAGTAAGTGGTTGCATTATTTAACAAATGAAAGGTCAAAAGCGCTGCTATTCAGTAAGGTCAAAGGTTACCATCACTGTTATTAAACAGTTTGAAAGCAGTTTCTCCCATTCCTTGCCATCCCAGGCTCAAACAAGGAGCTGCTCAGCAGTGGGGCAGACAGGAGGGAAGAGAGGCACCAGGCATCGTTCAKCTGGCAGCTGTCTAGGTGGCATTTCTGAGACACCTGCTCCAGTGAGGGAAGGTGTCACAGTCCAGCAGCTCCCTTCAGAGGACTGAGCTCTCCTGCCTTTGCACAGAACACACACATACCTGTGTGCMAAAGAGCTTCAGCTCCTCCCAGCTCCACCCTTTAGAGCTGGCATGCTTTTAGGGGAGAAATCAATCTTGGGCTCCCTCTCACTCGTCTCAGGCAAGGTAGTGAAGTTTACAGAACTGGACATCTTGAAATACATGTAAGTTGCTGCTGTGTACGCAGTGGCTCCTGTATGCTTGCACAGCTTCATAAAACATTTGAAAACACTTTTAGTGATGCAGTAGGAAGTGAGCTTATCTTCCTGCATGTTCTTTAGTATACCTCATCTCAAAAGAAAGAAAAATAGCTGTCATTCCATGTCACTTCCATTTCTGCTGGTACAGGTTAAGAAGGCTGTCCTCAAAATACTCTTGCAGGACAACTGCTGCACTGTCCTGGGCGTCCATTGGGCTGATACTGATCACAAGTTATACTGCTATCCATCAGCCACTTTTTCATGTGGTGGAGACAAATCTGCAGTTGGTTCTGATGCAGCAAAAAATAGATAGGGGTCATTCCTCCCAGGTGTGTTGAATATAAAATGTGATTTTCCTCCAAATTATCTCAAGTTCAGACCGTCTCTGACTTCATAAACATTGCATCTTTGAACTGTTTTCCTGCACGTAAGTCATTACTGTTAAGGATAGTGGGAGATAGTAAATAACAGAGGAAAGTACAGGGCTTTTCTCAATAAGGAAGGAAAGATAGATGGCTGCTTGTCAGAAGGGGAGAAGACTGTGGATGACAAACAGCTGAACAAACTTCAAGAACTGCAAAGTGAAGCCTTGAGCTATGCTGAGCATAAAGTAAGGAACTAGAGCCAAGTAAAGGTTTAACAGAAACAGAAGGGATCAGGAATGTCCCTCCCTACCTGATATAGTACAGACACTTTCCTCTGTCTTTGAGATGGTACTAAATATGGAAAAACTCTGGGAATACCTTGACTGCACACTGTTCAAAGGAAAAGGATGTGTGTCTTTTGGCTTGTCCAGAACCAGTGCCATTTTCTCCATTAGTGAGACCTGAGCTAGCTGTGTGCAGTCATGGGAAGACACAGAGAGGAAGGGGTGAAAGTGCAGTGTGCACCATGAACTGGACTCTTCCACTTCTGGAATGCCTGCAGTAGCACTCTTGGTAACAATTCAGCAAAGAAATTGGGCTAGTAGGTCAGGATGGGAACAGCTGTGCTGAGATACAGGGGGATCTGCAGGATGACTGTGACAAGCGTTCCTTGGAGATTCTTTTTGGCATAATCCTGTGCTGGCAATATGCCCAAAAAAGTGGTTATCCTGCCTTGCTCAGGAAAAGGCAGGCACAAGAGCCAAAGAGCTTTGTCATTTTGTGACATGAAGCTTTCTATGTCTTTAAGATTTGTTTCATGCTTTTCATCACTCCCTTACTAGCATCTATCAACCTGACTGCTCTTGGCACAGGGGGCAGGTACAGTTTACTGGGGTAAGAGGTACCAGTGTGCTGATTACATCCTCCTGCCTGGGCATCACACAAGTAGCTGTGATACTTCTAGCTGACAGCTGAACACACATGTCTGTCTTGATTGTTTTTCCGGTACCCAGAGGGGTGAGATGCAGCGCTCTGACTTTGCACACACCATGCTGCCAGTCAGGCTGCTGACAGCCTGAGGAGGAAGGTGCTGTGGAGGAGCCCTGGGAAAGACAAAATAGCACAGTGAGAAATTGCTGCGTCAGTGTAGTTCTGACTGTGGTTTGGCTTCAGGAGGATTTAATGCATTGGCATAGGTGTTATCCACATTTCAGGCTGCCCATCATTCCAATGTCTTGGCACTAGGATTTCGTATATTCACAAATAACTAATACAGGGATTTTCAAACATCCCACAGGGATAGGAAGTGCCTGAAAGATTGCTGAATTATTTTAGTGGAAGCAACTTGCTGACGATGGTCCCTGGCCTTTACAAGTTCAGTTCTAGGGATGGCACTCATCCTTATGTCTACAAGCTGCAATTTTTACAGCAAACTGGTAGACGGGCATGTCTTATAATGCAGGGACCTGATTTAGGCTTTTCAGAGCTGTGACCAAGACTACATATCACAGACAGGAATGAATCAGCAGCCAACAGTAATCACAGTCTCGGTGTAACAATGTTTAATCAACTTGTGCTTGGAAGAGCGGTCAGCAAGTCTGAAGCTTTCAGGTGGCTCCAGGCAGAAACTCTCTAAAGCATTTAAGCAAAGGAGCAATGAAGACTTAGGTGATGCCTGATGCATGTGGCAAGCTGATGATGGGATTAGTGTTTCTGGCCTATCACCTGAGAGCCCAGAGCAGAAGTAAGGAAGTGCATCCAGGGGAGCTCTGGAATCAGAACGATTGATGGGGCAGATCTCGTTAGCTAAAGGTAATGCTTCCAGAAAATATCCTTCTTGTAGTAAGCTCGGTTTTTATCTAGGCAGAGCTTATTCCCTTTAGAGATGTCTGCATGTCTCTCTTTGCCAGTCAGAGACCACTGGCCTTTTCTCCTGTGACTTTCTATAGTGAATGCTCTTTTCAACATTTTTTTTTTCCTCAGGAAAATACTTCCCAATATGAAATTTCTACTCAGTCTAAGGCACCTGCTGAGGTCTATGAACCTTTAAAAACGTGCAGGAGCCAGAAACCAATTCAGGTGGGGTGTTCGTCTTCTGATAACTGTCTGTGCCCTCCAAACATCAAACATCCAGAGAGGTGTTTGCATCCTCATCTTTGGGGCACTGACTCTWGTCAGCAAAGCTCATCCATCTCTTCAGCAAGCCTTTTGCCTTTGTATGGATTCACTCTTCCACCTGCTGCTGAATTACTTTGTTTTAAAAATCCAGCTGCATTGTGCTGTCACTTGCATGTGGTTTCTATTCCCAGTAATAGAGTGGAGCCAGGTAAATCATATCTAAAAAGGAGAGGAAAAGAGGGTTCTCTGCACAGCATCTGCTGCAGAGTCTGTCCCTCCACATGCAGTGTGTGGCTCTCACCCAGCCAGCCTTGCAGCTGCACTAACAAAGAAGGGTTTTCCTTGTTTTTGCTGCAAGACTGAAAAATATGTTCGCTCTAATTCAGGAGAAAGTGTTAGTCCTCTGAAATTTCCAGCCTTTCTTTCCTGCCTCTACTCAGTTCTGGGCAGAGATTGAGGAAATCTGAGATGACCCAGGAGAGAGAGCAGCAGAGACCTATGCCTAAGCTGTTTGAATAGATAATACCCTTTCCAAATGCTGGCACCTGGGAATCCTTTAATGACCTGGATGGTGCTTTGGGTAGACTGAATATCTCCTTTCAGAAACAAAAGCTTATTATTATTTATTTATGTGCCTTAAATATTACAAGCAGTTAGAAAGTATACCATTCTTGTGTTATGTGCTAAATATCATGAGGTCAAAGTTTGTTCTCAGTTACTCTGAATTAACTACAAGTGTAAATCTATATTAGGGCAGATACTTTACATTAAATTTTCAAAGAGGAGAATTTGTCCCTATTCATTTAGTAAAATCTTAAATACACATTGCCTGTTCAGAAGGGAATTATATGTGAAAAATTCCAAATATTAAATGGATGTGTGCCTCCAGCATAGCTATTATTGAAAAGTTAAGTAATCATTTGTAACTGAGAGGATGGGGGTGTCACTGAAAGAGGTAAGAGACCACCCTGTAAAATGTATTTTATCCTTTGCATTGGGAAATTGTTTTAACAACAGAACCTTTATTGACATTTCTTTATTGACAGAGCTTTGGTAGGAGTAATTTTTCCTTTTTGTCTGCATAGAGGCTTTTATTTGATCTAAAGAGAGAATGCGGTCTGTGGTTTCATGGGTATGCATGAAGGCTCTTCTTAATAACCTGATCCAGAGTCCTAATCCTCTGAAATTTATTTCCTACCTCTCTCCTTCTTGTCTTGTTTATCATTGTCTGCATCAATCTGATCAACTCTATAAAATCATAATTTGTAGGCCTAAGCCACATTCTTTGCAGACTCCAGTCTTTCTTGGTTTCATCTCTTTTCCAGTTCTTTGATCTTTAAACAATTTATAGCAAAAAAAAGTGAACAAGTAAATGCTGCAGCTTTAGAGGTTTTCCTTTACATGAGCCCTGCTTATGACTGCAAGGGTGGAGGGTTACTCTGGGTTTGTTAGGCACCTTGCAGAATTAATCCTCCTCCCAGTCTCACTTGTGGCCTTTAGTCTATGTGGGAATACAAGCAGTGTCACAATAATAAGTACCAGCTTGCTTTCCTGCAGTAACTCTTACATTTGCCTTTGCTTCTACCAGCCTCTACCTCAGAATTTCCTGCAGCACAGTGACCTTGTCCAGCAAGGTCTGGAGGGCATTGCAGATCTGAGCCAGGGAATTTTCCTTATGACAATAAGAGAAACCACATGCCCAGGTACCTCCAATGAGTTTGTCAATGCAGCAGCACAGCACTATGCCCATGAAAGATGGTGTGGGTCTCTCACAGCCAGTTATTTGGGCTTCATAGCCAGCCACAGGGCAATTTCCTGCTCAAAACAATTTGTGAGGCACAGAGGTGCATCTAAACTGTGAGGGCTGGGGCTGTTTTCCAGCCTGGAGGCCCCGATGTGCACTGTAGTCACATGCTGCTTGTTTGTCCGGATGCGGCCTGGGTGTGTAACTGTCTGCCCTCTCTTCCCTCTCCTCCCTACCATGCTTCCGGCTTTCCATTGGAGAGAAAACTGGGATTGAGGGGAGGAGGGTGGGCGGTGTGGTGGACACCTGGTTTAAACTGCCCCAGAATCTTATACGGTTCACCTCAGACTGATAACAACACATCGSAAAGCTTGACCTGGCACAGTCGAATCACTGTTGCCAACTTCTGAGCACCTGAGACATGGAAACTTGGACTGTGGYAATGCTTTTGAACCAAATTTCCTTCCCCAGAGAATGACCACGAGATGTCCTCAAGCACTGTTTGTTTTACAGCTACCATTACCAGCAAGGATGAGCTAAGGTATAATAATTTTGGGAGAGGCCTGTTGGGGTCAGTACTGACTGATCTGCCTACTTCTAGTACTTCAATGGGTCTCTGAGTGCAAATGCTTAATCAATTTCAGAATACAAAACAACTCAAAGTTTCCTTTTCATTTGACCACAGCTTTATTTTTGCCCCTGTTAACCCAGAATCACATCTTGTCCTCTTGAGATCATTTATCTTAGGAATTACGGGCCACAGCGGTGTGAAGTTGGCTGACAGAAGGTGAATGCTGCAGCATGTTTCTAAACATCATCTACTTCATGTAAAGAGAAATAGGAGCTCCAGTAGTGCATTGCTGAGCAGTTGGAAGAATAGTGCTGTGAAAAAGAACTGAAATCAGGAATAGGTTAAAATACAGGTTTAGCAATAGCCAGAGGCTGTCAGTTGAAGCCTAAGTCCAGCAGAAATCAGTGTCAAAGCTTTCATTGATTTTGCTGGATCGGGATCTCATCTGGAGAGTGCAAATGAGGAGTCAATGGAACTGCAGTTGCAGAAACAGCAGTAAAGCAGCTGTGGTCAATATTTCACATGGAGAAACAAAATTACAAACCTACAATATGAACTTGATGAGAAAGTTAGAGTGGTTGTGAGGTGTCTACCCGTTCTGCAGAGGAGAAGTAAGATAACATCATGGGAGATGATTAGAGTAGGACTTGGGCTCTGGCCATGGGGAGTTCCTCTCTCCCAAAGAAAACTCACAGCTGTCTCACATTACTGACTAAAGCAGACTCCTAAGGGGAGAGATTCCTCACAAATGACTTGTGAGAGCACAACAGCATGGTTCAAACTCCCAGAGGACTTCTGGTTACAATTATACAACAATACTAAAGTCCATCGAACTGATTGCTTAAGCCACAAGTAACCTTGGCTGATAACTAGCTCCCTTGAATGTTGTACAAATCCTACCTGGTAAATATTCACAGGCTTTGCACCCACCAGAGCAGCCCTGCTGCTCTCTCAGAAGTAAGAACATCAAGCACTCATTCCTACACTATAAGAATTGGTTTGGGAGAAGGCAGTATGCAAGAAATCTCTTTTTGTTTAATTTAAACAACACTTCCTTGGGAGCTCTGAACAACTCATGAATAGTAACATTATTATTTCTCTTCCCCTCCACTGTTTTTAAAATGAAGATTTAATGCTAATAGAACCTGAAGGTAGAAAGGGAAGTTTTTGTTTGTTTGTTCGGTAAGTACTTTTTAAAGTACCTTTTAAATCATATTTTATAAAGATTTTTTCTTTGCAAGGTTATGACTAGAAAAGGCCTGGAGTAGATGGAAAATCTCTCTCTCAGGTGTTGTGTTCAGAAGCAGATGTGACTTGTGTTCTATGGGCAACTCATTGACGTCTTTTATTGTTACAGTTGTTGGATCAAAAAAATAGTGAATGTAGTGGAGACAGCAGGGTGAGCAGCCTAGGAGCAGGCAAGAGGCAAATGGGAATTTCACGGAACTGATTTTGTACAGCAAAAGCTTGGTACACAGTGCCCTCTTTGTTCCACAGAGAAGAGTGCATCCCTCTGGACCTTGCTGTTGCAAGAAATAAGCAAAATTCAAGCTAAGAAGTATGTTGAAGACATGCCAGCCTTTCAGCTTGGTCTCCTCCTTAATCTTTGTGTGTTTGGAAATCCTGTGCATGTCAGGGCTCCTCCAGCCAAGGTGGAGAGTGCAACAAATATCTGAGCTTAGACATTTGTGTCCTGCAGGGAGATCTAAGAGACATGGACACACAGGCCTTTGCCAGCAGAAGAAGGGCTTTGACCTTCTGTAGGAGCACCAGAACTGTGTCTGCTTCAAATGTTTTTTCTGTTGAAAGGCTCTTGGAGTTTGGAGTGTTTGAGGGACCCAAATGCAGGGAATTCAGTGAGATCCTCACTTGTTAAATTCTCTGTGCCTCTACTAGAGTCCAACCAAACTTGTCACAAGCTGGAAATGTCTCTTCTCTCCTAATTTTGGTAACAACAAGAAGATGGATCTTTTTGGAGAGCCCTCTTCATTGAAAGAAACACAAAATCCAGACATACCAGGAGCTAAGAGTTTTCACACTCCAGGAAAACACGAAGTTTCTAACATGAGTTAGAAGCAAGGCTGCATGGGAAGAATCTGAAAGTAGCCTGTTGCCCAGTGGAAATGTGTGTGGTGGACAGACTGCACTCGGCATCCGGGGATGAGGCAGCTGCTGTGCCTGGCGCACACACAGGTGCTACTGAGGCCTCAGCTGCTCGCAGTTCCAGGAACTGGAGGAAGAGACAGCCAGGAGGAGCAAAGAAAACACAGATTGAATAATCAGGAAAAGAAGATAAACTGTGCTGAGTGGCAGCTGGTTTTTAGAAAACAGGCTGTGTAAATACCCCAAGGGCCTTGTGCATCATCCCTGGGAAGCTAGTCCCCAGAGAGGGACTCAGTTGGATCACCACACCACTCCACACTGGAGGTATGTTTACTTCTGCACAGTCTTCAGTGTTTCCTGTGAGAACATTCCCCTGCTCATAACCAGTATCTGCTGACCTTTCAACGAGCAATATTTCCTTTCTGTCTATACACATCTGTCTGTGCCAGAAAAAGCCTCCAAATAAATTATTTACTGCTCAAACTCTTCAAGCCACTGAAGGCAAAGGTGCAGTCCCACTTTTCACAGTGTCAAGAGGAGAGATCACCAACCAAATAACAGGACTGTTCATTTTGTCTTCCATGCATAGGTGACGTGCRGTGTAGTTTCTCTACCTGTATGTAATGGAAGCAGTTTGTTGGGAAAACTTGCCTGGCATAATTTTCAGCATCATATAATACTGACAGCTCTATACTTTTTGCAGTGGTAGGGATGGATGGCTTTTAGAAGAGGAATGCAGCTTGCCAGCACAGTGTTTCAGTGCTGGCTGTTAATGTTGCTTCTGGCTGTAATTGTGCAAACCATCCTTCAATGAATATTTAACAAAAGGTATCACTTGTTCGCCCTTCTAATTTACCTGTAGGTCCATTTTGTGTCTGATATGTCCCTTTCTTTTTCTGTTCATCCTTTGATGTGTTTCTCTCTTCTCTCTCCGTCCCTCCCATGGTTCTCCAGAAATGTGCCTTGTAATGTTCATTCTCTGCAATTCATTTGTACTGGTGGACTTGCCAGTGCTGGAGGCACACAGCAGTTTTGGCACTGGTTTTGATGTGATCTCCAGTGATCTTGGCAAAAGAACTGACTCCAGCCTGGAGCTGTGGGTTTCCTTATAGGGCTCTGCAGAGGCCCCACAGAGCAGGGGTGACCAAAGGACAGGGACAGCTGAAATGATTTGCTATCAAACAGTTTGTTTGTTGAAGCTGAGTTTTGGATCAGAAGAGTAGTGCTGTCGAAGCAGCACTTAGGTGCCCTCTGGCCCTGCTTGGCACTTGGACTGCCGCTGTTGTAGCAGAGAGACATTCGGTCTCGCACCATCTGCATCCTTGGTCTCCCTTCCACTGTCCCTAGGCTGTGGTTTCCACCACCCCTTCCATGCTTTTGGTTCCTGTCATCACCCAACACCTGGTTCAGCAAAGGAGCTAACCGTCAGAAAACCTTCAGTGACTGATTTACTCTAGGTAATTAATAAACAAGAAACTCTGCCTAGTACAGTCCACACCAATGGCCTGTCATTTGTGTGGCGATGCTATAAACATGCTGTGCTTGGTGTCTCACACAGACAACATCCCTGCTCTAAGAAGTTGTCAGTTTGATTGGGAAATGAAAAACAACAAGAGACAGGAGGAAGAAGAGAGGAGATGTGCTCCGTGGCAGAGATCTGTCCTCTCYCCAAGAGCACATGTTACTTTGGGTGTTTATTTCATGCAGGAGAAAGGAGTTGGGAATTAGCTGTTGTCTTTACTCTGCAGGCAAGCAGCGGGTAGTAGGAACAAACCAGGGAGTGGAAAAGTAAAGTAAAGAATTTACTTGCACATTCAGAAAAGGTGAAAGGAACTAAACGCATGGTGTCTCCTGGAATCTACTTGTGAACTTACTGTTCCACTCCTTAGTCCTCTATCTAAGATCCACACAGCGTCGGTTAACGATCTGCGTCATCCCTTTGTTTATTGGCTGTTCGTGGTGCCCACAGACTCTAAATGAGAACAGATACTTATTAGCATTTACTGCTAGGGAACTTGTGCTGTTTATCAGAATCTAATTGTTCTAGGAATACAAACAAACAGAAAACTCAGAAGCACGGAAAAAAAAGCAAAGTCACTTTCAGCCTAAGAAGATTAAAAAAAAGAGCTGGAGAGAGAAAGCATTATCACTTCCTTTTCATGTATGGGAACTAGAGCATTAAGAGATCAAATAACTTGCCCAAAGTCATAGAGAGGGTGGGCCAGGAAGTGAACCCAATCCATCACTAGCCTTTGCTTGCAATCCCATCTCTTCTTTAAATAAGAACTTTGCTCCACCTTTGCAGGGAATGTGGTCATATAGCTACCCAGCAATAGTCTGAACGGGAACATAAAACTGGTTTAGGATGTAGGTTAAATTGTAGTTTTTATAAGGGGTAAGAACTATGGGATTTCTGTAAGAACTGATGCTGCTGATGACTGGCTATTCAATTCCATAGATCCGTGAGAAGGACTCGGATTATGCTCACTTGTACCTGTGCCTTGCCTAAATCTGACAACCTTCAGGAGCTGCAATAACCACCTAAATACTAAAGCAGTGTTTTAGGACAGAAAAGCAAGGGGACTAAAGTCATGGAACAAAAGTCTGTTTTGAGCTTCCTATTTTTTAATGAAGACTGTCTTGAAGAAAGCCTGTCTGGAAGTTGCTGAGGGATGGAAAAGGCAACTTGTTTTTCCAGAAGCTGAAGTGGTTGCAGCCACTTGTTGTGTTGCAGGTGGGCAGTGGGCATGCAGCTGGTGGCTCCTGTGAGCCCATCAATTTGCCACTGTCATCACAGCTGCTGGAGATCCATTCCTGTATCCTGCCCTCTGTAAACAGCAGCTCATAACCATGAAGCATCAAGCGTCTCTGGTCCAGCATCAGCTCAGGGAGCCAGAGAGCTGCTTGCTGAAAGCTGCTTTCTGTTTGCTTGCAGACGTGTCAATATTTACTGAGTGAGGCTCCACTTTTGCCCAGCTGGAGCATGACAGCTTTGCCACTCTTGCACTCAGTGGCCCTATCTTCCAGCATTAACATCAGGAGGTGATGAGTGACCAGGCTGGCCTGATAAATGAGAAGAGATCTGCAAACAGAGAACTGCAAACACTTCCTGGGGGGCTCAGGACACCTGCTGAGAAAGATGTCCTTTTTTGCAAGGATCAGGTAGCTTATGATGCTGTATCAGGAAAGACACAGGAAAGGTGCTATTGGTAGTAYTGGGTGCTGGGGAAGGCCCAGGTGTGAGCAGGGGTACAGGGTGAACGGTTAAGGTGGTCTTGTGGGGGAGGCACGGTGCCACCTCAGAGCTGTAGCTGTGTCTGAAAGCTGGGCTTTCAACAGAGACCTCTGAGTGCAATACTGGGAGGGAAATGACAGTCCAAGAGGTGCATCAACAAGATTGACTGCCTCTCCTGTTTCTCTTGGGGATGGAGAAGGCAGGATGTGGGATACACTTGCAAGAAGGTGCTGTCACAGGCTGGAAGGCACTGAGCTCTGCTGCACAGTTACAGCTGCAGTTCCTCAGTTATCAAATGTGTTTGAGTGAGCCATTATATGCAAATAAAAACCAAGAGGCCAGTTCCTGATGTTTAATGCTCAAGCTTAATTCGCTGGGATTTCACAGCTATTTGCAGATACTGTAGTGGTAGACACATTACAACTAATGGTTTGAATTTGGCTGGAGATTACTGGCATGTGCTGCTCTGCATTAGTTGGACAATAGCTCCCAGTGGTGGGGACTGGCGGAAGGGAGGGATTAGTAAAGAGTAGAAAGGGCTTAGAGAKACTGAGGGAGAATATTCTGAAAAGGATAAGCTGTTCAGTTTGGGATTCTTCTTGGTTAGTTTTTTTTTCATTCTTCTCCATCAGGACCTATGGGAAAGAAATTTAAATTACTGAAAAATGGGCCTTTTTTACAGTCTAAGCGAAAGAATAGCATAAGTTCTCCAGAGCTGACTGAGACACCTTCAAAAATCTCTCAGAGATGTCAGTGTGGGTGACAGCATTTCCCTGAGGATTTAGGAAAAAAGAGAGGGTGAGCAAGGAGGATATGAGGACAGGGAGTCCAGACATTATAGAGAATCCTCGAATAATTTAGGTTGGAAAAGACCTCTAATGTCACCGAGACCAACTGTCAACCCGGCACTGCTAAATCCGTGACTGAATGTGAACAGCAGAGTGCAGAATAAGAGAGGCAGTGATAGATTAAGTATTGAAATGAAAGCTACAAACAATGAAAGGAAGACAGGAAAAAAAGATACAAAAATGAGGAATAATGTAGCTTACACACTAAGTGAGAAATAGGAGTTTTGGCAGCTGAACTGTGTATACAGTCAAGCAGTGCCAGTAGTCTTTTCTGGCTTTCCTAATGCCAGGCTTTGCATCGTGGCTGGTTTAATGTGGTTTGGGACTAATGACCCAGAGGTTCAGATTTCCTTTYCCATTATGGTTTCGACAGTTCACCTCAATGGGCCTGGCATCCCACAGTGATCATGGGGGTTCATTTAAAAGAAATTTTATAAAAAGGGTATAAAACAAGCTGCCGCAGCAGAAAGGGTACCAGCAGGGCCACACTCAGTAATGTCACCTGAGGAGCAGTGCAAGGCTGCAAGGATTCCAGCCCTGCTCCCCTGATCTAGCAGAGTCTGGGGCAGACAGCAGCTGCACCAGGCTGCCTCCTAGGAGCAGGRTGGACAAGATCAGCCAACATCAGTTCCCCTTTTAGTCTCTTGATCCTTTATGTTTTGGTGTAGYGCTTTTGTGCATAATGAGTTGCACAGCCTCAGCCACTGTCCTGGATGGTGGTTCCTCAGGCAGGCAGGGCTGCTGGAACTCCTGGGCTGGGATGTGTTAGGAGGTAGTGCAGGCTACAGACTCCAGCGTGTTTCCAAATGCCCAGCTCCTCCTGTCCTGCTGGACTTGGCAGGATTCCCAGGACTCACCAGACCCCATTGGAAAGAGGCTGAACCATGAACATTGGTTCCCCTTCATGTCACTGCTTCCAGTTGTTTTGGTTACCAGGGGTGCAAGTCAGGACAGCCTTCAGGGCTTCCTTTCATCCACACTCTGTTCTGCAGTGTCTGCAAGGAGAGYGTCTGCACCTGCAAGGTCCACTTGCCTGGAGCCACTGATGCTTTTAACCTCATGCGGATGTCACTGGACATAGTTGCTTTAAGAGAAATGGAAAGGGTAATAATGTACTAACAGTCTTCCACAAAGGCCTTGTGCTTTCTCACCTTCCACCATTGCTTCAGGAAGTTTACTGGGACCCTGGTAGGGGAGCTAAAGATGGTTTCTTGATGAGAAGAGTGGTCACAGATACTCTGTGGCATATTTCTCCATTTAAACCCCCTGCTGAAGGAGCTCTCAAAGCAGCATCCAGGGCAGCAGCCTGGAGGGTGAAGGCTCCTTGTGAAACAAAGGGTTTAGACAGAATTTAGGRGCGGAGGCACTTTTCTCTCCCAGCAATGTATGAAATTCTAGATAACTTCCTTCTGCCTTGGTGTTTGATGATGTGCCCGCAACTCTTCCAGGTCAAGAAGCACATAAGTATAATATTAATTGCCTTCCACCTCTGAGCCTTTTGAAACATGAGGGCTGGGATCCTTACAAATGTTTGTCATCCAGGAAATCACCAGCAAGAGGAACATACACAGCACTGAACTTAGCTGAAGTAGTGAGGCACCAGCTTCTGCATGACAGCAGACTGCAGTCAGGAGCAGTAATGATGGCAGCATCGCACATGGAAGAGCAGTTCAGATGGAAAAGGGACGTCAGGAATACACAAGAGGACAGATATTGGAGGGTAGTGAACCTAGAGCAGCTCCAAAGGATTGTGAAATGACCCTTCTCCATGTCCAGCTCTAAGACAATGCTGGCTGGATCTATATTCCCAAAACTCAGAGCAAGGGAGGATGAATAAAGTATGAGGCCCTAAGCAGAGCTAGCTGCTGGCTTTCAGATTTTCCAAACCAACATCACTCTGGCCAGCATGTCTCTGCTTGGGTGGATGTGTTCTCTTCTTGAAGTCAGAAGGGGAAAGGGAGCGAGAAAAGACCTAGAAAACTGAGCTGCTGCCCTGCTGTGCTGGTTTTGGCTGGGACAGAGTTAATTTTCTTCATAGTAACTATTATGGGGCTGTGTTTTGGATTAGTGATGGAAGTGGTGTTGATAACACCAGGATGTTTTCTTCATTGCTGAGCAGTGCTTGCACAGCATCAAGGTCCTTTCTGCTCCTCACCCCACCCCACCCCTCAAGGGGGCTGCGGGTGCACAGGAAGTTGGAAGGGGACACAGCCAGGACAGCTGATCCCAACCGACCAAAGGGACTTTCCCACGCCATACAGCATCATGCTCAGTATATAAAGCTGGGGGAAGAAGGAGGAAGGGGGAGCATTTAGAATTGCTGTGTTTTATCTTCCCAAGACACCRTTACACACAGTGGAGCCTTGCTTTCCTGGGGGTGGCTGAGCACCTGCCTGCCCSTGGGAAGCAGTGAATGAATTACTTGTTTTGCCTTGCTTGTGGGTGTGGCTTTTGCTTTCCCTATTAAGCTGTCTTTATCTCAGCCCACCAGTTTTCCACTCATGTGAAGTTAAACCATGACACCTGCTCACACATCCAAGAGGCAGGAGCCAGCAATGGCTGTGACCTGTAAGTGATGCACCAACGGATATTTGGACACCTTTTCCTGTCCCCATCTCTGTGCTGGGGGGAGGATGCTGGACTTCCTCACACCTCCTCCCTTGGGCTCTGCACAGCAGGGTGGTTTGTGATGGCTGRGGAGCACATGTAGCTGTGGAAACTATTGCTGTTCCACAGGTGGCTGTTCAAGGGCTCAACCCTTTGTTTTTTTCTTTCACGCTCATGACAGCTTTATTTTCCAGAAGCCAGTCAAAACAGGATATGATGACATCAAGTGAACCTCTCTGATTGCTTCTCCCAGGAAAACAGCCTATGGGCAAGGACCCTACAAAGCCAGGAAGGAACAGCCAGGAAAAACAAAACAGTCTCTTAGCAGTGACTTCCCCTCCAGCTAGGGGAACCTCTGTCCTGTCTTCCGTAACAGAACAGCTTGTATCTCCCTCTTCATGTCACTGCACAGATCAGGTAGTTGGATGCCAGACACCCTTTGTATGTTGCTTTGCAACAGTAGAACATAAGGGTAGGAGAAACAAACACAGAGCAATGAGCACTTCAGTACTGGTTGTTCCTTTCCCCTTCTCATCCTCTGCTGAGAGATTGCCAGCTTGGGAACCTGCAGAGGATGCTGATAAAGAACAGATGGGGCTTTAATTTACCAGAAAGGCCATGGGTTAGTGCCCTCTATTGGAAAATCACTTTGCCTTTTTTTTCCTAACAATTTCTTCTGACTTTGCAGGATAGGAACATGTCACATGGGCTTACTTGCTCTGGGTTCTGGCTCCTGTGCCATGGAGACATGAAAGCCTTTTTGGCACAGAGCTGCCCATACCAATTATCTGAAAGACATAAAGAGAAATTTATCCTCTTTCCTGGGAATCAGTGGTTCTCAGAACAAACGAACACTCACTTGGTTTGCTTTTGCTCAAACAGAGATACAGGCTTGAATCAGTATGAGAGTCAAAACAAAAGCTGTTTGTTCTTTGATTATTAATCTTTAACAGAAACCTGAAAGTGGACTGTGGGGATAATGCTGTACCGGAGATGGTGCATTAGTGCCTCCAGGATATGAGATACAAGCTGATGTATTTGAGCATTGACTTCTCAATCTCAGGGAAAAAAAATTGCTGCAGACTGTAGGAAAGGCATCTGGTTAGCTTTATTTGCAAATAACCTCTCTGAGAGGAGACAATAGATTTTCCCTCTTTTTTTCTTTTTTTTTTAAGACCTGTCATCATTGGTACAGTTTAGGCCCATTATGGTACTGTTAGAAGAATTAGGATTTCCTTTCTTAAATATGGAACCTAAGAAGGGAAGGAGGGATTGCTGTCTTTTATTGCTTTCTGTTTGGAGTCAATTTAGTTACTTAAGCTTGGTTTGCTTCCCAAATTTTCAGGCTCTGTCACACACAGGGCATGCCTACCTCAGCATCAGTGTTTAATTGCAACATAGCAACTGCATATAAACTCTATAGGCATGAAGTAACAGCAAGACAGACATCCAGGGAGGCCAGGCAAGTCCAGTCAGGGGCTTGAGCAAGCTTGTTAGACCATACTGCTGCGGCTCCACTTGGAGCTAGATGAGTCTGCCAGTGCACTATTCCCTTCTCCAACTGCATTTTAAAAAGGAACATCTTGTGGATCCTTCTGCAAAGCCCTGGTGTAATGTGCCACTCTGCACATTGGACGGGTTTTCCAGGGCTCTCCAGTGCCCCAAATCACCCTGAAGTTTTTATATCTATACAGTTTTTACGATAATGAWTCCCAAATCCATACAGGGAGCTCTGCACTCTGGTTTTCATGCTGGCATATTCCAAGGGCTGGTGTGATCACATCAGTAGCTGAAGGAGGCTGATGGATGGACAGAAGGGGAAGAAAGAGGAGAGCATGATATGGGGAGTTTGAATTTGGGTGCCAGGTGGACGACTGACAGCTGGCAGAGGGGAAAGTTGGAAAGAGATGGCTCTCAGCTACACTGGTGTCCCTCAGACCTCACCGGAAGGTGTTATACTGAAAGATGAATGGAGCAGAAGAGCTGAGTTGGTGAGTGTTAGTAGCTCCAAGACATGCACAAAAACACCCACTCAGTACCACAAGGGAGCTGAATATGGCAGGGATGCAGACTGGGCTTAGACAAGCAGACAGGAGATGCCACCCCCTTACTGTCATGGTTTGTAGCACGATTTGCTTGATTGAGCGCTGCTAACCTGGGCAGGCAGGCAGCTCCTACCAAATGACAGACCGTGCCTCTGCCTTAGCACCATCTGCTTGTGTTGTGCTTACAGGGGAACTAAGCCTCCAATGAACAGTGTAAGTTTTTCCCTTCCTGAGCAGAGGATGGACCCTTACCTGTACCTGAGTGCCACAGTTTTAGCTCTGCAGCTTTGCTCTGCCTTCAGCACTGGCACAGTGTGATCCTGCCAACTGTGTACATTCCCAGCTTGCTAAATCTGCTCTTTGAAGAGGCTGAGGCAGCACCAGGGTCTGCAGTGCTGCAGCTCTGCTAGCTTGCCCTATTCTATCCTCCTCAGGCCTTTACTAGAAGACTCCTTGATCCTCTCTCCCACCTTGCCAGGCAGTTGGGGAGGGCTGCCTGCCCCTGAGGAGGGACCAGGCTGGACCACTTCCATCATGGCCCTCCTGCRGGCTATTAGAAGTGGGCAGTTGCCYGATGCCCAGTTCTCAGTCCCTTTGGGCCACTGCAGCACAGCCCTCCCAGCCCATGGCTCAACACTGGTTAATCAGCACAGCAAACCTCTCATCACCCTCTGCCATGAGGCTCTGCCAAAGTTTTGCTACAGTAGACAAATCCATGCAGTGAGGAAGCCAAACCTGGACTGCGGGGCAGGAAGAACTTATGTGTTGCCTCTCCACACCTGTCGGCACAGGTTGGTGGCACTTCGCATCAATGCTATAAATTCAGTGCTCCCTTCCACACACCTTGTTCAGGCACCAGCTCAGTGCTTGCACAGAGCAGGATGTCTCAATTCCCCTCCCCACCTGAAAAAAGATTCTCCAAAATCAGAGCAAATGCTGGTATGTCCCATGGGCTGCCTCCAACCAAGGGCTCAARCACATACTTCCTTGGAAAGGCATAGGAAAATGGAAAAGTAGCCCTGGTGTGAAATCAGTGTTGCTCTAGAACCACCACCTGCAAATATGTCATAGGCTGGCTTTACCCACTTGTCACCCCCTGACTGTCAAGTATACTATGAGCTGCTCTTCTCGACCAAGAATTTCTGTTCCTGGTCCATACTCTGCTTACCCTGAGAAAGCCTTGATCTTTCATTARAGAAGCAGAGTATGAATACCTCCCATTCACAGCCCAGTACCTCACATGGAGGAAAAATACAACAGGAAAACCAGACACATTTCCCTTGCTTCATTTCCACGAATTACTCATAGTTCTGTCTTCCTTTATTATGCTGAATAATTTCTTGTCACTCTTCAAATACTTAGAGGCCAGGATTCTGCTCCTAATCAAACATCCCTTAGGCAAACTAGGTTTTGCTTTTGTAATGTTTTTCTGCGTAGTAGCTCCAGCCTCTTAATCATCTTTGTTGCTGTTCTTTGATCTGCTTATCATTTGTCATGATTTTTCTGGTAATGAGGTTCCTCGAAATGAGCACAATATTCCATCGAGTGCAATATTCCAGACACAGGAGCCCTGCATGTCCCATTGCGTGTGTGATGTTGCCCTCAGGTGGTTATTCCAGAGAGAAGATGCAGCTTTAAAAAAACCCTCTGATACTTCAGGACAGAGATCTGTAATGGCATGGGAGCTGTGGGAAGGACAACTCTGTGCTCTCAAGTGATGTCTTTGCGACAGAAACCAGGACTACACTGGCTTTTTTTGGCTGTTCATCCTCAGATCCAGATCTCTGCATCTTAAGTGTATTTCCCCATGTGGATGTTGCTGTGCTTAAAGAGCAGCAGGAAGAAGCTCAGCTTTAGTGAGCTACACAAAGCTGAATGGGAATCCTAAAACAAGAGGCACAAGAACTGTGCACAAGACGGTGAAGAGAGACTTTCACCATCATCAACTTTATTAATACTAATTTTATCACTCAACTACTTGTCTTGGTCACRCTTTTCAGCAATTCTCTTTGTCTCAAAATTCTAGGCATCATAAAATCAGATTTCCTTTTTTTTATTACACCAAGTGTTGGGTGATTCCTAGATTAGCGTTCATATAAAGTCATGGAACGTGACAGAAGGTGACAAGAGACTTGGCTAAAGGTCAAATTCGAAATTCAACATGCTGTCTCTCCCCTGACTCAGCTATTCACAAAACTAAACCATACTGCTCACTCATTCCCTTCTGCCACCACAGCCTCCATGGTCTCATTGATTATGGTGCCATTTTTTTTGCAGCCTTTTCTATTCCTCTGCCCCTTTGTTATGGAAGTGATCATGCCTATCACTGATTTCAAGGTAGAGATACACAACTGMTTTGTTTAGAGATTATTATGGTACTATATACATTCCTGACCTACTTAATGGATGACAATTTATTCTGGTTTTGTTTTGCTCTGCACTGAGCTTCCTCGCTCCACACTGCACTGTTATCCATAGAGGTGCCCAGAGCTTTTCCTGCAGATCAGCTCTACTGAAAAACACTGAATTTTTTCATTTAAATACTGGGTAACTGAAACACATTTTTCCAGCTTCCCTTAACTTATACTGGCACACGGAGAGCTCCATCTGCCATCACTTTGTCCCACTTATTTAACTTTTGGTTCCTTCCCATTGAATGCAAATGTTAAACTGAATGCAAATGCCAAAACTCTCACTTGGTTTAAAAGGAGTGGCATTTACTAGGGCCTCTGGAAGTTTTTACCAATCATTCTTATCTTACATAGATTTGGCCACCTCACTGAGCACTTCATCCTCTGGGTATGGCACAAAAGCCAGCTCTAATCTCCCTAATGGCACTAAAGACTTTGCCGTTGAAACCAAAAGAACTGGATCATTTTTGGCTACTGTGTCTCAGCTCTGATCATGGGAGTTGCAAATCCTGTCAATGCCACAGTGCTAAGAAATGGATGCTTGCTCCTATACTTTCTTTCACAACCTCACTTTAGTTCCTTGCTTCCCACAGAAGCAATGCTTGTACAAACACTTGGTGTTTCTATAGGTGTGTCCTCCCAGTAATGTCTTGATCTGTTTGCCAGTTTCAGCATCTTCAGCAAGCAGATATTTCAAAAATAGTTCTGAAAGGTGTTTCTACATGTTTCATAAAAACTGATTGTTTTGGGAAGTGCAGGGGGAATTTTATAAACACACCTAGAGAGAACAAAGTCTTAGAACAACTCAGTTTGAAAGCTTTTGTGTTTGTACTTGCAAAATACAAAGTCTTTGTGTTTGCAAATAGTAGCTGCATTTTGTGAGTACGTGTAGAAAATGAGACTTCATTAGTTCCGCTGCTTGTGGAACTGATTATTAATCTTTGGCAAGGATTCGTCCTGCAAGCTGTTTTTGCCAAGTTTTCTTAAGAGCCACTTGCAAAGGGCTTTATCCTTGTACCTTCTGGGAAGGGCCAGTCAGTTACATGTGCTGGGATTTGGCTTAGGTAAGTCTTTGCAAGAATGCTGAAAAGATGAAAGAAAAAAAATATACTTACAGACTTGTTGATAGAGTCTTGTTTACCATATTCAGACAGATATCTTAAAAAACAGTACCTACTTATTTTCTCAGCTGTGTTTGTGGGTCCTCATATAGGGCTCAGGTCTATAGTGCTATTTTGTTTAGGTGAGATGTCTGTAGTGCTGTTATTACATTATACTCACACGCCTGGTTTTCCAGACTAGCTGTTTTTAATGAAAAAGGAAAATCATATCCTTATGTTAGAAATTCAGCTGATTCAGTCTTCATTTTCTTAATGCCTCTGGACCTGAAGAGTTTCTTCATATTACTGTTGTTGTTGTTGTTATACAATGTAGGCATAACAACTAATAATGGACAGCAGGACAACCATAGACAGAATAAATAATTACTCAGAAGGAAGGCCACAGAAGTGTTTCCAAATAGCTAGTGCAATTCCCAAAAGGGCAAGAAATAATGCACAGAATCAGAGCAGAAAAGTCTCCAAAATTTCCACTGGACACATCATGAAACCGACGTCTCAAAGCACACGTCTTCTCTTGTGCGGCCTGCAAAGGGGAGCTCGTGCTCCAGCAGCCTCTTGGCTGCCTCCCAAACCGATTGTGGGAGCCCTGTGGGTGCCTAATGCTCAGCTGATGTCTCTGGAAAACCATGCTTAAATCTGGGCTTCTCCTTTCCCCTCTGAAGCCCTTCTTTGCTAGGGCTAGTTTTGGGGAGTTGCCTATGCAGGGCTATGGCAAAGCAATGGGACAGACACAACCTGCCTCACTCCTACAATGCACCTATCCCTCACATCCCACAAATCCCACTGATGCCCACCAAAAGCAAGACCAGGAGCTTGCCAAGATAAGGATGGAGAAAAGGAACTTGTGATCTGTCCTGTGATAATAGTTACTATTAAAGGATCCTCAGCAGCAGTAATTCCTATTGAGAAGGATAGAAATCATTCTCTGTCACTTCTTTTTGCCTCAGCCAAATATGATAATTGCTTTTTTAGATTTTATTTTGTAAATTATATAAATTAGTGAATACAGACCCGCTACGCATACTGATTTAACAGCAACCCTTTGTTGAAGATATAGCCTTTGTTTCTGCCACCAATACTTCTGTCACTACAATAATGAAAAATCACCCAGGATATTCTTTTCCATGAGACATTTCTATCCATATTGTCCCACAGATCTTAAGACTAGTCCTTCCCTCAAGTGCATTTGAGCAGTTGCATCCCTTTTTTTTGAATGATTCTTGCTTTCTTTGCAAGATGATAATATTGCATGGCTTGGAGCAATGGTTGCAGGAGATACATATTGTACTCCTAAGACTGTAAGACAATAAGAATGGCAAAACTGATGAGGGTTTAAAGCTGTTTCTCTACGGATTGTGTGGAGTTTCCTTCTGTACTAGAAATTTCTGGTGTCCAGGCTGCTGTGCACTTGAGTTAGCTGATACAAGCCCACAAGCCTCCACCACACTTACTTCCTAAAATGCCAGCAATATGTCGAAGCCCAAGGGGGCCCTGCCTCACATTACGCTCCAGGATTAACACTCTTTGTGTGCAGCATAACRGGACCTGTATCCCAGAGCACAGAAAGGACCTGTACACCCGGCTTYCAGTGCATGGGCGGGTGCACATGCGAGGACCATCACGTTTGGTGCATCCAGGCTCAGCGTCTGAGCTCCCAGTGCCTGCTGCCTGCCTCCCATCACCAATATCCTTGAGATTATCCCTGGGGTATCACTGACCTAAATACACTCGTTGGGACTTGAAAGTTGCTTTTGTTTTTAATGATGCCACGTCTCTAAATCCAGCAAACGTAACAAAGTGCCTGTTTCCAAACAGCTGTTGTGTAACTCAGCTCCCCACCCCCAGAGATGTTGCCTGCCATTCATTTAATGGGCTCGATTTCACTGGGAAGTGCCTGGGGGAACTTCTTAGCTCCCTAATTAGCAACAGAAGGGGCCAGTCCTGGAGGCAGCAGTGAAACATTTGTGAGGTCTCGTGACAATAAGGGAGGCAGAGAAGGGGCCATTTCCAGCTGGGAAAACATTAACTTTTATTCAACTTGCAGTGCAGAACAGAGGACTGAAGAGAAGCTGTTGGAGAGAAGGTACTTGTAGAAATTATGAGGCTTTCTAGGCAAGAAAAGAGCATTTGTGAAAGGGGAGGAGGCAATGAGAGAGATTATCCAAGTTGTCCACTGCTCCTGCCATCTGAGTTTTATATAAAACACTGCAGAGCAACACAGAGGCCTCGTGGGCTGGCTGCTGGTGGAGACAGGAGCAAGGCATTGCTGCGATCTGCTCTTAGGTGTTTGAGCTGGCTCTTGTTAATAAGATTCAGGAATTAACAGCTTGGAAGTGCTTAGGAGCTCAGTGTTTCCTCCGAGGATGTGATCACTGAGGCTGAGGACAGAGCCTGCCATTCAGCACTGGAGTAGACTTTGGTGCAAAACAAGTCTCCTGCCAACCAGCTGAATGTCCTGTGACCTTACAAGGAAGGGGAAAACTTTTCTCGTCCATTGACGGTATGGTGGTGCGCTTGGGGCTATTCCTTAATCCCTACACAGCTACATGTGGTAAGATCTCTGATTTTTCCCAGGCAATTCCATTTCTGGGCAGGGCTTTTTTCATACAATACCAATTGAGAAGAGTTCTGAGAGCATGGACAGTCCCAGCTTGGACCCATTGGACCTTGGGGACCATTCCCCTTCAGAAGTCATGCAGGGAAGTACGTCATTCAGTATCTCTGGACTGTGGGAGCAAATATCCAGTGAAGCAAAGGAAAGCCTTGTTAGACTTCAGTACCTCTCTTAAAGAAAGAAGGTGAGGTTCAAAGATAAAGTGAAATCATGAGGCAAGCAGGGCTGCAGAAGCCTGGAGGAGCAGAGGGGAGATTTTAATCTTTCAGAGATTGCTGTGCCGTACCCTGCCCCTRTGCAGTGGCCACTCACCAGGTAAAAAGGAGAGCTGGCCCCTGCTGTAAGTCAGGAGACCATATTAATAAAGATCCCTTTTTACTGAGCACCAGTTCCTCTCCGGTTATATTCTTAAGGCAGTGAACCTGATTTTGTGCGTAACAAAAAGAAAATTATGCAGCAAAACCTTCMTTCTGTAAGATGAAGGGCAGCATGTTACAGCCAGGGCCATAACACCCAGCATGGGCATTGCAACGACTCTAAAGGTCAGAGTAATAATTTCTGAGTTGCAACAGCATGTCAGGTTATAAAAGAGCTGTACTTGAAGCTTTTGTGGTCCACTGTTAGTCATGTTTGTGAGCTCATTTCATAAACATAAATCATCAGCTTTCCTTCTCCTGTCTCAGGTTTTTGTATTAATAGTATTTATGAGGCTTGCATTAGGATTATGTGCAATTGGCAATGAGAAAAAAGAAAAGCAAAAAAAAACCCAAACCAAAAAAAACCCCCCTGAATAGAAAAAAAAAGAGTGGAATTATGCATATTGCGAGCTTCTCACTCCCACTAGCGGGCACCCGGTATTTTGCAGAACTCCTGCTTGACCTTTGAGTGCTTTCTCCAGCAGCAGTGAATGGGYCTGGGAGAAMTGGCAGGTTATGTTGTGTTTGGCTYCTCCCTATCCAGCTGCTAAACCAGCTGAAAAAATAGCTTATGCAGTTCCATGTGTGCATTTTTTGTCATTGCTGCAGGGATGACCCTGCAGATCAGTGACAAGAGCAAGATAAAAACATAGGAAACAAGCTCTCTGTTAGATGTGATTTATGGAATGGAAACATATTAAATCCCTTAATACAATTATTCCAGTTGGAAAGAGACTACAGGAACGCAATGATTGGAAGTTTAGATGGAGATGCAATAATGAGACATAGTATATCAAATATTATTCTCTCTCCTGTTTGTTTTGTTGTTGTTGCTGGGGTCTTTTTTCCCATGCCAGAAAAGCAGCTACACCAGCAAAATCACAGCACTGGGACTGAGGCAGAAAACTTTCCAACAGTGCTCCAGGGAGGCTTTTTGAAAACGCATTTGCTGAGATGTGTTTCACTAAGGGATCCTGCTCCGATGCTGGGAGATGATCTGAGACATTTGTGCGGGTCCTTTCCTGTGGGATTCCCCTTCCCATTTATGGCACATGCATCAAAATCCAGTGGGAGGCAGCCTTGTTGGCTCCAGCAAGCAGTTTCTGCCTGGATCTGTGCATTTTGGCCACTAGAGGTTGTAAGAGAGAGGGGAAAAAAATGCTGTCTTCCACCGGACAATCTTCTGCAGCATCCCAGAGCGGGATTTTTTCTGGGACCCTTTGATCTTTGCCCACCAGCGCTCACACAAAACTCGTGCACATTTCTTGCATGTAAGTAGACAGGATCCTGACATCTCAGCTATTTCAGATTTATCAGTTGTGGTTTGTTGCCTTTTAGCCCCAGGGCATTAATGGCCTTATTGTGATTCCTAATAATTTAAGTAAAATCTCTTCTGATTCTCAAAATCTTTTAGACAGAGAGCAGCAACTTGTATCTTTTCTCTGCAGCCTTAAGTAGCTCTSTTGGCTCTTTCCACACATTCCTTGTATAGATAATTTCACTCTCAGATGTTTAAGCCAGACTTTCTTCCACCAGCCTTTATGCTTTTTCCTAGTGCTAAGTAAGAATTAGAGTTTTGCTGTGGTCTCTTTTGTCTCCTGGAAACATCACAGCCTGTTGTACCTAAACGTGGCACCTTATAGTGTCCTCAGCTACATAGGCTGTAATTCTTTCCTCTAGTTGCTAATAATCCTCTAGTCTTCTAACTATAGTACCTCTGCAATCATTGATACCATCTTCCAAGAGGCCTCAAGAGAACTGAATTTTGTATGGGAAATACAATGTTAAAGCTAAGTAATCCATAGATTAGACATAACCAAAAATAGCTATGGTGTAGCAATAAGTTGAACTTCAAACAGATGAAGCGTTTACAAGGATTTCTTCCTGATAGCTCTTTTTGATGGCACAGTGGCTGCATATAAACTCACAGAAGTAYGAGACCTAATCATCACAGAGCTCACTGGTGATGGAACTTTGCTTCTAGCATTGCACACAGATAGGAATCGTTTCCTTTGCCAGTAAAATGCAGCTACTCCTGGAGTGAAGCACAGCAAAGACTGTGAAATAATTACATTTCCCTGGCTACAATTTATCTCAGAATTTTGGTGACAGGATAATCAGCATGATATTTCAAACCTTCAAAAAGTACTTCACAATCTTAAACCACTTGTTTTTTCCAATAATTTTTTATGTCAGTATTTTCAACTTTATCATCATGTGATTGAAAATTAATAATGTGTTCAGTCTTAACTCTTTGTCATGCACAACAACCGGTAGACTGAGCTCATTTACCACCACTGGAAGAACTAGAGTCTCAATTCCAGCATTTTATGGATAGTAAATAGCAGCAAGCCACACTGATGATAAATGTATTGCATTGTACTTTACCTTACAGTGCACATCTTAATGTACAGCAGTGGCCTTGGTTGTGTAATTTTGTCAGACCTCGAGTTTAAGAGGCAACCATTTGTGTCATGGATCTCAAGGTCCCCAAGACTGGGGAAACTGAAAAAAAAAAAGACTACATTCACATACCTTAAAATGTCCTTATTTACACTTTCAAAAAAACCCCCAAACCCTGTAAGAAATACTTTTTCCTTCTTCCACCTTAAAACTCACTGACTGCAAAGCAGAACCTCAGACTTAGGAAATAAGCAGCACAGATTCCCCTGTTACTTGGAGTTCATGGATATAAATCACAATCACACCCTTGCTGTGTTGTGGAGTTGCCCCCATGGTGATGCCTGGCCAGCCCTCTGTGCCTGGCTGTTTTTGTTGTAGCCATGGACTCCTGGCCAGGGTCTGGCAGCCGAGAGAGAAATGGCTGGGACTCAGAAAAACAGCACCATACCACGGCATCATAACCACATACTGCTCCGAGTTTTACAGCCAAAAAGGGCTGTGGTGGTCTGACCTTGGCTGGGTACCAGATGTTCAGATTATGTATGAGTGTGTGTTTGTGTGKGTGTAAGAGGGAGGAATGTAACGTGGGGCAAAATTATCTGTACAGAATTTCTTCCCAAAGAAACAGTAGCTTGTCCCTTCACTGTACCAGAACTTCTGTTGCCTCTCAGCTGCTGCATATTCCTTTAAATAAAAACCTAATACCCTTCCTCTAGCATTGCCTCTTACATCCCTAAACACTGAATTTTGTCTTTTGGTGCTACTCAAAGCTCAGTCCAATCTGTCATATATCAGAAATGGAGATACATCAGGGAATTGTAGGAGGATTTTTGAAAACAACATTGTTATGATCCTTGGGAACTTGATGCAATGGACCCTCTCTCCTCACCCACAGCACTTGATACCTGTCCCCTTGTAATCATTCATGACCCTATGACTTTGCCAAAAAATTGCTTTAAGGAGAAGGGAGAGGAAAGAAATATCAGGGTTTTTTCTACTGAATTCCTGTGACTCTGTCCTTCTGGTAAGGAGGCTGCAAACTGGAAGGTTGTGTTCCTTACCTGCTTAGAGGGTTGGAGAGGGGAGAGAAGGTTTTAATATCAACCCTCTTTCTGTCATTTTCACATCGATTGGGAACTTGTTCATCAGTTAGGAAATACTTCAGTAACACAGCAYGTCACAGATATTGAAGATGAGAAACGTTCCCAAATTTCCCCAGTGAAAGAGCTTGCACAAGTAGARCCAGCCCTATCTCAAAACCATAAACCTTTTTTCTTGCTTTTTTTAAAAATTTCAGTTTAATTGCTGTGTCTCTGGGTTTCTGAGACTTTCTGTTGTTTAAGATACTGAGAAACTTTCTGGGTCAGAAGACCAGTCCTAGCTTCATCATATCACAATGCTGTATGTAGTAAAAATCCCTGAAACTAGAAGTGAAAAAACAAAACAAAACAAACCCACTTATCAGATAAAGCAAAGGAAAAAAATTTATTTGCAATTTGCTTCTACAGAAGGCCTCACTCCTCCTATATGTGCAATCAATTATTCAAATAACTTGTTGACAATTGATATAATTGTTTCTAATTATTCTTGATTAGAGTCCTGGAATTACATGATTACATCTAGATGTATGCATCATAAAAGCAGGAGGTACAGCCTAGATGAGGTGGAAATGTCATTTTATTTTTCAATTTATTCATTTTTACTAGATAAAAGGACTCAGAAAGTTTGATTTTCATGATCATAAACAGAGGCTCACTGAACTCATCTTTATTACATTTCTTTTTGTAAGTTAAGTAGTAGAACCTCTTCAGTTATGGAGGCAAAACTCACTGTGTTTTTTAATATTTAGGGAGGCTAGAAAACACCTTAGAGTTGTGTGATTGACATGCAAGTAATGCGAGTGTGTATGTTTTCTTTCTACAAAATCAAGTCTGTAGTGCTGAGATAAGTAGGTTATTCCTAGGAGAATATAACCACTGGAAAAGCAGCAGTTAATTTAAAGTTAATTTGTTAATTTCTCTCATGATACAAATTTAAATTTCGTGTTTCATTCTACTGTAAATACAACTATGTTCTTGTGATTGTTTAGCGTTTTACAATTACGCTGGTAATTGTAAAKGGAGCACTGCAGGAACTAGGAGTGTTAACTATACTTGTTCTTTTCTATATCTTTTCTGTCTTTCTTGCTTTCTCTTTCTTCTTCTAACTCCTTCTTCTCGAAGTTTTCAGTAATTTAAAATCAGACAGGCTTGGAGTTTGCTAAGTTGAATGGTCTAAGTTAATACTCTGTGAAATGTTTGGGTTGATAGAATGCTGCTCTAAACCTTTTGCCAAAGTTCTCTGATTTTCTAAAGTTGCCAGTTAATTTTTTTGTTATTTTGACCTCTCAAGAACATCTTGTCGGTATTTCTCCAGTGCATCTAACTCAGAGAACGTAAAAAAAGTAAGCTCTTTTAAGAGTTTCATTGAGCAAGTTTTTTGGGGCCTTACAGGAGCCTAGCAGAGTATTAAACAAAGCAGATGCTGAGGAAAATCTGGTGAACCAGAATTAACTTGATCTCATTGCTTCTATGCATCTTCCACAGCTGAACAGATTGATTACACTCAAATATTTTCCTTTTTAAATGATTCTGCTTATTCCAGTTCTTTGCTGATGGCTGCTCCTCCTGTAAAATTGATTTTACAGTCACTAGGGAGCTAGATGCTTCATGGTCACCAGCTGTGTAAATGAAGATGAGGGAATTATATCTCACAGTGGCCGACCCTTGGGTCTGTGTATGGCCCTGAACTACTGGGTCCCAGGAGTTATCACTAGGTTTTCATAATTGTAAGTCCAGCTTCTTGTGCTTGAGCACAACAGTTCAGCATGACTCAGTAGCATACAAGAGGATGGACTGAGCTAAGGACTGCTGTTGTAATCTCTGCAGCTTGAATCACAGCAGGRCTTTGCTCCGTCCGCATGATATGATTTCTAATGTTAGAAACAAAGCCAGCCATGCAGAAGTCCTCAAGACAAAGAAGAGCTGGATCAGCAGGGAATTGGTAAARTGGAGAGAAGGGCAGATGAGGATGAATTGAGTACTGGTGTTAGCAGTTGCAACAGTTCTGAGGGGCGGCTGTACCTGCACCCTCAACTCTCATTATTTAACAGGTCTGGAAAATCCCACTGCTTCAATTTGCCATTCTGGATTATTTCTCACTGAACTACAGACTACTGCATTCACATGCCTGTGCTTAAACCTTTTATGTCTCACTGGCATCTGAATTCAGAGGTATTTTGGCACTGAATTTACTCTTGCTTTAGTGTCTGGCTCTTAGAAAAGACAGACTACAGAATATCAAGAGAGACAACAGTTATTATCAGCCTGTCATATACAGCACCATCAAGATTATTCCGGTCTCAGAGAGCAGAGGGAGGTGAGGGATTGTGAAACAGAGCTACAAGAATGAAGATAAAAGTCACATAAAGCTTTCCTATCTCTTTCTGGCTTTGTTCCTCTGTGTTTACACCCAGCTGAAATGTTGCAACTGGATGCTAAGCTTGGCAAAACCACAAGAGCAAGAAGCTAAGGATATGCCCAAGCAAAGAGAATTCCCCTCTGAACTTGTAGAGCCGAGGGGAAGGCAATTGTCACCAGGGTAATGTTTCCTTGTAACATAATGCCATCTTCTGGGACTTGCTATAGCAGATGAAGTACTGCAAATGAACTTGGGATACAAGTCCAACAGGGCTAGAAAACACAAGCTGCCTCACAGCCATGTCAGCACAGACTGAATGAGATTATGTTTGCACTTATCAACAATTTATGGTTTAATAGAAGCAGTTTTTAGAGATTTTTCATTCCTTACTGCCTCATACATTGCCATGGAGTCTGAGAGTGTATATACCTCCCTTGATACGTTCAGACTGGCTATTGCTGCTGTAAGCTTTTCCCTCTGGGGTGAAAACCAAAGATGATGTGTCATGATAGAGCAAATGATACTTTCTGGGTTCACTGCTCTGTCACTTGTAAGTCCAGGGCACATTGAACAGTGCATTTGTCATTCCTGCAGTGGATAGACAGTGATAGGATAGACTYGTCCATGAAGTTGATGTTCTGACTAGCAAGTAGGATTTCCTGCTCACCGCGATTCCTGAAGCTATGATCCTGGRGGCATGTTTGTTTGTGACATGCATTTGCTGGTTGAGTTGAGATCACTTATAAAATTAGAAGTGTAAGATGCTGGTGCCAGACTTGTCTGAGTTCAAATCCTATYGTAACATGCAACTGCCATGTGACATAAGGACAGATGAGGAATTGGAAACTTTCTGGAGCTGTTCCTGTGAGAGRTTTCTTCATATATATTTTGTGTTTGATGATGATGACAAACTTGGAAGAAATTCCCCTGAATGCAGAAGTTGTTGTATTTTTCTATTTTTAGTTCTTTTTTTCACTGAGGTGGCATGGTTTTAGGCAACCTGTTGCCTCAGCTGCCTGAGTTTGTTAGGGAGGAATAGCTTAGTCATTACTGCACACCTCAAAACATCTCAGRCTAGGTACTCTTCCTCCTCAGAGGTCCGACCTGGAACGGATGCTCAGATCACACCATGTGCGCAGGGCACTACGCAGAACAGAGCTCCCCCTGCTTCTGTTAACAACTGCTGGGAGGGTAATGCTGCCTCTTCTCTCACACTGTGATTCAAGACCCTGATGTTCAGAGCAGAGAAGATCTAGCTCTGGCTCTTGCCCTTGCCTGCAAGGATTTAAATCACAGCTCCTGCCTCCCAGCTATAGCAGGACTTCCGAGCTGATATATGATGAGATAAATYGGCTTTCTGTTCTTTATTCACCAAAAAGGCAAAAGAGGCAATCCCCAATAGCACACAGACTTGACTTGCAATGAAAGCAGTAAGGCTCAGGGTTTGTCCACCTGCAGCAGAAGCTTCCTGTGGCCATGGGGCATGGGGTAAGGGATGATGAGCAGCATGTTGCGTATGCTTCAAGGGCTCTCACTCCAGAGGTTCCAACCATGGTGATATGTTGGATCTGAAATGGCACACARCATGATTCCTGAGTTGTACTGCGCCTGCCTGCCTGGAAATTCTCCATGAGAACTTCTGGAGATTTTAATATGATGCATGTGTTACATTCTTAGTAACAGCCACACCTGATACCTGTCACTAAGAGATAGTTTACAAAAAATACCAACCTTCGATTGTGTGATACTTCAGGTGTGATATGCAAATTGCTCAGATAAAGGGCAGGTAGACTTCCTTACCTGCAGTATCTATTACTCTTGGCATTTATTTCCTGCAGCTGTTAAACAACAGCTGTCCCACTTTATGAATGCTAAAAAAAGTACAACAGCTCAGTATTTCTCTTTCCTAACAGGCCCATTCTAGAGGCCCTCACTTAGCAGCTTCTCTGATTCATGCCAAATGGAACTAATTTCCATGACTATTAAGGATCATTTGCAGAGAGTTACACATAACACAGCACAGGTTTGCAGTGAACCCTCTCTGAAAGCTGATTTTTCTACTGGCTATGGTTTGTATCACAGCAGCACTGTGACCATCTGTGGGTCTCCCTGCATCTGTGTGAACAGAAGCACTGTATAAAACTGAAAAGGTTAAGTGAAAAGATCTGCTACCAAGGGAAACCTCTTATATCTTGTGAACAGCTTTCTTCTTTTTAATGTGTTAACTCAAACTCAAAATCGCATAATGGTAGGAGCCTTTGTTTTGCCCCTTGTAGGACATGCATACATTCCAGACAGAAAAGCCACTTCAGATGCTTGAGGAGGATGAAATATGAGTCTGCTCAGTGAATTGGAGAGAATTTTGCTCTGAAATTTAAAAATGGCACAATCTCAAGTTTGTTCTGCAAATAGCCTAACACTTAGCTATTTTCAATGCAGGACAAAGCATGTACGTGAAAGAAAAGCATTCAGGGCTTCTGGGCTTTCCTATTTGGATAGCAAAGAGGGCATCCAGCTTAGTGTAGATTCTTGCATAGGGCAGAGCTGCCACTGAGACCCTTATCCTCTAACTGTCCCCAGAGAGCTGCGGTGAATGCGACATAAAGGTTGCACCTAGTTAGCAGCAGTGTGTGAGGATTCATCATTTTTGCAGCCCTCCTTCTTTGGTTTGAGGTGTGCTCTGAGCAGACTTGAACTTCACCTAAAGGCAAGGYACTCTGTGCATTTAAATGACAAGCAAAACAAGTAAACACAGACAGAAATAAGAAGGTGATTAGCATCATTAAAGGGGTTTGCAAACTCAGGTTGAACTTTCTGCAATTACTTCATGAAACATTCACTCCAGTTTCTGTTAAATCTTTCAGATTGTCTCAATCAAGTCTCTGAGGGGTGTGAATAAGCAGGGATTAGCTTGGTCACTGTTGTGGTAAAAGAAGGGGTAGTGAGTTCTGACCTTGCACATGTGAATTAAAGGGACTTTTAATCCTACAAAGGAGAAGAAGAATGCCTTAGATAACCAGCTGRGTTGCCTTCCAGAAGTACTATGATGTTATCCCCTATGGCATCAGGCCTGCACAGGCCACAGGTTTATAAGTGCAAATAACATATGGTGTTAGCTCGGCCAGCAAAGGATTTTTCCTTTTCAATGTTTTTCCTGTGCTTTGTTTCACCTTTGTTAAATTCCTCCAGAGCTTTCTGCTTGTCGTAACAGACCTCACCAATGCCAGCTTTTCATTGCAGTCTCTTCAATAGACTAGTTTGTTGCCCAGAGCAATAGCCTGAGCAAGTCTGGGGACTGAAAAGATCTAAAATTAAAGCCCTGCAGAGAAACTGCCTTTGTTCTTTCCCAGAGAAATGAAATATAAATATATCTTTGCCAGAAACAAAGGAAGCTGCCCCACAAAGAAATGACAATGCTCTGTCCCTCTCCAAGAGGACACAAGAGGACTGGATGCAGCTCCAGACTGCGAGAGACCCAGGTATGAAAAGCAAAATGACTGTGCCTTTCTCTCTGTTCCCTCGCTGGGCACTGAGGGGACCATGGGAGCCAAGTGACCATTACCCTCACCCTCACAACATCAAGCAGAAAGCACTGCTGCCATTTTGAAGCTCAGGTTTATTTAGGTTTCTCCTTTCTTTACATTTCTGATTCAGATACCAAGCTTTCCCACAGCATGGATTTCTTTGTTACAGTGATGCATACCCAGGCTGATGGACTGCACAAGCTGCTCTTCTGTATGGCAAATGACCGTGCTGTGAGAATCATTCATTTTCCACACAACTCTTCTGCCATGAAAGCCATTTTTCAGCAGCTTGGCAGAAGAAAAGGGCCTGCAGAAGGGTGAGACCAGCCTGTTTTTTCATTTGGCTTGAGAACTRCCTCTCAGAATACCTGCATTTTTGGACAGGAAATACCTGAGAAGCCACTAGACTCACCTCCCCCCCCTTTCAGAGCCCAGGCACTGTGGGATGCCAGCGTGGGCTGTGTAACATGACTTTGCAGCACGGCCACAGAATGTTCCAGAGCCCCGTGTGGGTCTTGTGGTGAGGGGTGGTCTGTGGTGAGATGCTCTGCTCCGTATGTGCCAGTAATGGGGACCGGAGCTGGGCAGGACCTGGCTACTGCCAGTGGTTTTCGTCTGTGCCATGYAGCAGGGGAGCGGGCAGGGGTGGGTGCCTTGGGAGGGCGCCTGGCTGGCCTCAGAGTCACTGCATGTGGGTGAGGGGCTGGGGTTTGGGATGTGCACGTTTTCCGCAGCAGTGGGTAATTGGGCACTCCGCAGGAGAGAGGTGTTTCGCCTCCTAAATCCGCGTGTTTAATATTCTGAGTGTGTTTGTTGTAGTAGAGCTGATGCACTAGAAGATCGCTCAGTACAGAAGATACTTTCAGGGGCACTGCACACTCTTATGAGCCTAATTTGCACTAATCTGTGCAAGCAATGAGCATTGCTTTAACTAAAGATACAAAGTCTCTTGAATTGGACTGTGCAGGCTTCTAATACTAAAGGTACTGTGGCTAAGTTGACTTCTGCTGTTGCTGGCATTGCTTCCTTAATTTTGCCAATGCAGTGACTTTCATCTGGGTCAAAGCAATTTAGCACTTCTGTTTTAGAGGCAAGAAATTGGATTGGTTTTGCATTTGGACCAGTAGCTGGCCTCTGCAGAAGAGTCAGCCTAGGCCTCTATTGCTGATCATCAGTGTGGTGCCTGTGATTATTTCCTCRGCTCTCAATGGCTGTGGACTGAGTGGAGCGGCTGTGCTGAAAAACGTGCAAGTCTGAGAGGCTTCTCCAGAGAAGAACTTGTGTGGCACCCTGCAGAGGCAGTGCTGGGGTCCAGTGGTGCCGATCTGGTCAGTGACTAAACTGTGATCCTAGCTTGGYAATACTGGAAGTGATTCTGTATTCTTTTTTCATGCCCAGGAGCAACAACACCTGGCATTCTGCTGTTCTGGTTGCTTTGAAAGAATTAGGAATGCATCACTGATGCCCAGGAAGCATTTCAAATAAGAACAAACTAGGGTTGTGTGTTCTCTCCAGTTTCCCCCTCCACTCCCAGGTCTCCACAGAATATTTGACAATTTAATTTACATAGAAGAACCRGGTGTCTCTGTCTAAAGTGAGTAAACAGTTGTGAATATCTGTTATGTTTCCTGAAAATATATCAGTGTGGTGGCTTTCTTAATAGCATGGGTTACATTCCTGGAAGCTTATCTTGTGATAGGAATGTGGAGGTATGGTCAGGTTGTAGGAAATTGAAAAATCCCATATTTTTTCTCATTTGGCTTTATTGCTTTACTTCTGGAGTCTTCAGCTGCCTCCAATTCCAGATTAGTTCTYTCCTGCTCTTATTGACTGATACACATCAGAAAATAAGGAAGAACCTTAATTAATCTGCGCAAGGGCAGGCTGCAGTGCAAATTAAAAGTTACCACGTTTTGCACAATTTTTAGAGAACTTGTTGAGGAACTGTCAGACCTGTATATTAGCTTTTGCTTAGAACAGGGTCATAACACCATTATTTCAAGCTGTGACTTTGTGGGCATGGCTCCTCTTCTACAGACCTTTTGGTTTTTAAATGTGTTCAAAGTCAAGTGAAATGGTAATGCCCTTTCATCATAGAGACACACAAGGGCTCAGGAGAATGATGCTACATGGACTGACTTCCAGATTTTTATTTTGTAGGCACATTCTGCCTGGTACCCTTATGTGGTAACTGTGATCAGAAGACACCTTAAGTCAGAACACACCTTTGTTGCTACTTCTTCTTGTCTTGAGAGCTAACAGTTTTAAAATGTTGAGGAGCAGCACTTGGTAACTGTTCATTTTGATGCTGGCCCTAGCCCTGAAGGCAGACCTGTGGAGGTGTGTTGAGATGGGACCTGAAAAGTACTGCACAATGCTGACTAATACATGGTTTTCTTTGTTTAAGCTTGGACCTCTTATAAGACAAGGCAATACGAACATATGTGGTGCCGGGCTTAGTTGTGACATAATCCTTCTCAAATTGGCAGGTTTCTTTTTGTCAAATTCCTCATAATTCTCCATTGTTGTTTCAGAGAAGGGAAACACTGGAGCGGGACAATGTGTTTTTGGAAACTAAAAGTGTCTTAGTAGATCTTCTGGGATTTGAATTGAAGCTCTGATGAGAAGAGAGGTAGTCCTCTCCCACGGAGCCAAGGAAAAGGCCTGTTAAAAGCTACATGATACATTAGGTGATTTATACTTCATAGATTTATTGGCTTTGTACTTTTTCTGCTCATCATCCATGATGCTGCAGGTACAAAGTAATTCTGCTTACCTGTAGGTTTGCTCCTCTGGGAACACCAGGAAATTTGAGGAAAAGAACTTTACTAGCTGTGTGTAAGTCCAGAACACCTGGCAGAAAATTGATACCCCTTGCTATGGCAAGATGAGGAGAGATTGAAATTAGATGAAACACTTTATCTAGTTCCAGGGCAAAGCAAAGTATGTAAGAATATCTTTGTGCCATCTGGGAGTACCTGAATACCTCAGCATGCCAGAGGGAGCTGCTTGTACTGAGCATAGCATCTTGGTAATTCTTACATGCACTGCTCCTACAACAAAAGTTGTTTATTTTTCTGATGTTATCATTTTACAATTCCTTTTTCACAGTGTACAAGCATTTCTTTTTATTATTTGAAAGATGAGACAGTTTCTTGAAGTATTCTTGAGAGAAACTAAATGAGCAGTAAAAGCCTGCTCTCTGTTTCCATCTGTCTAATTACAGTCAGACCTTTAATAACTGGTACCATGAGATGTAGTAATTTTTGTTTGGGATTTGATCTCATGCTTTTTATGACCTACTGTAGCTCAGAACTGGCACAGATAAATAAATTAAAGGATGTCCTCTGAATTTATTCAGACTTTTGTCACTGAGTACTCTAGTGATGTCAGAACAACCTACAAATTCCTGCCATGAGCTGTTGCTCCTTTGACCTATGACAAAACCCACCTTTGGTAATCTCTCAAGTGTTGCTCTTCAGAAAAAACAATTCCTAATCCAGCAGGATGATATACAATCTCACCTGGGTTTGCAGTTACTGTACACATTGTTTAGGTCATTTGGGCAACTGGRACTTGACTTTGATCAACAGATGCTCCAAAGATTTTTGGTTTGACYTCAGAGGACTAAAATGTTAAAATGGTTATTTTTGCTAATAATTTGCTAGCTATGAGATCAGACAGGCCTACTTATGGGCGTGATGCCTGTGAGGTCAGGAAGCCTGTATGCAGTTTTGAGGAAAAATATCACTAATTGAGACAAAGAGAGCGATATTAATTTTATGTGGAGCATATAAATTGCTTCAGATTGTTACCAGGCACCTTCGCTGCAGTGGACAGGGTTCTGCCCCTGGAGGGGGCCATGACTGATGGCACTTCTCTAGCCACTGCCTCTAGGGAAATGTGCCTGATGGGGCTCTGGGCATTTCGCACCACAAACTGGTGTAATGGCCACTGGCCAGGCTGCTGCCGGATCTCATGGGGCCCTTTGCCACGATTCCTGGTCACTCTTGAGCACCCATCCAAAACTGAACTGTGATACATGACTCTGGCAAGTGAAACCTTTTTGGTCCTGGCAGAGGATTTCCTTTGTTGCTTGTAAACTTGTATGGGTCCTTTGGGAATGCTAACTTACTTCAGGATTAATCTGTGCACTTCCTTCTTTGAGTCTTGGCTTTGTTACGGAATCAGTTTTATTCTGAAGGAGACTTTTGTGTACAACTGGTGCACAATATCAGGTGGGGAGAAGACCAAGAGGGATCACTTGGGCAGTAGCTTAAATTAATGCTTCTCACTTCCAGATGGGAGCTCCTGATTCTCTCATTAACTTCTTTGCTATTAGTATAATTCATGTTCAATTCCTGTACACATTCCAGAAGCCATAATGATAGTAAATCCCTCTCCCACATTATTGATCTAACGARACAAGATGCAAAACAGGCCAACAAAACACAGTGGAATTGCAAATAGGCAGTTTTATAGCGTTTATGAATAAAACTTGTGACAACTGACTTTTCTCTTTCCTCCTTATAAAAATGGCAATGGAACAAGTTCCAATTTGTTTGAAATTCTAGACCTGGCATTTATTATTAATGTGATGTGTTTGGCCACAGTGTGCAAAAGGCAGCAATGTGCCTTCCTATCAATACAGATTTTAAGTACTAAAGATCATAATCTTAACATTTTGTTCCTTGTTCTTTTATTTTTAGATTATTCTAATATATTTTTTACCTTAGGTTCACAGGAAAAACAGATAATTTCAAAACATTTTCATGTAAAGCATACTTTTTAGCAGCTGTTCTGAACTTTTCATTCAGCTGCTTAAAGGTAGATAAGCCAAAATCAAAGTGTTGCACCCTTATCAAAATTTTAAGTCTCTACTTTATCTTTTGTTGTATTGCACATAAGGTTATACTCAAAATAGAAAAGAAGTTGTCTATTGTTGCCTGCTTCTTACTTGGCTCATTCCATAAAATGTTTTAGTTAAAGAGCTTTCAGGATACTTGGAGAAGACTTGGGACTCCAAGCATGTTGGGACTGAAACCTAGTGGCAGAGCGAATAGCTAGAAGTGTTTTTCATCTTTTTCCTCAGAGTTCATTATTTTTTCCACTTTCCTGTTTATGTTATCCTGCCATCTCCTTTGYACCTATGGTGCAGTGTAGAATTCAGCTGATTTTCTTGGACTGCTCATTCACTAGAGTGTAATATGACTGTTGCCCTRTAACCTACAGGATTTTTACTTGTGTGAGTGACTTTTATCAAGTCACYATAAAGAAAGATGCATGTCAAGCAGCTCCCTCTATAATACATATAAAAAACATTGTGGAGGCACTAATTCTGACAAGGCATTGTAACAGCAAAAAATGTGAGACATGGAGATAAATTTCACCCTTCAGTGTGAAAACTGACTTTTGGTGTACTCTTATGTCAAGAGTCTAGATCAGTGATGGGTACAGACTTTGACTCTTTTGCACCATTTCCTTGCAAGCACTGAAGTACAGCTCTAAAGAGGCCAGGTTGCAGCATTCTGTCCATTTTGAGTGTCCCTGATCTGGGTGAATCCATTGTATTGAGTTAGAACAACCTTTTTCTGCAAGTCGTGTCATCAAGAACATGGTGTTTTTGAAAGATTATTCTACTGGCAGTTTGATACTTAAAGCTGGGGACCAGACTTTCCAGGATGTTCTGGTAGCCACAGCTTGTAATGCTATTTTCATTGCCTATATATATATTATTTTTTATTAAGCTGATGCCACAGCCTTACCCATCTCCATTTTCTCTGCTTGTAGATCAGATGACATTTTTTTAAAAACTGAAGGGGTTCAGAAGAATATTCTTCTGACTGCAAATCACTGGATGTAGACTTTGCTGCTTTACTTGTCTGTAAACTATTTGCTGTGCTGTTAATATAACCAGGGTCCATTTTGAAAGGGCCATCCCTAAGGTTTTCAGTATTTGCAACTCTAAATTCTGTATCAATATGAACAGAAATGAATGTGCTGATCCCTCTGTTCTTCCTGAGATTATCCCATTGATGTAAATGGCACTTTTCATTAGAAATTAGTTTGTATGACCAGGTCCTTAACTTTTGAGCTTGGCCCTGCATATATTCTTGGACTGTATTGTTATGATAGTTCTACATGAGTTGAGATGCTTTAAGCATTTATAAGCCTTTAAAATGGAGCTCACTGAGCTGATTCTGCTATAGAAGACATGACCTTTCTGGGAGATCAGAAATCCCTTGGAGATGTGTTAGCATGCTGTTGGCAGGCTGGACATCGGCTTTGGGAGTATTATGTTGCACCAGCAGTAAAATCTACCTAAGGGCTTATTGCCATAGTGGTTCAATGGTGGCTATATCCGTAGAAAGGATACAGAGTAGGGACTGGAATAGGACTCTTTGGTACTGAACCATGAATTGTGTTTTCATCTTTGCATTATCTAGCAGCTTCAATGAGTTTTAAACTGCAGGCGGCAGAAGGCTGTGCAAGGGTTGAAGAAAGCCATCCCTTCTCTGTCTCGAAACAGGACTTCGTTCAGAGGAAAAAATTGAGACATGGGAGCCCTGAAAAGTGGATTATTGCTGTTCACTGATTTCTTTGCCCTCTGATTTCAGACTTCCTGCGCATTATTGTGATGGCACTGTCTCACCATTGGTTGTGGGACAGCAGGAATGGTGTGATTTGGAAGATTTCTTGTAATGAGCCAAACACCTGTTCTGAATAATTTTCTCCTGTCTATAATACAGTTCCAAAACCTGGGTTACATTTAGCATAATCCTCTAAGCGGGCTGGAGTTTCGTGTTGGGCCAACAAGTATAGGTTGTTCAGGAGTTATTTAACCAGGGACAGTCTGTCTCAGCACATTAGGAGGAAGGGGGGGACATTTGGAGTAATGRTGTTTGTCTTCCCAAGTAACCATTACGTGTGATGGCACCCTGCTCTCCTGGGGATGGCTGAACACCTGCCTGCCCATGGGAAGCAGGGAATTAATTCCTTGTTTTGCTTTGCCTGTGTGCACAGCTTTTGCTTTCCCAATTAAACTGTCTCAACCCATGAGTTCTCACTTTTACCCTTCCCATTCTCACCCAGATCCCACTGGCAGGGAGTGAGTGAATGGCTGTGTGAGGCTTGGCTGCTGGCTGGGGTTAAACCATGGCAGTACTGTCAATAAACTAGTATGTGAAAGAAAATGGCTTCTCTATTTTGTGTTTTTTTACTTGGCACCAAAGGTGTTAGCAAAGTCCAAGGGCATATCACAGCTGATTTGCTGTTGCTCTTACTGGGGCACAGATGCTGTCACTTGCTGGGTTCTTTCAGTGCAGCATTGCTTGAATACACGAGGCACTCAGTGAGAAATGAGTATTGGTACTCAAAAACTAATCAAGTCGGGAAAGGGCTCTCTTTTTGTAGGGAACCGCAAAATTCTTGGAGACGTCAACATCTTTGGGATCAATGCCCAATTGATAAAAGGCATGTGCTGCCTTGGAGGTGGAGATCAAGTCTGAATAGGATGTATCCTATTAAAAACATTATAGTATTGTAAGGAAGCATCATCTGTTTTACTTGAAAGGTGGCCTGTTTAGGCTCACTTGACAGTCTCATAAAAAGCAGTTTTTCATTATATTCTAGTGCATATGGTTCTGAACGGACAGGGGACCCATCCATATCATCATCATATCATTCCACAGGAGCACAAATCTTGTTGGATGTGCTCAAAGGCAGGGAATAGGATAAAATCCTTTCCTTCTCTGTCAATCAGTCCAGTGGCAGTGGCCTGCACTGCAGCTGTGACACTGCAGTTGATTTCTTTTTAGCTACTGGAATTGAAATTTTTGTCTTCCTATGGAATGCATCTGAACATTTCCATGCATATCTCTCTAGAGAAAATTTGGAAAGGAAATTTAACATGAAAATAGATGTCAGCAGCTGAATTTAAATCTTGTGTATTTTGGAAACTAACTGTTGAGATACATTGCACAGTAAGCAATTAATTTGCTCATTGTCTGTAAACAGGACTAATGTTTTGTTTCCTACTTTATATAATTGTTGTAAAGCTGCATATGTGAAAATAATATTGAGTTCCTAAATGCAGATTTTTGTTAAGTGTATACTTCATTTTCTGTGAAAATGGGCACTAAAATAATAAAGTAGAATAATTGTCTTGCACAAAGCATGCAAAATGTGAAAGTGAGGTGCTCTGATACCGTTAGAAAAAAACAAGGACATAAGTAGTTTGGGAATTAAGGTAAAGTTTCTCTGAATGGGAATTGATTCTTTCTCCTTGTTCTGACCTCATCACTCCTGCTGCACCTGAAATCTGTTCAGGTGTTGTATTTGAAGCAGTGCAGGTCACAGTGCAGCAGCTATTGCTCACCTCACTGGGACCTATGTAGTCAAAAGCTGCCTTTCTGGTTCAACATAAAACAGCTCTTACAAAAGCACATGCTACTGAGGCCAGTGCTTATCTCAGGAAATTCARCTTTCTCCCATCTCCTGTCAGTCTTTACCTTTTTGTTTGAATATTATCTGCTGCTGAGTGTTCTCCTTTCCAAACTACTTGGAACATGAGTCTCCATAGAGCAAAATACTTAGAAGTAGACCTGATTAGAAGCTTTTTAGATGGAAATCAGAGGGAAATTTGTGTTCATTTGTTTAGGACTCCTGTAGTCTTTACAGAATGTGACAACAGTCCTAGCAACAGAAAATCACAATGASTCTGGCAGTCTCCTGAGAAATGAGAAATCTAGGGTAGTGCCTGCTTTCCCAGATTCCAACTAGAACCTTAATGTGAATCTACTAGAAAAGAGGGCCATGCTGCAGAAGTCCCAGTGGTCTGGTACCAGTGCCAGTGCTGCTCAGGCTCTGCAGAGCCCTAGATGGAGGCACCAGGTGGTCTGTCAGTGTTGCCTGGAGCTCCTTTGGGAGTGCGTATGTACAGAAGACTGGGAGCCAGGGTACTGGGAACTGGATACTAGGGGCTGGTATCTGTGATTTGGTGCTTGTAGAAACAAACACTGACAGAGGGAGACCAGAGAGAATAAGAAAAGCATTATGTACTGAAACAAGACTCTTTATTTCAGTGCAGTACAAAGAAATGGGAGTTACTTTGAATCAAAGTACTGAAACTAAAAAATGGAGCAGATAAAATACATTTGTGTAGTACTAGGAATCCTTGGATATCAAAGCAGTGAAAAATGACAGCTATGATGCTGCAGCATTAAAATCAATATTTACATATCTTTAATGCATTACTACCTTGATTTATATCATTGGTAACTTAGTTTCCAGCAGTATAAGATATTASCACTGACAATGCTGCCTTAGCCATCAATCTTTCAGCCAGTGATTTCCTTATGTGTAAAATGCATTGCTACAGAAGCAACACTGTACCAAGCCAGCTTTCCAAAACCTCAGCAAAATCAGTCTCTCTCTTTTCTTTCCCAAAAGAATAAATTTAATCAATGTTGTTAATTACATCGAACTTTGGCTATGTATAGTAATACCGTAAACAGTGGGCCCAGTTCACAATCAAGTACCATGAACTCATTGTATTACAGTCATGAGAAAGCACTGTTAAAAGAAAAAATAAAGATTGCTACATTGTCATCCTGCAGCACCCAACACAATGGCTGCTCAGGTTTGGGCTTTTTCAATTACAGCATTGTTTTTCAGCTTGAATCAGGATAGGTCATCTGTTTTCGTAATAAATGTAGATGATTTAAATTTTCAAAGGTACCAAAGCATACTGACATAGTGGTTTGCAGCAGAATTAACAGCCCCATTTACAGATTCAGGGATTTTTTTTTTTATAAATAAACATTAATTACACAGGTATTGCTGTGAACCAAGCCCATTGTCTAAAGGAAGCACATTTCTTGCCAAATTAAATCTTTACATAAGAATATGTTTTTATAATGGATTTGAATAGCTGCTGTGCAAGTTATTAAAATCATGTGTCTTCCTGCTTGCACTTTGTACCAACACAAAAATGAATAAACATGCAGTAAAATGTAGCATTGTTTAGAAAATAACGTGTAAAAAAACCATTCAGTATCTTATATTAAAGCATTTACACTGCATAGGCATTCATATAAGGATATAGTATAATAAAACTTATCAAATATACAAGCATGCAGCAGTTGCCTTATATTCACAGTTCTAGAAATGACCACACATTGATTTCCTCAAATATAAATAGGATTATCCAAAATAGATTTTGCAGCCACTCTCCTTTGCAGTGGCAAACTATGTTCTCATGTGCATTGCAGATACTGACCTATATAACAGGCCTAAGCTATGCCGCTGTACTGTACACGTCTGTGATAAATACTGTGTTTTGGAATAGGACGGATCATGAGAAGTTATCCATACTTCTCATAGCAGAACTTGGAGACTACACAGTGCTTGAATTGAACAAAATATATACGCATATTAATTGTATTCTCCTTAGAGAGTAACACTGTAACCTTGCCACGTATCTAGCTACTGCATAAGCTGGCCATGCAGTTTTCAAAATAAGTTTAGACAGGTTTTTCTATTTGATACTTATTCCATCAGAAGAAGTATAGTAGGAAACTTATATAGTACATACCCTTTTTGCTCTGCAAAAGTTACAGAGGACTCCTACTACTTTTAGATTGTGTAGGGAAATAAAATGCAGGGCCAATGCCACACTCAGAGATTTAAAATGTTTGCAGAGAGATCTTCTTTCTTCATTTGCTCTTTTAAAGGTGGTGGTGTTATATACGATGGTGAGCTTGGACCACCTTAACTGTCACAAGATGACAAGTACCCAGACTAGGCTCCCCCTGTGGCCACATGCCACCTGGAGGATAAAGTTGAGGTCATGAGGCTTGAAGTTGTCTGTGGTTTTGACTTGCTTGTTATTGCCTAGCTTGGCAGGTTAACGTGGTGTGTGACTCCAGGACAACAGCAAACAAAACACCTGGAGGCAAGGCTTGTGTTAGTTGTGCAAGGTTTGCAAATTTGAGCTCTACATCCTGATACAGGTTTTGGATGTGCCAAGGAGAAATCAGATTGAGGARTATGACTTTAGACTCTTTCCCCTTCCAGGTATTTTTCCAGTAGTGCCTGCATTCTGCTTTTGCCCTGACTTCCCTTGTCCTCCTACACAGTATTTTGTGTGTCTTTAAACATCATGTGCATGCACTTCCTTCTTCTGAGCACTTCAGGTAAAGCTAGTGGAAGTAACCTTGTAGGATGTTACAGCACCAACGATGCAAGTTGCAGGGATTCATCCTTGTGTACAAAGCAGCATGTAGAAAATAGCTTGAAAAAGAAAAAGACAGATGAGGCAGAGACGGTGGAAACACTTGCTAATGGAAAACTGATTGTGGAAAGGGAAGACAGAAGTGGGGCAGTGATTGCTGTTCTCTCTGTTTAAAAAAAAAAAAAAAGGAAAGTTATAATCCTCTCTGGAATGTTTAATTCAGAGAGATAAATTGCCCTTTGTTTTTTAAAAAAAGTGAGCTTTGGCACACATGCAGTGTGGGAATGACAAAGTGAATAGATGGCTCTGGTGTGTGCTATCAGAAATGGTGACATTGATGTCCCTCTGTGCTGCACCCAGGAGTCCACTTTTGTAACTATTCTGAATCCCTTTGTGTGCGTATTTGCATTTTCTAGTAGAGGATATGTGGTCCTTTCCAGAAAGCTGCACTATTTCCTATCAGCCTTATTTAAGAGTAGGACAGCAGTGGAACAAGTCATTGTGCTAGAGATGTTCCAAGCTCTTCTGGCACAGACACTCATTTTCCCTTTGAGGATGTGTCTCTGTGTGTATGTCTGTGAGGAGCCTCAAGTCTGTATTTGGAATCTGATACAAGGACATTTGGAATCTGAGCTGGATATAGGGGCATCTGAATGCTTTTATTCTATCAACTAGCACTTGGAAAATAAGCTTGGAGCTTTTTTCAGTTGGCTTACTTGCTGCCACAGATGTTGCTTTTCTGCCTTTCTCCAGACTTGTTCACTAAGATCTCTGTGGTGACACCTGAAGACACAAATGCTGTGAAAAGTGACTGGTTTTTAATGATTATTTGGCAGTAAGATCTGTATAAATATACACAGAATCCCATTTTTTTGCCTACCTTTTAAGCTGTATACARTGATAGATGGACATAAGACTTTGAGTGCTGAAACCTTTGTACAGCATATCAAAGTTAGTGTTTCACYGATTCCTCATTGTATCTCTGTCATATTGAGTGCAGCAGTTTAGATGTGGGGACTGTCCACAAAAGTAACAGCGTTTTGGTTTATAAATTTCAGTTTCATTAATCTGAGGTACTGCATTAGCCTCTTAATTATTTTTCTAATTTCATTTATTTTTTAAAATGTTGGCAAAAATGAGAATGCCTTGTGGTTTTGATCCTGATTTCTTATCTATTTTAATATTTGTACTAGGCTCTTTGGATTCCTCACTGAACCTGCCATCCATTTTTCCTTTCCACAGAGAAAATTCTTACCATCTAGTTTAGAAATGTCTTTGAAGAATCTGGAGATTGTTAAAAGCAGATGTCACAACTATCCTGAGCATAGTGGGGAGGAAAAGGAGCTCTCCTGAGAAGTCTGACAGTTTGCCACAAAGAAATTGTGAGCCTCAAAGCTGTGAGCCTCAAGTTCCCACAGATATGCACCATCTTGTGAGAATTAAYAGAAGTCAGATGCATAAGATCTTGGCTTTTTTTAGAAACCTTATTAGCTCTGTTCCTAGTAGCAACCTGGCCTATTCCTTCAAAAGAGGAGACAATATATTTTCTTTTTTTTACTTCCTTCTTCCACCTCTCTTACAAAGCAAAGAAATTAGTTCAGTTCATAAAGATGAGGGGTGTTTGACCTCTCACTTTTTCACGCTAAAGTTAGCCACACATTTCAGTCATTGCAAATCTGGCTGTGTGGTAAAGARTGGTTTATTCTAGAATAAAATGAGTTCACAAGAGGAGGTATTTATATCACCAGAAGAACCTCTGCCTCATTTAAAGCTTGCCAAGAATTCTCCCCACCCCCACCTTCCATCTCTATTTCCAGATTTTTCGTATGTGTCTTTCCAGGTAAAGAATTATGTGAGCCACCTGGAATTATATGCTTGACCTCCTTTATCATACTTTTAGTATCTCATTAGATGAGGGATCTCTCTAAGGGCAAAAGCATGTTGGACAGCCAGCAGTTTTCAGAAACAGCAGGTAACTAAAAATACTTCATTTTCTTTGCTATTCAGGCAATGAAAAGTGTAAGCCTGGACTGGGTTGCTGAAGAAGTAGGAGACAATAACGGGAGAASTTAGATGAGAGAAAGCCCTCTGACCTTTAGAAATAGCTATCACTTCCAGAAGGATCCTGCCTTTTTGTCAAGTTTCAAGTCAAACACTGAATACAGGTACAGTGTTGCTTGAAGAAATACAAATAAGGAATATTTGTAGCATAATTTAAGAGAATATTGTGGAGCAATTGAATATTGAGCAAATCCACTCGAAAATATTTGCTAGCAAGTCAGTCACTAAAATGTTGGTCTACACACTTCCATTTGAAGAGCTTCTCATTTTATGTTTTATATGCTGTCTTGCTTAGATGCYTCATAAAATGGTGCATACCTGTAATCTTTAACAGAAAGATTTCTTCCCCGTTATATTTCCCAGTAAGTCCTTCAAAGTTACATTTGAAAATAATTCTACCTTCTAAGTCACTTATAAACTTTATATAGATAGCTCTTCTGGGAGGATTTCTTTTCCTCATTTTAGTGTGTGAAGTTTGATTGCCTGATACTTATGGTTAGTTTTCACCAGTTTATCAGTAGTTCAGAATGGTATCTGATGGCTATATTTGTACATTGAGAGGACACAAGCAAATGCTGCACGGGATGTGAAATTTGCAGGCATGTGCTATGTTGTCAATTCTTGCTTATATTAAACTTCTAAAGTGCAAGGAAGAGTCCCATTTCAAACAGTGCTTTACGACTTGCTACCTGCTACATAGAAATCGATGGGCTTTTACTCGTGCTGATGTCTTTCTGTGAAGCAGAAGTTTGCAGTTGTTAAAGGTTCCCTCCTCATTCTGAAAACAGTCATGGGAGTTCACTCATATAAAGACAAGTAAGGAGGATGCAAAAGAAAGACAGGATTTTGCAGAAAAAGGAACAAAATAAGAATGCAGTCCAAAGCTTTTAGCTCAGCATCCAGTCCATTAACTCAAGCTGATTCAAGTTAGTTTGCCTCYAGCTCTTTTTGCCCCTTCCTCTCTACCCTTACTACATTTTATGCTGTTACAGGAGGGATGGATATTACTACATGAGATGCAATGCCCACCATGTGTTCACACAACACCATTGTGATACATGTAATTTATACTGGTCAAATTTGTGGCCATGCAACATAAAATAACACAAAATAATCCTCTGGAATGCTGCAATTGCCAGCCATTTTATTGTATTTTGTTATGTTCTGTAGCCTGAATTGGCCATCAACCTTCTTTCTGTTCTTAAASGGAAAATTATCACATTCATTTTACAGGGTTAAAAAGTTATTGAGTCTTCCTGTAAAATTGCAGTGTAGAACTTGTTGTGAACAAAATAGAGCTGACTACATTACTATAGCAGAATAACTTGCAGCCGGAATTGAATTAAATTACGCTCTTAAAATCTATTTTTAACAACATTTTCAGAAATAGACTGCAGTAGTTTGATTTTTGAATTTTAGAGAAAACCTGACTTTAGCATGTTAATGCAGTTGTAGCATATGGATATGGAATATAAATGTGTTTTCATRAAAATCCAGTTGAAGTTACTGTGTTGAACCACTCAATACAGCTGGATTCTTCATGARATTCTCTGTAAATTCCTGATCACAAGGCAATTCAAACACACAGTTCTCACAGACTTTTCTTTGAAGCCCACACAGGGTTAATCTAAACAGGAGGTGCAATAGAAAGCTCCACTTTATTATAAGACTGGAGTTTATCCATTGACTTCAGCACCCACAGAGCGTAAAGCACAAGTTCTTCTTTTCTTGTCTAAACTATTTTGAATGAGGTCTCTTTTACATGCTAGTTTGGCAAGCTTCTAAGGCATTTGTGCAAAGTGATGATCCAAGAGCAAACCGATTCAATACTGAGAAATTCATAAATAACATCCAGCAGTAATTAAAGTGAAAAACTACAGCTAAGAAAAGCAGTCATCCTACAGGATCAGTTGAGCTACTATACCTTGCAGTGTTGAAAGTGGAGCTTGTTCACTGGTACCTTCAACTCAGGAGGTATCATTGTGAATTTTAAACAGACCAAGGATTCATTCTGGTTTCTTTACATAGATTGCATTGGAATAACAATGACTAAAAAAATATGAATATATGATAGATGTGTAAGAGTGGAAGAAAAACACAACACCAGAAATTACCATCTGAAAATACACTAAACATTTAGTCAGTATTTTTGTATTAAAAGGAAGAGTTAATTTTGAAGACCAGAAAGGTTTAAAGATAACTTAGYGCACTCTTGTAAGGCCATTCTCAGGAGTCAAGTGCATAATGATCTGACATAGGGATAYTTAGGACTTCAGATTGAAGAAATGGAATGGTGAGATGATGTCTTTATCATCTTAATAAGAGAGCCTGCACTCATTTCATTAAGTACACACTGAAGTCACAAAAACCCCTATAAATTATTTCTGTGGATTGTTACTTAGATYAGGGTTAACTGGCAGGTAACAAAGAGCTTATTTGTTCAGTTTTTAAGTATGAAAATCTCAACAAAGTAGTAGAATTTAGGTAGCTGGTAGTATAGCAAATAATGGGTACGTCTTAAAAGTAGCATTTTGAGACTTTTCTCCTTGTTTCTCAAGCTCTCCTCTGAACGGCTAGCAGAGCCTGGATTTACTGGGAGGAACACCTGGCCCAATATTGTGTAAAAGTTGATCTGTTCCTGTTAGGGTTCAGCTATAGCCACTGTGCTGTGGCACATAATCCATGCCTTTCTGGTCTTCAAAGAGAAGGTGAGAGTAGTTGTGGATACTATAGTTCATGCTTCAGGCAGAAAAAAGTGGTAGCTGGCCGAAAACAACTTGAGACTTAACATGCAGGATGTGGAAAGTAGCCACTATGTGATATTTGGACTTCAGCCTGTGCTTACAAGAATTTCTGTGGTTATGGTTTTGATATCAGCCAGATGTTGGGGGAATTCAGATTTTATTTTTACTCCTTGGCAGGACAGAATAATTCAACTGTGTTGTAGATTAGTTGATAATGAAGCCAGGAGTAAATTGTGAAATTTACTTCTCAAATGGGGATTGGATAAAAATGCTCTGGTTTAGATGTGCTTGTGGTTTGGACCAACATCTAGCAGTCAGTTTTTGTCTTTTTGTGACTCTAGTTTATGTACTAAACTGTAAACATCACAATGTCTGTTCTTCTTAGAAAGTTCGCTGTATGCCTCAGTACTAGATACAAGATCTTTAGCACGACTTCATGTGAGGAACAGTTAAACAAAAACTTTTATGAATAAGGCACTAGTAAATGTTTGCAGCAAACAACAATTACAGTCTGTATTCCTTAAGAATAAAACTGTTCTGTTTAGGAAATTGCCTTTAATATGACAAAGTTACCAATGCCAGTTAGAAGGGGCCTAGAGAAAGTGCATCTTTTGGATCATGCCTGTGAGGTCTGTGAAAAACCCCTGAATGCAAATCCCTGTTAAGTTTGGAAATAGCCTGTGCAATAGTGATACTCAGGAGAGTGGAAGCAAGAGGAAACTAGTTTACATTCTGATCCCTGCTAAACTAGTGTGAAATCACTGTAATGGATTTGCTTCAGATWTATTACAGTGGTAGAAGGATCTGAAGCCAGAATCGAGGCTGTTGTGGCAAATCTAGTTAAACAGTAACAGCGCTGGCCCGAGCCAAATAATTGGCTATAATCCCCTTAGACAGTTTCAAAAAATAATTTGATATTTTAAATTTCCTATTTGCTGAAGTCCAAGGATGCACTTTGTCTTTTGGCTAATGTAATACACCAAGGCCTTCTGTACTACTTTGGAGCTGACACTGTTCTAAACAGTTATTTAAGTATCAATCCATACTTTATCCCAAATAAGAGTCTGACAGTCCATTTATACAATGGCTGGCCAGTATTTCACATTGAAAGTTGTTCAGAAATACCCAAACTCTTCCATTCATAAAACCAAAACATACTGCCACTTTTAAAATGTACTTTTATGTAAGTGCTCTTTGAGGGGGATCATTGAAGCACCAAGAATTTGTTTATCTAGCCAATAAKAAAACATTTGTAAACTAACAGATCTTGTTAGTATTCATGATTTGCATTTTCCTAGGATCTTTCCAGTAAAGCTACTGTATCTGAACCATTCATTTGTTATACTAAATCAGTCAGTGGTCAGTCTGATTTCGTCACTAAACCCTGCTTTGTAAACAAACAGCTTTTTCCTCTGACAAATTTCTGTTCCACTCAGATCCTCCATTGTTTATACAGGATGCCATTTTAAAAACTTAACAAATTTGCAGTATCCCTAATGCCAAAGGGAAAAAACCCTTTGATTGATTGATTACCGTATATTATTGCCATTAGGTGCTACAATTAACAACTCCAGTTTTTTTGTTTGCTTGAATTATTTTGTGTTTTATATAAGGACATGGTATTAAGTTTATCTCAAGCTTTAAGATCAGCCATCCACGGGGACCTCAGAAACTGTATAACTACCTCAACCAGCTTTTAAAAATGTGGTGGGCTTTTTGTTTCTTCATTTTGTGGGGTTTTTGACTCATAAGACTAAAGTTACTGGTGGTATAACTCAGCTGAAATTTTCACCAGAAATTAATCTGGACTAATATTAATTTCTTAAACAAACCAAAAAAATCCACAACAAGTTAAGTGCTTGGGATCTCTCTCCCATACTTGCTATACATACTCTAAATTATATACAGAAGGAAGAAAATCCAGAAATTTCTCTTCGCAAAGATCTTTTCTCATAGCAACTCAGGAAGCCTTTTTATTTTTAAATACTTGTTTCTTATCATTATGTCAGATTACATGCTTTTCTCTGTGTGTGTGTGTGTGTGTGTGAGACTAATACATGGCATGTGTTTATCTGAATATCAGAAAATGTTATTGACTACTGGAACTGTGCAAAATGTTTTCTATAAAAGCTGACAATCAAACATTTTTTCATTTTATCATTATTTTTAGTAAGATGATGTACATCTTCGCAATTGCAAAAGAAAAAAATATTCTTTGTCAAAAGTGTGCCTTTTGCAGTCATAATTAGTCTTTTGGGGTGTCTCTAGCTGACAATTTGAAGCTGTGTATATGTTGATTTATTAGAATTTCCTAAGCTGTGCTTACTGTAAAAATTTTTTTATCTTGAGTGTAACCTGTGTTTTGAAAATCAATGTGGGTATTTACRTTCTCCTTAAGATTAAAATAATACATTGGAACATGGTTTGGTTTCTTTCTTTTTTTGCCTTCTGCTTTTGAAGAGTGCCTTCAGTTGATGAGAAAGAAAAGTTGTCATTTTGGAAAAAGTTCTGTAAATATTCAACAAAATGCAGAATGCAGTTTGCTTTCATGGCTGTATTTCTTCAGTGGAAGCAGAGGCATAGTAGTGAAACATTTGTATTATGAAACTATGCTATTACATCTCTGACTGGAGAAAAATCTGCTGTCAAACATGTACGTCTTTAAAGAGCAAATTCACACTTTTACAGAATGGTTGCTTCTTGGTGCAACTGAGTTGTGATTGTAGAGGCACACTATTGACACCAACTAAAACTCTAGTCTACATGAAGGCATTACTTTTCTGTCCGTGCAGATGTGTTTACCTATATGCATGACATTTTAACAAAAAAATGTCACTTCACAATTTTTATTTCTTTTTAAAGCAGAAGTTAGGAAACAAAACTCTTCCAGGTCTAAAAATCAACAAAATTACTATATGATCATTTAACAACAATTATTGCATGATTTTGCATAACCCTTGACCTTTCTAAAAAGCAGTATTTGATTTTCAGATTGGCATTGGTTTGATGAGTCATCACATATSTGCTAACTCACACTTGATAAATATTTAACTTGGGGAAGAAATTTTCTTGAGATTACAAAAACATAAAAAAAAATCAGTCCTAGGTCTTTGCTATTAATCCAGAGATTTTCACTGTTAGATGAAATGCATGTAATTGGTGATAACTGTTGTGTTGAAGGGAATCCACAGTACTTTGATTAAAAAATCTGAGAGGCTTTAGGGAATATGACAAACTTGATGAGGCCAACCCCAATCCCTCAAAACTTTCTCATACTGTTAGGAGATGAATGAATTACCAGTCCTGTAACTCTAATGTATTTTAAGGCTAGTTAGAAGACATGGAATAGTGATATTCAAAGTAAATGCTCAAAACTAGGAAGTATTTTTATGACTGGGTAGTCATTTAAAGGGAATGACTCATATGGGTGAAACTTTGCTTATTCCTTTACATTTTCTATCACAGTAAACCTACCATCTATTTGTATGTCAATAATAACTGATCTTAGAATGCCATTTCATAGCTTGAATCTTCRTTTTGCCTCAAGGTTTGTTCTAGCCAGGTTGGCAATTAGGTAAAGTCCTAAAACAGAAACATTGACACATGCTGTTAAATTCAAATGTGGAACATTAAAATTCACATGGAAGCGGAAATGACATTCAGTGTCAGAAGTAACAAATTTGAAAGTCTTAAATAATTCATATAGAGAATATAGGTTAGACAGTTTTAATATAAGTGTGCTTTTTCCTAAAAACACCCCCCCAAACCAAACTTTTTTTTTTGCTTTTTCTTTAAGTCTTTTGTCTGTAARTATGAAAGAAGGCTACACCCCAACATAATTCTTCATTGCCATACTAAACGATAAAATAGTCTTTCTAATTCACATTGCTCATGGCAGTCTTATTTGAAGTTCCTTTATTAAGTTTGTGATTAAAGCAGTTTGGGATTTTCGTTGGTTGTAAACTTTTGGCATAATGTGAATACCAGTCCCTTTCAAAAACAGCCTTGAGTTGCTTAATGATGCTTGTGCTGTTCCCCGCGTCTGCTTGGTTGATAACAAGGCCAGCTCCAGCATTCTGCGTAAAAGCATTTCCTACCCAATCAAAATTACCTGCAAGTAAAGGCAGGAATATACAATGAGTTTCTAACATTAAACAAAAGAACCAAACAAAAAACCTGATCTCCCTAAAGGCAATCCAGAATGAAACACCATCATTTCCCCCAGTGCAGAAGTGGAAAGAAGCTTTTTTTTACACCAGCGGGAAAGAAAAAACTCCAATACATACCATGCATAGTGAAGATCATTTCTGGAAGTTTTAACATCTCTAAGCCTTCATAAGTGAAAACAGGTTCTTCTATTTATTTGAAACTAATTTGCTCTTCCTTTCACATATATGATACTATTATTCCATTTACTTTCCTCACTGGCCTTTTCAGTGCCAAGAATGAATTTTTTTTTTTTTTGCTGTATAAACAATTTAAAGTTCCAAACCAATAGATCTTTTACAAGTTACCCATTGATAGATACTATTTGAGGAAAGAAAACCAGGTTCTACTATTTTATGCCAGTTATTGCTTTTGTTGTTATTACCTTTGTTGAAATCTAAGGTAACAAATAAGCACTTCAAATCCTGGGGATAGCAAGGCAAAAAAGGATAGTTGGACTAATAGAAAATAGGTAAACCAAGTGTTTCAGTTACTTCTTTTTATTTCACTACAACTGTAAATATCTTAAATTATACAYGTAAAACCCATGCAGTATTTTGGACAAACAAGGTTGTCACTTCAGCAGGAAACGTTAAGAATTCTAAAGCTGTCAAGGAGGGTAAATTGAAACTTCATCATAAGGGACATTTTTTCCTATGCTTTCAAAAGATATATCAGGTCCTTAGCATGCATTTGTATTACTTTCACAGAGCTTAGATAATTTCTTTCTTTTATTTATGTGTAGCTAAGAATGCAAGGACAATGGGAAAGAAAAAACCCAACTTGGCTAAGAATCTATACTGTGTAGACAAGTCCCRGGGTACTGAGATTTGATCTGGCTGTATGAAAGTATTTAAAATGGAGTGGAACAAAAAGTATTTGGGGGAGGGGAGGGTGGGGATCATAAAACCTGCTGGAGGTGAGGGAGGAATGAGCTACAGTATTTGATGGAAAAATAAGATTTGGATATGTTACGAGAGGGGGGTGTGTTTAGAGGCCATCAGAGTGGACTTTTCAGAGTAGATTTTAGTTGTATCTTTACAGAACTTGGGATCCTCCATTGCTGATGTGTGTGTGGGCCATGCTTCTGGGTTGCAGCCTCTGCCCTCCCTCACTGCCYCTGCCATCATGGGCTGTAAGACCTTGGCAGTGAGTTAGTAAGATCCGTAAAGCATCAAGCTGCAGCAGATCAGAATGTATGTTTTCTCTCTTGGCTTTTTAAAATGTCATGAGTTGCTTTTTATTTCAAAAGTGGTTTTCTGATACCGCAAGCTTACACACAACTCAGATTTTACTGAAAAAGGTAGTTTTCAGCCTGCATTCAGTGGGCATTTGACTCCTAATAAAACTKTTGCAAGGTGCCATACAGCAACTTTACTTACATACACCTTTAACCCAAAATACCAGTTAGATACGTACCTAATGTTAGGAGGGTGTCTGAAATGTCATKATAGTAAATGGAATAAGACTTCAGAAGATCAGGATGAACAGCATCTGTACAGTATTTGCCAGCTTTAGTCATAACATGGGGAAAGGAGAACAGTCCATCTTCACTGGATTGCAGAAGCAAGAGAATATGCTAATAGTCCAAGTCATTCCTGCTTCATAAATTTTGTTGTATTTGTGTTTTCAGTCTGTTTTAAACTACTGAAAGCAGAATGTTGGTCCTGAGAAACTGATTCATAGAGGAAATAAAGGTTTTAAATGAGAAGATGCTCAAAGCTCAGTCTTCATCCAGATTCCCAAGGAAATGAACTATTATCTTCACTTAAAACACATATCAGCAGTAGATTGCTCATCTACAAAGGGGTGTTATTTCAGGCTTTTGGATACAAACTAGAATTTCTTGAGATGTGGTTACTTACCAATATATGCAGCTCCATCAGTCACCATATATTTGTTACGATTCAATTTGGGAAGGGAAGTGTTCTTCTGTTCTTTAAGAAAGCAGGCACTCTCTTCCTCAAGGTCAAAGAATTTCTGCCATAAAATAGAAGGAAACACAGGTTAATGAGAATTGCTCTATAAGAGACAGAAAAAATACAGTCTGTTCTCTAATCCTTATTGAAAACGAGTTGGTGCTACAGAGCAGCTTGAATTTTTATTGCCAAACATTAATTTTAATAAAACGCTGCACATTGTATTTCTAAGGAAATTCTCATTCTTTGTTATAYGCCTGCCTTGGCATTCTGAACTATACAAAGTATATGGCTACTGCATGCTAAAAGCAAGACAGTGCCAGGTAGTAAAAGGCTGTGAAATGAACAAAAAACCCCCATCTTTCTGTTCCGCATGGTAAGAGCCRGGAACTTCTCTTTAGCTCATTTTCTCATTTTTCAGGGGACATTGGGTTTGAAGTCTCCTTCAGGATCTGGATTGGCAGACACAGAAACAGCTGAGCTAATACCTCTACATCACACATTGCATAGTTTCCAACAGGAAACTTGCCAATTTCAGAAACTTAGAAGCTTCTCAGGGTTAAACCTGATATGAAGAGATCAAAGTTACCAGGCAACTAGAGGAAAATGCATCTCTTTTACCCTRGAGGATGAACTCTGAGCAAGTTTTATTTATTTATTTATTTATCTACAATTTTTGAGCTATATGCACTCCTTGTCTGATCAGTACCAGCCAAAAATGAGATTTCCAGTACAAATATAAGTAATGTTTGTTTCAGCAAGAAAGCTAATAGCTAGACATAGATTCCAAAACCTGGAGTAGAGAATAACATGATGAAGGAGAAAGTAAATATTTACTTCCTGACTGGAAACTGACTGAGGTGATGATGAGATTCTCAGAACAAACCTAATTCATAATACATTACTGATGAAAGTGACTGGCTATACATTGCACAGGCTTAAGACATTGAAAAACAGTATTAGAAAAAATCCATCCCAAAACTCCTTAATCATTCTTGGGGGTCTGTTTTCTGTAATTCATCTCTTAAACCAGTGCTGGCCTTGATACAAACCTTGAACAAATCTTTTTAGGGTATAGAGATGTCTTTCAGAATAATCTTGGTGTTTGGAAAACCCAACTGTCCAATACTAAACACATTATTGAAAGGTAGTGATCTCTGAGGTACATGACATCATCAGTTCCCTCCAGCTAGACTGGAGTATGCACACCACACACGTGGGCAGTTTTACAAAGCATTCTTTACCTGGCTGATGATGTAGGTGGGTTTCAAACTGGTTTGCAGTAAACTGCTTGATTATTGCGAAATGTGTTGTTACCAATTAACAGGAGCACCAGCTTTAGGTTTTATACCACTGGTTGCCTCAGAACTGCATATAAATACTTATTCAAAACAATCTTCTTAATCATCAGTCACAATCATTACAGTTTGGTTTTCCTTGAAGAACTCTGCTCTAAGTTCTGACCAGGCTTGTCTGCAATTAGTACTACCAACCTAATTAAAATTGCTTAGTTGCAGACAAAAGGTAGAGTAGCCCGGAGACTGCTGTTTATTTAATACTGTGTACTGTGGACTCTGTCAGAATCTTTCTCTTCCCATTGGCAAATATATTGGGGTAAATTTTGTGTTGTCAGAGGTTGTACCAAAATTGCTTAGAAGAACTTTGTGTAAAATACTGAGGCTAATCCAGGCTCCTACTGATTGCAACATTGAGAAGAGTCTCTGTGCTTGGACTGACACACCCCCTCCTCCCTGCCATAATGAAAATTTATTAGGGCTTGTTGAGAAATATCACTTGTTTTGCTTAATAATTAAGTTTTAACTAAGTCACTTAGAGTTATAATATTCTGTGATTTAGTAGCTGTTTTGCTTAGCTTTACTTGCTTAGCATGGGTAGCTTAGCTAAGGTCTGCTGAAGCCTTAGGCCACAAGCAGTGAGTTCTCACCTAGATAGCTGCTTTTGGCTGGAATAGAGATAATTTTCTTAGTAATTTTCCTAGTAGCTGGTACAGTGCTGTGTTTTGAATTTGGCAGGAGAATACTGCTGATAACACTGACGTTTTAGTTATTGCAAAGCAGTGCTTACTCTGAATTACGGACTTTTCAGTTTCCTCTCATCTGTCAACTAAGGTAGGGCACAAGAGGTATAAACCGGAAGATCAGGAGGCTGCAGCCATCAGCAGAAGCTGCAGCTCCACAAGATAAGAGCAGTTGCCGGACTGCCTGTGTGGGCATGGAGAAAGAATCCAGTAAGGCATGAGAAGGCCCCAGACCAAAAATCACCATTGGACCAAGAGATGCGTGCAAGGCACRTGAACAAGTGCATAGCCTGTAAGGGGATAAAAGCCCAGGAATTCCTTTTTTCCGAGCCCCTCTCTGGAGGCACCCAGCTTGAGATGTTCCTATTGCTGTACCACTCGGTTATGATATTATTTTTTTCTGGAATCAGCTGTTGTGTGAGAATTTACTGTGGGAAACCTAGGGCAAAGAAATTTCTCTAACAGCTCCCAAGCAGGTTTTTAGCGCGTTAGAAAGAAATTCAGTATTTTTTCTGTGCCCAAATACTGGACAGCACTGGGATGCAGCTTTGTGATCAATAACTGTCACAAAGCTGTTTCCTTAAAGTCTCTGAATTTTGTATCTCACTCCATGCTTACTTACCTGACCATGGCATTTTTATCTTCCACGGCTTAATTTTTGAAATGAGTTCAAAAGTAGCAAAATTCTACAGATCATGCTTTGAATTTAAAAATGAGCACAGCAACACAAACTGTTTGAGCGAATGCTTTATAAAGGGCATTAAAACAGATTATTGTCTGCGAAACTCCAATATCTGTCCTTTTAATGAGATTTATATTATATACTCACAACTAACTAAGCTGGATGGAGAAATTAGTTAGTTACAGATTTTTATCTTCATGATTAATTATGGCATTACACTTTTAAAAAAATTAGAACAAACCACCTTAGCAGCCATAAAGGAAAATTTGCTAGATATTATGGATTAGTTCTTTGAAAACACCAAGGGTGCAACTGTGTGCCTGAGGAACTGCTCTACAAACATGCACCCACACCAAAAGTGTGTACTTTCTGGCAAGCCAGAAATGGATCTGAATCTTTCTGAAAGGGCCTTGAATTCTTGGGGAAAGCCAGAAGAGAATGGTCATGTTTTTCCCAGCACAACAAAATTGGAATGGAGAGAGTCAGCAGCCATAGGGTATCAATCAGGGGTACTTGCAATAACTCTTCATGGGGATGTGAAAGATACTGTGTGACTAATTGTAGGGAGTAGTCTAAAACACAAGTACAATAATAATATAAGCTTCGAGTTGTCAAATTAAGATAGATTGAGCAAATGTGCTGAATTGAGAAATCATACATTAGTATTCTGTTTCTATAATAACCTTGTGAGAGAGAAAATTTCAGATTCAGGCAGGATGAAACGTGAAATGTAATGTGTTCTCCAGCAACAGCAGAGAAGGCCTTAACTCCTTGGGAATACAGACACCAGTGGGGAAACTCATCTGCCCTCCTAACAGAGCACACAAATGTTGCTTAGATGAGCAAGTGAAGCACCAGTGGCATTAAGCAGCACAGTGTAATGTACTCCAACACACGACTGCAGCAGAAGTTCTGTGCTAATAATACACTGCCTACTCCTAACATTTCATTGACCTTTTCCACTCTTATTTTAGGAGTTCAGAGCTTTAAAATTAAATTAGTGCTTAGGAGCAAAGGTTTCATAGTTAATTCATGACACTTTGTTTACTCATAGGGCATTTCTGTCTTTGAGAATCAGAGAGAGGTTCACTTTTACCTTGCTCTTACCCGAGGAGGAATACACCTGCACAACTCAAAAATAGATTCATGTGGAGGCTTAAGAATAACTTGTGCTGTAGACAGATGTCTGTTCCATGGCACTCCTTTGTGGTTTCCAGTTGTCTATAGACATTTTGTTCTAGGTCAGAATTTCTGTGGGTCCCTCAAAAGCACACACCTTTCTCTGTTCAGCATTGCACCCAGCAGAGCTGGTCCCTTTCTGCTGCTCCTTTGAGAGTTAAACTAGGCATTTGTACACAGAAGGTGCATTTACAGGGTCAAGTACACAAAACTTAAGGAGTACTGGAACTAAAGTCCCAAGAAGCACAATGGTGAGCTCTTCACCTTGAGTTTGCCYTTTATGATTCAAGCTTTAATTTCAACACCACATGTGGTTCACTGCATAGGACAGAGCTCCCTGATTGAGTAGCAGTTTGATATGCAGGTTACTCCTTGCCATTTGTTTGTGCTTATAACATTTATTTAGTCCTCAGACATAGCTTTGTCTGTGCAAGTTTTTCCCTGTGATCATTTTCTTCAGAGTACTTCTATTGAGTTTGCATCCTCAAAACAGTTTCAGCTGAATCCAGTAATTATTATGGACTCTGAGATGCTGAGAAATGCACAATGAGGGACTAAGGGTTTTCTAGCTGCACTGATCTTGTTAGTTGCCCAGTATTATCAAAGTTTTGTGGCAAAAGAAAAAGACCCTGCCATGTATAACAGGGTTGCAGTGCCCTGTTTCTAACTGTATACTTGCAGTAAGGCAATACCAAAACTTCCATTCGTGCGGTCAAAGACCAGGGGAAGTCAGGAGGAGATTCCTATCTAACACAGAAATTAGATCTCCACCTGCTCCAAGACGACCATGTGCCTCAGGCTGCTGCCATTGCAAACCAGTGCACCCTGCAGCCAGCCACTGGCACTCACTGAAAACTTTCAAGCCAAACTGGTCTTTCCACAAGGATAAAAAAAAAAAAAAAAGGAACACAATCACAACAAGGCATATCACAGGGATCAAAAGCTAAATGAAAAATAAGTTACTGGGTATGCTTTGTGGGCCTTGGATATATTATCACCAAAAGAACAGAACAACAGGGGGATAGGACGTCATTTGGTGCATGTGTGTGTGACATTTTGGTCAGAACAACACAGAGGTATTGTGGTAGCTTAGCAATTTTAACTATAATTTCAATCAGAATTCATAACGAATTTCTCTTAAAATGTCAGTGTTCTTGTAMATAAACACATCCTATCTGCATGACAGTATTTCCTGAACAGAGGTTAGTTTATGTTTTCTCATAGCCAAAGCAGAAGCAAGAGGGAAAAGGAGAATTTTCAATAGTTCAAAAGGTGATTTAGTTTTTACCTTGTTAACCTATTCTTTCTCCTCCATACACACACAGTTTGTTTCACTTTGATCCTGTCTATAACAGATGAATACAAATAAATGCAACTTTAAAAAACAGTTGCTAATCTGACATGTTTTTTGAATTAAAAGAGTATTGAGATGGAGCCTATGGCACAGCTTTAAGACAAAATCAAATAGATTTTGTCAAACTCCAACCCTTGGGCTATTACTCATAACCAGGTTTATTTAAGGCAGTCATGCACCCAGAGTGAGAAATGTGATGCACAGCACAGAGGTAACTGAGGTGTGTTGTATCTTTACAACTATCTACAGCTGGGGTGGTCTTAATTTTTTACTGGAAGTTGTACTTGTATTTTCTAACTGTAGAGACTCTARCTGGACTATTTACCTAGAACAGATTTTTTTTTCCTTTTAGCATTTAGTTCTTGAGAAGATAAATTCTGTACAAAAGATTTTACCTGCTGTAAATAGATGGTAATGGATATAAGTATTAGGTACCACTTAAAAAAAAAAATTCTGAAAACATAAATAGAATTTTGATGATAAATATGGAACAAGCTAGAAGGTACTCAAAATTGAAGCGGTTTAAGCAGTGTCAACCATGTATGGATTTTTTTACTTAAAACCACACTTTATGCTGCTTTTTTACTAAGGAAACTTGTAATAACAACATACATTATAACAAAAAMCCCTATTTCTAGATGTGAATAAATACCACTTAGCATGTCTAACAAACAGTACTTGTTTTTTAGAATTGTTGTCACTTTTAAAAAGCCAGAATATTTATTGGATTATCAATTTAAGAAATCAAAATAATTCAGCAGATTATTTAGAACAGTTAACTGAAAAAACGAAAGAAAACAAAACAAAAAACACAAAAAACYCCCAAGATCCAAGATGGCTGATTTTCAGTGTGCCTCAACTTCATAAAAATGAACTGTATCCAACTGAAACTAGCATTTACCATATATTTTGCTCTGTAATACATTTGCATGGTATTTCTCACTTTCCTGTACTGCATTTCAAATATGGCCACATATTGGTGTTTCTAGTCTTCACAATTTTGAATTTGTGGTCTAAAGTTAATGTAAAATCCTCATTATTTTTTCTTGCACTTCGCACTTGACTGAAGGAAAAGTAGATGCTTGGACAGCCTAACAGTAAKGTTACGTGAATCCAGACTAAAACATATTTTTGTGCTGTCAGATGTGCTCTTATCAGCAAGGATAAACACGACCAATGGCTACAGTCCACTCTGTTGGCTTTGCTGTGAAAGACCAGATATAATGTTTTACAAGGGCTGTCCACCACACCCACTGCCTTTTGATGCCAATATATTTTTGTGTGTTAATTTCTAATTCTGGTACTATTAGGAATAAATTAAGTTCAGTATATTAAATTTTCTGTTATTTAATTAAACTTTAAAACTTTGGTACTAACAGAAAACACTTCTCTGTTGTTAAGTTTTCTTGATTCTTTTTGGGGGGAGTGGGGAATATCTTGCATTTCAAGCCAATATGGGTTATACTTACAACTTTCAAACTACAGCTTGGAACTTCAGTGCAAATAGCTTTCAGAGATGAAACAAAGTTAAAAGTAAGGGGATCTGTGTCTCTTGAGAAACTTATGAGAAGCCGTACTTTAATACTTCGTAAAACCAATGCTTCTCTTATCTTCCCATCTAAATATGGCCAGTACCTGTGGAGAAAGAACACAAGATATGCAGAGAACTTTTAAAAATTGGGGATTTTTAGGCAGCCAAGTCTAGACATCATAGAGAAAACAAAACACATGTGAATTTCATTTTCTGTCCATTGCAGGAATGCCGTTCTCATTTAAAGGGATTCTTACTAATCAGGTCTTCCAGCATCCCTTTTTCTGTCACTGAGCCCTGTACCTGAACTGTCACTGTGGGGACAGCGAGGCTGTGGATGGGTGAGTCCATCTCCCACCCGTACAGGGGCCGAGACACTTGCAGGAAGTGCAGGTGCCTTGTCCACCCCTTTCCCTCCCTGGGAGAGTCGCGCCCGCGCTCGAGAGCCGCCGGCAGAGGGCGCTGCTGACCAGCCCAGGCACGGCCACCGAGGCTCCTCCGCCGTTGCAGCAGCCAGGGAACCCAACACCGGATCTCCCCCTGGCTGACATCCTTTTTTCCCCCCTATGTACTGGGACCGTGCAGGCTGGGGACTGGACTGCCTCCTTCTGTAATTTGTTCCTCGGGAAACTGAGAGCTGCTGCGCAGAAGGGTGTGCTGTGCAGGGTGCCTGTGCCCTGTAGCAGCAGATGAGATGCGTCGCTTAAGGAGGATGCTATCTTTTTTCCTGATAAGGATTGCAGAAATTCTGCCAGGAATGGGATGGTGGCTTCTATGGTGCTATTGTCACAACTGATAGTTAGCTTTGTATTCCTGGCATTTGGTGAGAGCGAGTCGGGACAGGAAGAATTAAACAAAGAAAACGCATGTTTTCTACATTCCAGCAGCATCAAAGCATCTGGGCTAATGAAAGCTGAGCTCTACTGTGCCAGAAAATAATTTGCAAGCAAGAATTGGTAGCTGGCAAGGTAGAGAAGCTGGGGCAGTGCCTCAAACACAAAGCCATGCTGTAGGAAAAACGTTGAAGAATTCACATAGGTGGCTTCCCTGGATCTCCCTAACCCAGCATATTTCTGAATTCTTCCAACATGAGAATAAAGTGAGGAATATAGGAGATAACATGAACCGCAACACTGTTATGGTTCTACATACTAAGATCCTTTCCAACATGAAGGAGAAAAGGGAGGGACACATATTATGAAACTGAGGTTCCTGCAGCACTGCCCATGATTCTTTCACTGTGATGGAGGCTGTACATAATTAGTTTATTGGAAAAACTCTCTCACAAATTTGAAACAGATTATGCTCGGTATCAGTCATAGTTATTTTTTGRAAAACTTGAACAAAACACCTCTAAATATGCAAAACTGGAAAAAAGTACATAACCACATGCTTAGTTTGGCTTAACTGTGCTTGAATAAAGTGCATAGATGGAATGGCAAGCTTTGCCAGATTCTCAGTTCATTGTGAGCATTATCAAGAGTAGGAAGGACCAGTGGCTACTTGCCTTCTGAGTTCAATGGTTTTTATGCACTGTGGCTCCAGTTTTGGGCCATAAGTGCTTTTTAATGGTCCATAAAAAGAGGCTGTTTAAAAATTATGTGGTTTTGTTTGGTTTTAGTAACTCTCATTTAACCAAAATACAATATAATTCAAATGTAATCTACGCTGAATTTGGAATTTTCGTGTATATGTGYATGTTAATAAAATAATGACATTTCCCACATTGTGTACAAGTCACAACACAGTATTTCTCTCTTAATACACACACACTTGGTCATGTTGAATAACTGTATGATAATCATAAAATGCCAGTAGCTGTGGTCTCAAGATAGTCAGTAAAACAGTGTAAGAAATAGGATTAACGTATAAACAGATTTTTGTATTCCTGGGTCCCAGACACTTGCAGATGGTCAGACTAGACAATTTCTGATCTCCTTCAACAGGCAGATCCAAATCTTAGGACCCAGAACTGGAAATGTCTTCTTAGGTCCCAATTCTGCTCCCATTTAAGTCAATGGCAGAACTCTCACTGATTTCAATAAGAGCAGAATTGGGCCCCAAGAAATTGGTGCACAGCAGTAACTAATCTCCTGTGGGTTCATTTCCTCCAGCAGACCCTACTGGCATTATGGCAGCCAGCTAGTCCTGGACTTGGGCACTCACCGTTTAGCGTTGGTGTCAATGACGATGGGCAGGTAATCCATGACAGCAATGTACACAAACTGCTTGGCATCGTCAATAACGCTGTAAATAGCTTCGATATCCAGGACTCTGTCCTTGGGGCAGAAGAGTTTAGGTGAATTCTGCGAAAGGAAAAGTTCAAATATGGCATTAAAAAGAATTGATTTATTTTCTCTTCCCCTCAGTCTTCTTGAGATGACAAGTAGTATCTGTAATTTTCGTAGAGTTTATTAACTAATACCTTCAACTGTCCTGCTATAATACTCAGAGCTACAAAGGAGAGCTATTTGCTTACTTGCCCCTCAAAAGCCTCACCATTTAGATGTAACTGTGGGTAAAATATAGAAGACACAAACTTCAAAACATCCACTGTCATCACAGAAGCTATAATTGGATTACATTTCAGAGAATTTTGTTCCAAAGAGCCCAGGACTGGTTTCTGTAAGATGGAGTGTTCATATGTTCTTGTCACATAAGCCTGATGTTTCACTTGTGAGCAGGAATTAAGTCTATTATGCCAGTTGCAGGGAGATGCTGCAGTTTTCCAAGAAACTTATCTGTAAAACCTAGCTTCAGGTACAAATTACCCAGTACTGAGCAGGTAAGCGGTGAGCCCACATTTCAGCTTTTCTGCCTTGTATCTGGGCCTGTCGAAGGCAAGGGGAGGCCAGCAGATATTGCCTGTCTGTGGCAGACAGGCCCAGGACTTTCTACTCTCCTGCACAAGCAGGGAGAGAAAAGTGAACCCCCCCTGTCAAGCTGCTTGTAGGCAACACCACCATTCCTGGGACAGAGGTTGCTGAAGGCACTTTAACCCAGCTGGAAGAGGTGCCAAGGTGTCCTTTTCTTAACAGCTGGCCCTGCCAGATCGCTGCTTTCCTGCTGCTGCATTCCGTTCTTACCTTCATTACTTGCTTGGGTTGCAGCTGACAGCCAGACAGGTATGTTTCCTTTAAGGACAGATCCCAGGGTTTTTATTAGTCTTCCTTAACATCAATACACTGCCTGTCACAGTGGTTTCATATTACTGACTGGTATTCTTAAGGATTTAGTACAGTAAGTACAGAAAATACTAGAAAATTAACTGTAGCAAGATTTCAAGACCAATATTCCAGATCCATTCCTGAACACTAAAAGAAACAACCCAAACCTCTTACACTTTATCAGCCAGTCTGGAAGATGACTTTGTTGCTAAGCAACACTAAGCCATGATTCCCAAGTATAACAAAAAAATTCAATGACTGTGTATTATGCCTGTTTTATATAGCACAAACATTGAAATATGTTTTCAAAGAATGAATTTCTACTCAAAAAAAAGTGTAACGTTATTTAAATATAGTTAAATAATTAAATATAATTTATGTCTATTATCTGGAACTTTTTGGAGGTTATTGCACTGAGATTTTATTCTTAATGCTTGTATTATTTTCTGGAATTTTTAAGTTACAGAACAGCTGAAGAAAGAAATTCTTATGCATTGTCTTTTTCGGATGCATTCAATATAAATACCAGAAAATGAAAGACTTCTCAAAGATAATTAGAAAAATTTCGGTAAAAACTCTCACTGTAGCACTGTGCTTCGGCATTCCACTTGTTACTCTGTGGCACGGCTGATCCCTGCCCCGCAGTCATGGGCTGTTCTAGGATTTGTCTCCATGTTGTCTAGTACTTGCTGTTCTGATCAAATACCCACTTGTTCCTCCTCTTCACCTACCAGAAACAGGCCTTTATTCTCACTGGGCAACAGTACTTTGCCATGCCCCTGCTCAGGGGATGTGCCATCCCGAACCCACCAGGAGGCAGCAGCACGTCCCTGCCCCAGGCAAGACCACGATGTCAGCAAAGGAACTGCCTGGCTCCTGGAGACTTCCTTCTGATCATTTGTTCAGGAACACACAGCAGCGTCAACACTTGGTGCACCAACTCAGTCCCGAGCAGCTCCAGGTCTGCCCTTCAGAGGGTCATGCTGGCAAACATTGAACATTTTCTAATAGGTGAGAAATTTATTGAAGAGCCTGTTTTCAGRAAGGAAGAACCAGCCCAAGTGGCTGTGGATACAAATTCAGACAGCTCTTGGAGTTGAACTTTAGTGATCTGAGCTTCTGAGTACCAGTGAGTCCTTCCTTTTGTTTTCTGAAGTGAAAAAGAGAAGAGGCTTCCTTGCCCACAGGAGAGGAAAAATTCATAGGGAGGAAGTGAACACTCCACAAACTGATAAAAAGCAGTTKTTGTAGAGTCTCTCTCCATCTGTCTTTGTCTAGGATTCCAGATTCCTTAAACCTAGCCTTAACCAGCTTTCCATTCTGTGCTCCCCTCCAGGATTGACTTTCAGCAGTATTTCTCCATTTCTTACAGACTTCTTAGAAAGGAGTAGGATTTCATTTCACAGTGCATTAGCTAACTGTCCAAAAGTTAAGCTGGTCCTTCTGACTTTCCAGAATCAATGGAATTGTCCATCTTTTCAAACCACTATTAATTCTGGCTGTCTTAGGCACTTCTGCATTTTCACTCCAAAATAGTTCTCTGTCTCTCCACTGATTATAGGAGCATGAAAAATCCTGGACTCCAGAACATTGTCTGGCTCCCAGCAGGTGAAGGTGAATCCTGCCCTGTATAACCACTCATCTGCACCAATGTCTGGTGCCAGTGGCTGTACAACTTCATATTGTACTACGTGCCTTGTGTTGTTTTAGATGTAACTGGCTATAAAGCAATGGGGGTTTTGCCCCTTGTTTTATAGCGAATGGAAAATAACTTCTAGCAACTTTGTTATATTCCTAATTTTGAAGGGGTGGTTTATACTCACGTAATTACCTTCAAAATGAAACACACATCTTTCATCATCTCCATCTCACTGTGTACTTTTTTCCAGTTTTGCTACATCACTGCTGAGATGGACGACTGCTCCATTTCTTTCCATTAAAAATACATGCATAGACAGTGCTTCCATGGGGATCACTGCTTGAATTTTAGAAGTTTTAAAATGTCATTTAAAAATAAAGCTGAAGTAGATGATGTTGTACAAAAGTATGAATGCTTTGGAACAGCAATGAATCCTTATAAATTACATTGATAAAAAAGCAAGCTCTGTATCAAGCTTATTCTGTATCATTTTCTATGTCTGATTAATGGTTCATTTACTCCCAAGTCATTCACGTTCTACCTATTAGTGTAAGTAAAAGAATCTAATTTGAAGACTCTCCATATCATTTTCTGAATGTAAGTGGAAAAGTGYTGAACATTACAGAGAAAGGGAAATTGAATAATGCTCCAATGAAATCCTGCAGCATCTTCAGACCTGGCAAACTGCATGTATGAACAGTGTCAGAGAAATCAGAATTAAAAAAAAAATATTGTGTTCTGTCAAATTTCCAGGTCTTCCAAAAATCTTGTGGGTTAACTAAGTTTCTTCCCTTCCCCCCTCTCTGGAACTCATTTCAGAACTTACCGACACAAAAGCTTCCGACTTTGTCTCATTCAGCTGCAGTGTCAGTTTATTTTGAGTATCGTACACTCCATAGAGTCTCTTAGACCAACTCGGAGGTATTTTATTCTTGTATCTTAATGAGCTATACAGGGCAAATATCCTTTGTAAATCCAGGACCAGGCAGCTACAGTTGTATACGATGACGCCAAGTTCCTTCATCTGTGAAATTAGAAGTTGAATCATTAGCAATATTTTTGCTGATAGATCCATGGAAGTATGCAGCAAGAATGCAAAAACCTCACCTAGGGTACCTTGGATTTCTGGGTATCAGTTTCTTCACATCTTAAAAGGGAGATGATACTTTTCCCTCACAGAAAGTACTCTGTAAGCATCAACATTCTCACGTATAAATTATGAGGAAAAATAGTCCAAGTAAATACAGACAGCAGAATACAACTAAATTCTTTAGCCTTCTATAGGCACAGTCTCACTTCTTCACTGAAGTAAAGGCATGTCTCCTGATCATCTTAAATCATGTTTTGGCAGAGATTTCATTAATTGTACACCCCTAGTACTGAAGTTGTTGACAAAATTTCATTTTAAATGTATTGCCTGGCTTTTGTAATCAAAGTGTAACCACACACTCACTCTCTTCCCTTCCTTCACTTTAGAACAGCTCAGGGAAGGACAGCTGTAGGCCCAGATGCTATTGACCTCTCATTACCTGCATTTCACGCTAGTTCAGCCACCTCCTAAAATAAATCAGGAAGAAAATCTGCATGTATCTGGTGGAAAACAATATGTAGGGTAAATATTTAAAGGATCCATGCTGGTTTTCTGCAGGCAAGCTCTCTTGGTAGCATGCCTGCGAAGTCTGCCTGGCATGATGAAGAAATTAAGGGGAGTACAAACTATCCAGTATGCTTACCCTTTCACACCAAAATATTCCCACTGATTTTATTCCCTTAGATGAGATCTCAACAGTCACATGGACTAGTTTCTGGTAAAAGCGTATCTTTCTGTAAAGCCTGTGGGAACTCTGAACCCTGCACTGACGTTATCTCAGAGCTTGTTCCAGTGCAATTTTCCCTGATTGCAGATGAGAACCACTCTGCGAGAGAGGACAGAGGGAATATGAATGATAGAATTGAACCTTGACTCTTTCTGTGGTGGGTGACCAGAAACAACAAATACCAATACTGGAGAGAAGGAAACTCGATGGGTGACACATTCTTCAGGTCCTTGACCTGGAAATACCACATACCTAAGAATACACAACACTGAGCGATCTCATTCCTAAATATTTGCTGAATAGTTGCAACCACAGGAACAATACCTAATATTATTACTGCCTAAATCAAAATATTGCTGCAAGCTTCTTTAATCTGATATCTTGCACAATCTGAAATTTGCAGATAGCTGGAAAATACAGACATTCTGCACTGCAGTCTTTCATTTCTGGATAAGCCAGTAAATTAATTTTTATGCTAAATATAAATATGACCAACATCCTAGTCGAAGAATCAATTTGGAATAACATCTTTAATTTTTCCCCTGGGTGCTGGTATCTTTGGGGATGCTCCTGTATTCAGCTCTAGGCTGTCCCTGTACTCTGTGCACTGTTTGTCTCCAAACATTTTTAACTATACATTATCACTGTTTTCACTGTGTGCTGCCAATATAGCTCTCTTAATTGCCAGGCATGCCATTGCAGAGGACTTACTAATAGTATTCTGTTACATCTATCTGCATAATGTGGTTTAATCGGCTTTTCATGGCTGTTAGTTGATTCTGACATAATTATGTGGTTACAGTTTTCCTTTCATTTATCAGTCCCATTATTACTATTCCACTTTATCCCTTCTATTAAAAGTAAAGATAAAAGTGTCCTCACTGCGCACCAGAAGCTGCCAGCATTGCATCTGCATGAGCAGCCCTCCCCAGAGCAGGAGTGCTTGCAGTGTGTCCCCTCCCTGTGAATTAAGGGATTGCCCTTCTCCCTAAGTGCTTCCTCATGTACAGAGGWAGGGAGGAAGCCAGGGGCACTAATGGGTTTTGTACAATGCCACTCTTACAGATCACCACCTAGCCTGAGTGCCAAACAAGCATTAGTCATGCCTTAGCGCCAGCCTCTCCCCAGGAACAGGAGCACGCAGGGAGCACAGGAATCTGACCCTCCCGTGGGAGCCGGCGCCTCCGGGAGACGCCGTGATGCCTTGGCTCAGGCGCTGCCGCTCACCCGCCCGCCGGGAATACGCCCAGACGCGGGCTGGAATGAAGCCATTCAGAGATGTATTTACAGCGCAGTAAAGAACTCTGCCTTCCCAAGGTGATGCACCTTCCAGTTGGCTTCTCAAAGCACTGATCAAAGCTTTTCCTGCTTCTGGAGCTGTGATAAGAGCTCTCCCCCCTGGGAATTCCCTAGTACACGATAGAGGCAGGGCTCCTCCTTTCCCTCGCTGGGAAAACACAGATACCCTCTTTACGCAGCTGCCTGTTTCCATTAAGCATTGACTTAAGTTCAAATTTGACTGACACTGAAAAATAGATTCAAAGCTATATGAAGAGGGCAGACAGGGACTCTGATGCTTGTTTCTCAGGCCAGATTTTCTTAAGAACCCAGATTAGACGTCAGCTTGTCACCCTATGACTCTCTCAGTTTAGGTATGACACATCACCTTCAAATGCAAACAATACACGTATGCAGTAAAACCTCACCTGTCTCCTTTCTTGCACAACAGCCACAAGAGGTTTGGAGACAAACGCCCCCACCCCGTTTCAGAAGCGTCTTTCACACTGAGCCTAGTTATACTCCCATACTCCGAGGTGAGGAGAAACTTCTCTTTTTCCTATTAATTACAAAGCCTATCATCCTAGAGGCATAGGGGGCAGCAAGGATGTGCTAATGACAGATTTAGTATGAAGTGGTATGACATCTAGATAAGGCAAAAGACTTTCTCTTCCGTTTGAGAGCTGCTGTCATTACAGACTTTTTTTTTTTTTAGTAGTCTCAGAGGAGGAGCAGAAAAAAACATCTATATTGAAAGAATCAAAATCTGAGTGTTGCTCCCTGCCTTGTCATGACGGAAACCTGCAGTTAAGCATCATCTGTTAAGGTAAAATCCTTCAGGGAGGGAGCTCTTAAGGCAAGGGAAGTATTTCTTCATCCTGAGTTTTACGAGCAATTAATACAGTAATGAAAATGTCACTGAAAAATTGAAGTGAAGAAGATCTCAAGAAATCAAAACCTTAATGAAACTAAGGAAGATAAATGTGAAATGAAAATAAGGAGTCACAAATTTGATTACCTGAAAATGGAACAGAAATGTTTCGATGTTAAAATTGTACAGTTTCTTGTGAGTGACATTTCCAGGGCATGTGCCAGGGACTGGGGAAAGGAATGGTTATCTGCATAGACAATTTTGTGTCCTCTCACAAGCAGGTTTCTTCCCTTCTTTTTTAAGAACTACCATGCATGCTCTCATCAAAGAATGAAAAACAGAGGAGCTGGTTTTCCTTGGTTTTCCTTGGTTTTCCTCATGCCATTTACATTTGTGCAGAGCAACTATTAAAGACTACCAAATTACTCTTTGACTTTCTTGCCAATATGGACTTTCTTAAAGCCCCAGGAAAGTGAATAACTACACTTGGCTCAAGAAACATAGTTTCTTTCCACGGTACAGTGGTGCTCTAACTACAGAAATCAGTTAAGCTACAAAAAGTAATAAATATGGTCTCGCTAGAAAAATAGTAATTTTTATGACAAGAGGAGGAATTTCTCATTAGACTGGACAAAAAGCAGAATTTCACAAACAGGAATTGTTGCTTATTCTTTTCCCATGTACACTCATAGGCATCATATGCAAAATGAAGGAGAAACATGGGAAAAGAACCCGAACAATCCAGGTTGTGAACACACAACACTGTAAGCTTCCTAAATTGAGAAACAGCATTAGCAGGACTTTTCAGGTATGTTTGGGTCATGGGTCAAACCGGGCGTATGATGTGTCCTTACCCTGCACTGTGCAGACTAGACAGCACATTTTATATTTACCTTGAGCTACACTCTAAGAGACAACTGTGCCCACTGTGTAGGCAAGGCACTATCTGACCTACATAAGAGTGACACAATCTGGTTCACAGCTTGCAATACCTGAATTGTGGCAAATGTAGCAAGAACCTTTAGAAAACCCCTTGTTTAAAGAAAAAGTTTTTAGTAGTTGTTCACACTCAAACCTGATCCTGAAAACAACAGGCAGCTCTCCTCAGGCATGAACTGCCACCTGCCCAAAAGCTCTGGTCACTGGCAGGTGCCAGGAGTCCATTGCCTGTGCTACAGAAACTCTGGATTAACTACAAGCAGCCTATTGCACACAAAATTTACTAGGTAGACTTCTGGTATACAGGACTGTGTATGCATCTGTCATTTGCCTGTTTTTGAAAATTTATTTAATTAAATTTTATTTAATTGCGCATTCAAGCCTCTGATTTTTTTAATGATGAGTTTCTAAATGAATGACTCAGCAAAGCCAGAATCACAACAGGGTAGACTAATGGAGTAACAAAAAGCGTTCTATACTTATAAATCAAGTACTAAAGCCTAAAAGGACCCAAGATTTCAATAGCTTCTAGAGAAAAATAATATACAATGTATTCATTATCAGCTTAAAGCAAATCACAGATATTTACAGTGGTACACTCATCTTTTCATAAAATATGCTCCAATTATCCAGTTAGTTTGCACTCCAGACATACTTTCTTTTTCATTATAAGTCTTACCTGATCCCTACTGCAGACCTCCCTTATGTTTTCATGTGGGATCATTTCATACTGTGTGACTATTTTCCAATCATACATAACAACATCTGAAGGCTGCCTCTGTGCAGCTGTTCTTCACCCCTCACTAAAACCTGCTGAGCAGCTATGCGTGCCCATGCCATGCCAGGCACAGGTGACAGCCCAGGGGTGGCCTGTGGCAGCAGTGCAGGGGGAGAAGGGCATTCTGATGGGAGCGACCATCAACAGAGGGAGAGAGTCAGAGATTTGAGAAAGGTAAAAGTGTTTCATTGTGCAGTGTTGTTCGATGGGGCTGTTGTAGCACACTTTGCTGGAAGAGGATGACAGGAGTAGTGCTAATCACAAATGCACTCAGTGTAACGAGCCCATTCAGACAGCCATCATTTTGATCTAAACCAAACATGCAACCTGATGCTGAAGAGGCTGAGAAGGCTGTAGCACTGCCTGGCTCCTCTCTCACAAAACCTGTGCAAGTGTGACAGTCCACCACAGCAGCAAAAGCATGTACCTCAGCTAACGCTTCTCTAGAAACTGCAACCTTCCCTTGCATTCCTGAGAGAAAAATCCTCCTTCTGTGCTTGGCTAGTAATACAATACAGAGACTTCAAACTTTGTAACGTTAAAATCAAAAGTAATTCAATGAAATCCAAATCCAGCACACTCCTACTTCTGCTTCAAGTTCCTCTTTTTCCTTCCATGTTGCTAAGAAAGTGGGAGCTGCACTGATACCAGGAAATACTAAATAGAAAAGATTAATACAAAAGGGAAAGCACTGTTTTCTCAGGAAGTTAATAAAACTCTGTCTAGCTTAAACTATCAGGGGTGAATAAATCTAAATTAACAGCATCTTTGGATGTCAGAAATCCCCTAGGGCATAATAAATGTTCTTGAATTCCCTGTTATTTTGACAACTACAAACTGCTTTAGAGGATTAGTTAGAGAATTCAAACAGATTGAATTTTGAGATTAACTGTTTCATTGTTTAATTGTGTAACTATTCCTATTTTCTATAGACACTTTTATTGAATAAATGGAATTTTGAAAATCCTGCATTCAACTCTTTACCGTTCTTCAATTAATCACTTTGTGAGTCTTGCACTTGGATCTCCCTTGTGCCTGGCCTATGTTCTACAATTGTGTGGGTTTTACATTTCTGTCGTCTAAGACCAAAGGTTAATTTTCTATCATATTGATTTTAAGTGATTTGAAAATAATCATCAAGTAGAATTTCTAATGAAGTAGAAAACAGGCCCTTCCACTTGACAAAAGAATGCAATCTCAACCTGAGCCAGGAACTCGATCTCATCACTGAAAATGGAAAACTGTCACTCAAGCCACTGTGCTGGAAATAAATCTGAGCATGTGACCAAGAAAAGGTGATGCCTTTGATAGAGTGTGCACTCAGCATTGGCACTGAATGTCAGTATAAAGCCATGACATGTTTTCACTAAAGGAAAGGAAGTGACATAAGTGGACTGACTGTACCCCATTGAAGCTGATAAAGTACGTTTGAATTGGCAGCCACTAGCACTCCACTGGTCTTTAATTCTCACCTTTAGAAACTACATTCAATAGATTTGGGTCTGTAGTTCTTGAAGCATWAAAGTCCCAGGAAGCTTCAACTTCATATGTTATTTTTACTAATATTACCTAATGACAAAAAGCTGACATGATAAGGCAGAGAAGATCCTTTAGGAGCTGCTAATTTTTGTGTTTTCTTCTTTTTTTCACCTGGTCCACAGGTCAAGAACACAAAACTGCACAGTGATGCTCTACTAATTTCTGCTTCACTTCAGCCACACTATTATTTTGCATAGCACTCTGATCTTAAGAAAACCATGCTAAGAAAAAAAATATAGGTTTAGCACTTAATTTCTGCTGAAAACACTGCTGCTGAGATGCAAAGCAAGCTAGACACCCAGGCAGAAGGGGGGCTTGTTGTAATATGGTGTGGTTTAAAAATAATTTTGTGAGGAAGAGGTAGCAATGCATCTTCAAAGCAGAAAAACAGAAATCCCCCATGTCCTCATCACATTAGAAAAAAGCCCCATCATGATTTTTCTTTTTCAGCCATCTGCTCTATTGATACGAAAAACTCAGCAAAAATAAATCTGTTTGTACAAATAATTCAAATATAATTTGTTTAAACCATGGACCACTCTGTGAGGATATTTACATAGACCCTACCACAGAATTGTGAGTGTAAGTTTGGGCTTTCTTAATGCTGTTGTTGAAGCTCACTAACAAACCAAGCCTGACACATGGCTGATTGTCAGAGCAAGCCAGAAGGCAGAACTGAATCAGTTAAAAATTCCTTGCTATATAATCTATCAGCATAATTAATATCAGCTGGCATAATCACAGCCTAATTTATCATTTTGAAATGACTTTTCAGTTTMCAGTTTCATTACCCCCTCAAAGCAAGAGTCTTCTTTAGGGGAAAATGGAAGCTTGCAACTGCAAGAAAACATTTTTCCAGATCACATTTGATTTATTTCTTGTTTTACTGCAGGAAATCTAATTAATGTGAATTCTAATTTGATTCTCTTCTGAAACACAGTTTTTGTTCCTTATATCAAAGGAAAGTGCAGGCTGGAAAGAAAAGGATCACATTGTGTTGGTTGGCCTTCCATCTCACTGCTGGCAAGCTGCATCACATTTCAGTCTTGGTGTCATTCGTACGACATTAAAAATTCACTTCCCCAGTGGAATCATAAAAAATCTAACAGGTGAAGTGAAAAATCCTGCTAGCTTCTGAAAAGGGCTCGACTCTCCTTCACCGCACACATGCCTGTACCTCCCACAGCCTCTTTCCATCTTCCCTACACCAGAGCCTGTCCTGTCAGCTCTTATCTTGCATTCTCTTCACGCAGCTGGAAATCACAGCACGAGCTCTTAGCATTTGTTCTCATCCTATGTAATGGTGCAAAGGGCAGCCTTCATATGTCTTCTGCTGTACAACAGAGAGAGGAGGGTGCAAAGGGCTGATCTCAGAGGAAGGGCAATATTTATATCTAAACATTTCTCTCAGAGCACAGTTTCTTTGGGGCTGGCTTTCAGATCCATGGCCTTCAGGGAAATGCAACAGCATGTAGTTGACTAATTGGATGCATTATTTATAACATTACTGACACACACAGTGGGTTTTCCTTTTGCAAACTGAATAGAGATTGGTGGCAGGCGTGCTGGGGACACAAACTGGGACAATGACATTGCATATGAATTATTGCTATAACTGTTGAGCTTTGCCAGACTACCCGATCAGAATTAGAAATCTATTTTCTTGGTGTAAGCGGAGGGCCAAAGGGGCTAATTAATTTTTGACTGAGCCTTGATTAAATTCAGTGTACAGGACCTTGAGGTAAGCTAGAAATCCAAGCAGTTTAGATAGATAAGGCAATTTAGCAAAATGGTACACAGGCAGCCCCAGAACAATGGCTAGCCAATATGAAAATCTATTTCAGAAATCTACTGCTGCTCTATGTCCTTTTCTCCTGAGTAGCCAGCTTAGATATTTGTGGGGTTTCTGGCTGTTTCAATGTGTATGCAATGTCTCCTGTAAAGATATGGTCCTGGTATATGCCTCTAGGAAGAAAACTTGTAATTAAATAAATACATCATATTTGTGCCTCCTGACTCTAGCAGAAAGATTGGGTACACATGACAGAATCTCAGACTGTGTAAGGCTGGAAGGGACCACTGGAGGTCATCCAGTCCAGCCTCCCTCCTCAAGCAGGGTCATCCTAGAGCACATTGCACAGGATGGTGTCCAGGCAGTTCCAGAATATCTCCAGCGAGGGAGACTCCACAACCTCTCTGGGCAATCTGTTCCAGTGCTCAATCACCCACACAGTAAAGAAGTTCTTCCTTGTGTTCAGGTGGAACTTCCTGTGCATCAATTTCTGCCCATTGCCTCTTGTCGTATTGCTTGGCACCACCAAAAAGAGCCTGACTCCATCCTCTTGGCACCCTCCCTTCAGATACCTACATTGACGAAATCCCCTCTCAATCATCTCTTCTCCAGGCTAAACAGGCCCAGTTTCCTCAGCTTTTTCTCTTAAGTGAGGTGCTCTAGCACTACATTTGAAAGAAATGCTTAATAAGGCATCATACTGATTAGAAAAAGTTGCCTGTCCAATACCACGATTCTCATGACTTCTGCAGATTTCTGAAGATATACTCAACAATTCTGTTTGCAGGCACTGTCTGCCCAATACACCTCCCTCATGCAAGGATTAATAGTTTGCCATTGAGCAGTTCCAGGGAAACGTCAATGATTTCACTGTTTTGATGACTGCTGTTTACTTAGAAAAGTTAAGAAAGGTGACTGCATGATGACTTCTAAACCAGGCCTTGATGCTTATTACGACAACATCAAAATCTGAAAAGGTTAGTGATGACATTAATGCTGCACATTCATATGGAAGGAATGCTTTGCCAGAATCTATTTTGTTCTGCTTGATGACTTATGGGTATAGAAAGATGAGATTTTATTCTGAACTGCACAACCATTCTTCTTTTATAGAATGACTGAAATGATTGTCCTTCCTTACCCCGACTCATGGAGATTTATGCCATGGTATTTCAGCCTGATTTACTGTGTGTCTTTTTCACAGGACAGTACTACATCCAGTTTTCCATGAAAGGATTGAAACTTTCAAGCAGGAGGTGACTAAGCTCCATTTGGGAACCTTTTGGAGTCAAGGCAGTCCTGAATGAAGACATTTTTCTAGAGGGGAACTGTCATCTGTGCAATATCAAAGTGTGTGCACGTGGTTGGAACCACATATTGGGAATACACTTTCATGATTATTTAAATGTTATTATTTTAATTATTTAGTTGAACAAGATTGATCTGATGGGGTATGCTAATGCTAAAACCCTCTGAGAGGAATCTGCCTCTATTTGTTAACATCACTGACCAAGATTAGTTGCCAGCAAGTTCTTGTGGAAGATGACAGAATAGATGGTTGTGCATTAGCTCTCCCTCAGAGATTCAGCTGGGGTTTAACAAACAAGTTTTCTTTCAGCATAATATAAATCAAATTTTTTGGAAAGTGGTAGATTTACTGCTTTTCTTATATCCATGAAAGCTAACTGGTTATTTCCAACTACCACTGGGTAGATCACTGCAAACAGGCTGTATAGACATGTGCCTGGAAACAATTCTCATCACTGTGACCAATGCCTTGGTGACAATTGCCAGGTGAGCTATTTGTGATGCAGTTTCTGGGAGATCCTCCTAAACAGTTTTTGCAAATTTCAGCAGCTTAACTTTTAGGCTACTGAGTCTTATCCCTAGGCCATGGACTCGTGCAAGCCCACCTCACCAGTGCTGTCTATTCACCACAGTATTTGCTTTGAGATCACCGAAGGGGTCTTAAAAGCTGTCTCCTTTTTCGCACACTTGTATGGATGACTTTCTATCCTGTGTGCAGTGGTGTAGAGTTTGTGTTCTGGCAGCAAATTCCTGCRTGCCTCCAGTTCCTGAAACACTTCTAGAACCCATTCAAAACTCTCAAGCCTCATAATGCTAGTACACTGATACTATTTGTCAAGTATCTGAGGGACCAGTAATAAACCAGAACCAGCCTCACTCTCTTTGCAACATCATGACTCTTAATTAAGACATAGTAATGGTATGGCAAGTATTAAAAAGCAAGTAAATAATTATGAGGTTAGTTTTACTGGAACTTTTCCTTTGGATTTTGGAGATCCAACTACCTGAATTCAAACTGGATATTCCACAATTTTGCTCTTGAGGCTTATTACTTATAGATTTGCAATTTATTATYGATCACTCCAACAGGAGGTAAACCTGTTCCACAGGACTTCCACAGCAACTAAAAAAAAAAGATGAGAAGAAAATAGAATGATGGAATGGCTTGCGTTGGAAATGACCATAAAAAACATCTTGTTCCAACCCCCCTGCCATGGGCAGGGATGCCATTCACTAGATCAGATTGCTCAGGGCCCCATCCAACCCGGCCTTGAACACTTCCAGGGATAGAGCATCCACAGCTTCTCTGGGCAACCTATTCCAGTGCCTCACTACTCTCATAGTAAATAATTTCCTAATATCCCATCTAAATCTACTCATTTTCAGCAGGATATTCAGCAGATACTCAGSTATCCAACTACCTGAATATGCCATGCTGCTTTGGAAAGAAGTGAGTTTATCTGTTCAAACTGAGTATCCCATCATTTTTCTCTGCAGGTCTATTACTTACTGATTTAGAATTTATTATTGATTTCGCCAATGGTAGGTAAACCTGTTCTACGGAACTTTCACAGCAACTGAAAAAAAATCAGAAAAAAATCAAAACAAGAGACAAGATCTGTAATTTCAGAGGTCAGAAACAGTGATGAGAATATTCCTACAGTCAGGAGAAATAAAATCAAAACATGCAGCAAGCTGTTGCTGTATTTTGCCCTCCCCTATACTAAATACAAACACAAAATGCAGATGATGCATTGATGCATGTAAGAATGGAGCACAACAGTGAGAGAAGTATGACACACAGGAATTAGCTTCCTAGCACCTCGGAGCTGGGAATCTGCACTGCATCTGGAGAAACTAGCCAAGGAGGTATGAGAAGACTTTTTGGCTCCAAGTGCAAGGTGAATTTATAGTCCCATGTTGTTTTCAGTTGGTAAATCACAAAACCAGAATCCCACAGGAGTAAGGAGGAACCAAGCGCACTACCAGGCAATAATGAAGCACACACAAAACACAAATGCAGCAGCCACATTACCCRTGTTCCTGTCCAGCTTTAGCCAGCCCTCTATTAGCAGTGCACAGCAATGGAAGGCAAGAGACAAAGAGTTCATTAGCTTCACTGATATTTATTTGTAAATACTGGATGCATAGGTAATACATTTCAAGCAGAGTAAGCCTAATGGACAACACTGACTGTCCTGATTTACTGGATATAACAGAGAAAAAGCAGCCTGTCTCAGTTAAAGAATCAAACTAAACATTGTACTTCTGAAAATGCAAACTTAACACCATGATAAATACATACTGTGAGTTCTTTGCATTTCCAAGAGCAACACATCTTCTCCTAGCCCCCCAAATATTKGRGGSGGGGGGGGGGGGGGGRGGAAARAAAAWARAAAAGCTGCAATTTTGGAGATACATATCAGCCACCTAACTGCTCTAGATTTGGTCAAAGATAGAAACCCTAGCCAAAAGCTCTTAGTGAAAATAATAAAAGTGTTTTCAGCCTGTCCTTTGAAGGATATTTTGTAATAGCATCACAGCAGAGTTCTGACAGTACAACTAGATTTCAATGCAGCAAGAAATAGAAAAAAGTAATAAATTGTCTAAGTAATAAATTACTAATAAAGTAATTGCCAATGCAGCTCTGTAATATCTCCTTATACCTTCTTTCTTCACATATTGCCTCATTCACCCATGCTTGAAGATCTGGGTTGCACTTTTTTGTTATCTTTAAAATACTAGCTGGCTCTGAAAATGATCCCATAGAAAACCCATGAAGGTTTTTTTTAAGGATTGGATCACACTGATAACAGCATATCAAAGCTTTTTAGAAGCAGATATTCCCTCTCTTATAAGAGAGATTTATTAAAACAAAAATACGAATTTAGATAGAATACACCAGTATTATGTTGCCTGTGCTTTCAGTCTAGTATTCACCCATCTGAGCTTGATTGAACCTCGGTGGACAATGAAGTTGAAAGAGCCATATTTCATGTGATAGGACACTTGAGACTGTGCTCAGTTTACTGATAGCAATATGACACTGAATACCACTGGGATCGTAAGAAAATTAAGCAAATTATAACAAGAAGATGGCAAAAAGTGACAAAGTGTACATTAGGGACAAATCTGTAGTTCATACTAGAACAACATTGTATCAAATGGAAACTCTCAACATAACTTTTATTTGACTGGAAAGATGGAATTCTACTGTCAGACAAAGTATCTTATCTCAAAAGGACCAGATGCACCATTACATAACTTCAAGAGACTCATTTAGATAAAAGTTCAGAAAACGGCTGACTGATTACAGTGTGCTTTTGCTCTATGAAGTTCTGTAAAGATGGGAGGTAACTGTCATCAACAGAAATTGCAAATGTGCAGATCTTGTCTCACTGATCAGTTTTGAGAGGTGGCTCTGCTGTAGCAAGATTTTGGGGAAGCTGGAAATAAATAAAATCATCGTGATGTATTTTGAGATATATAGAAATCCAATATTTATTACATATTGGTTTTACTGGCGAACAATTTTGTTCACACAAATAAATAGAAAACACAGTGTTTATTATTTGAGGAAATCATCATTCCTCTTTCMCTGAGAGAGACAGATAAAAAAACCCCAGAGGCTGCATTTGCTCCTGGCAGCATTCCAGAGATTCTTGAATTCTGGGAAAGTTTTTATTAGGATCTATATCCCCAGAAATGAAGACTAAGAGAAGAAGGGATAATTCCAGGATGAGTTTTGTCACTTATAAGTGTGGCCTTTGAGCTGTATCTCCTCCTCATGAGTGTCCTTAATATAATTGGGATGAGACTTTGGTGTAAAGAACCATGTGAATTGCTTCCAATTGATTTTACCCACCACAACCAATCAAAAGGTTGCTACTCCAATATTTCCACAAATGTAAACTGCCCCAAACCTGCCCCTTTAGATGCGGCTCTTAATACCTGCAATACCATCATCTACCAACTTTTGTCATCTTAGAGGAGGAAGAAAAAGAGTTTAGGTTTTATCAGTCTTTTTGTCACAAAAGATTAGAGGAGAAGGTGGTACAGATGAATTCAGACTGCTGCTTTTGTCTCCTTTTTTCTATGTTATAGGAAGGAGAGCCTGAACGATGAGACTGAAATCCCCATTATTTCAAACCAGTTCTATCCCATTGTGATACCAGGCAAGATAAGCAGAAGCATTCCAAGTGCTCTTGGAGACATCCTGCTGCAAGCCTTCCTATAGCTAAGTTCAAAAAACTGATTCATACTAAAATCAAATGTTGGCTCATCAGTTTTTACTTAAAATTGACAAACACAAAAAGCGTATCTTTTGACCAACTGAAGTTTTGTGGGTTTTTTCCCCTTTGTTTGTTTTCCTAATGAGTATAGGCTTATTGATTTCAGAAATTTCAGAATCCACTATATTTTCACTGTAAGTATGCACTTGATTATTCATATTTATCATAAAAAGCATAATTTTATCTATTTTATCTACAGATGCTTAAAAGATCTTTTCAGAATAATCTCATAGCTTTCCATCTCAGCTAATGTGACTCTTGATTCAACTGAATTATTAATAGAATAAATGAACTGGGCAACTTATTCCTTATCCTTCAAATGTAACATAATTGCTGCAACTTTCATGTGCTGCAGGAGTCAATACCAAGGAAACAAGTATGTTTTACATACTAATAACCATAATGAAAAAATAGTTCACAGAGTGTTTCTCATTCACACACTGTCATGTCTCACCTTCTACAGTATTTTGGCCCTCTTGTGTATTTATTTAACATCTTAGGTGCATCAAGTAAAAAACTAACTCTTCAGATTAAGCAGGTCTCTGTTTCCAACCTGATAAAAAGTGTTGGGACAGTTTATCAATTTTTCTAGTTACCTTAAATTACGCAGATAAGATCAGCAGTTTGTAACTTATAATAACAAGAAAGTAAGAGGAGGATGGAGAGGAAACTGACTGAAAAGGAAATACTTGTTGTTCAGTAGTCCTGTCAGATACTGAGCTGTCACATGGGACACTAGAGAAAGTGCTCCAAGGCACTTCTGAGCATCAGAAGAAACAAATTATTGATCCTTTGCAACAGAGATGATTAGATAAACTTATGTTAACTCACTTCATGAAAGAAGGTGAAAAAATTCTATTCATAGGAGCAAGCCTAATTTACCAAGAATTAATATGTCTTCAGAAATTAATACATAGGTGAAGACACCAGGTATTACTTTTCCTGGTCTTCTTCCCGGTGGATTTTTAAGATAAAGAGAAATCAAATGCTTTTCTGAAGTCTTATTTTATATTGGTGAAACAAATCACACAAAAGAATCCAACAGAGACATGAAACTCATGGGAAAATTAGGACAAGATCACATGGAGGTTCTTTGTCGTTAAAGAAGTGTGTTTCCCATCCTGGCTGGTTTTTGTCCCCGGAAAAATTAAATCTTGCAGTCATTCAGCTTAAACATATCTGAATTTAAAACAATCCAGTCAAGAACTTCACCTTTTTCCATTTGGGTTCCCCTTCTTTGTTTCAAGACCACTTCCACCTGGAACCACAGACATGCCACTTTCATTCAGTTAAGATGTTACAGTCAGACTCCACAATTCCAGGGAGTGAACAGCAAGCTTCTACTTGAGACCTTGAACATTCACAGCAAGCTTCTACTTGAGACCTTGAACATTCAAATTTGATCACTAACCTTTACACATACACTCAACTACCCGGTACTGTTAGTATTCATGATTTAAGCTATTGTTTTTTGCCTACAAGACTGGCTAATATTAGCCTGATTTCACTTCCAGTGAAGACAATCAGATTAATTTTACTTGTTTCAGGAATTTTCAGTAATAGAATTTTTCAAGAGCTGATTATTTGTTGCACATAAATGCATTTTTCTGAAGTGGTTCAACTAATCCATTACAGTTGTTTGCCCACTGGATTCAATTACTCATGTGTGAATAAAACTTTTCCAAAAATGTTGCTAGTACAAAAAGCTCCAGAAACGTTCATACGTATTACAAACCTCATGCTTCTTAACAGAATTAAGGAGCTAAATGCATTTCCAAGATTTGCTGGGACTATTGGAAGGAATAAAAGAACATATATATGACACTTTTTGTTAGCTTATAGATTATAACAATTGTTATATAATCAATTTCTTCTATTAAGTAATAATAAGCTACTGGGTCAAGGAACTAGAAACTAGAATACAGCACCATGGCCATCTTGATTGTTATTAGCTCAAGCCACAGGAAAAAATTAATCAGTGTATGTTCACAATTTTACGCATATTTGAGAGACTAAGTTTTTAGTTTCTTATCAATATATATAAATTTACCAGCAAGAAACTAGATTATTTCACTGGTAAAATTTTGAACAGCTTACTATATCTAAGAAAGTGTTAAAACTCTGGTTGTTCATAACTCTTAGTTTTCAGTGGGTTATGTAATAGGACAATATTTGATATATTGATAACAAAGATGCATCCCTGACACAAAATCTAGACTTGTACGAAGAAAAATTAAAAATATTTCAGCATGAACTAAAAAGCATCCAATTTTTGTAAAATCCTCTTTTCAGCAACTCTAAACAGTACTTTCCATGTCCCGGCGGGGTTTGATTTCAGACACAAGCAGATAGCTGGCACAGATGATTTCAGACAGAATTATTACTGTTTTGACAAATTTTCAATTTAACTGAAACACAGTTTTACTTGAAAAGTAATAATGTGCTCTCAGTCTTGCCCATAATTTCAAAACTGAGACTCTGGCAAGTATTAAAACTTTGACAGCAGAGAAATGGGACATATGCAACTTTTAAGGTTATTCTTAAGTAATATCTGCAGCATATGAAAATCTCTCCTTGATGCAGAAAATTTACTTTTAAAGAAAATACTCCTATTGCTTCTCGTCAGCGCTGGCAAGTCAAGAAAATGGCAACAAAACTAAGTAAGCTTTGTATGAGATTGATTTCTAGTGTCCAGCTTATAAACACGGAGAAGAATTCTCCACAAATGTTGCAAACCCAAAGCATATAAGTCCTGATGTTGTTTTCCAAGGAGCTGTTCAAAGTTAAATTACTGTTTCAGCTTTAGATTTAGCCTCCTAAGAGAAAAATKATGCTAACAGACTTGGTTTTTTTTTTTAGTCCCAGGCAAAGGGACAAAAGAGGAGAGGAAAGGAGGGAGAGAGGGAGAGGGAGAAGAACCTGATCCTTCATTTGCAGCTACACTGGGACTCTGGTAATGAGAACCTGTGGGAGATGTATTTCCCCAGTGAGGGCTCAGCTCACCGTGGATTTTAAGATTAGGTCCCACGCGTGCGCAAAGCATTTTGCTTGAGGAAACACTCAGAATAAAATGACAGAGTTCTGTGCTTATTTTGCTTCTTATGTGAAAAGAAAAGTTCAAGACAGATTATTATTTGATGGCAGCATATCAGATCTCTTTGACAGTTGCCCTGATTTATTAACCTGCAGCTCTGGGCTAAGGGAATTGGATACTCATATCTAACGTCAACAGGAGCCAAGCATCTAATTTCCTTAGACTCTTCTGAAACCCCAGAATACATTTCTCAACTAATTGAAAGCAGATGCAGATTCTCTTCTACTGTAATGCAGAGAGATTTCTTTTTGCGCTGTACAAATATTCTTCTGAGCTTCATCTTATAACTACATATAAAAATATACAGTTATATGACAATAAGATTGAAAAAGTCCAAAGGCATGCAGAAAAGTGGCAAAATTAACAGTGAGGAATCACTTTTGAAACACTGGCCCACAAGTAACTGGCATCAAAGTTTAATGCAGGTTACAAGATTTAAGATTTACTTCAGCATGAGAAGACCAAACGTATATGGAATTGTATCATCTGTGATGACGATCATAAATACATAAATAATATATAAATAATATAATAATCTGCGTGGTAAATGTGCCTCTTTTCTCCACATTTATTATTTTTACCAGTTCTCAAATCCCCAAATAGAAGAGGCTTCAAAGCTAAACTATTTATAAGCTAAATAAATCCTATGAAGAGCTATTTTGTTATGACAGAACAGTTTAGCTCATGAGGCACAGATAGCATACAAACATTTTCTGAACTCCAAAAGCCCAAACTGTATGTTCTTACATTGACTGAAAATACAACATCCTCTTTGCCAAGACTTTCTCTAACAACATTGTTTTTTCTACCAGTATTCCAGATTCCTTTGTAAACATACCTTTTAAATAAATTAATATCATAGGAATAGCAAAAATGCATTTATTCACTTTCTTTACTAAAATGGCTGATTTACTTTTATTCAGACTTTCAATCTCTTAGCTCAAAACAAGTCTTAAAAAATTCAGCACAACCAACACACACCTTCTTCTTTACAAAATCATTAGAACCTATGTTCAAAATTATTCCTGTGTTTCTGGGATTCTGCTCATATTTAGAAAGCAAGCTTTTTTACTGCAACTACCTAGGACTGCTTCTCTTTCCCCTCTGTTGTGCATTTCAGTTTCTGAGACCTCAAAGCACAGGTTTCAGTCCATAAATGTGGCTGACAGCAGCCTCACACAGTCAGTGGTATATAGCAAAAATGAACATGACAGCCACTGATGGTCCTGAGACTTGCAGAAAGAAAAAAAGGTATACATACCTACAAARAGGCAAATAAGCTGTATTACTGATTAATTCCTCAAAATGGTCACAGACTACAGAGAGTTCTACAGAGCACTGGTTGTTGACAGAGGCCGTAGTGTACACCCTTGAACTCTCATGTTTATGAGGAATAAAAATGTGGAATTCTCTCTAATCCATGCAGCCTTCAAAAACAGGATGCTATTTGACTTTCTGCACCCATAAATCTGCCCCTCCCCAAAGGCAGTGAGTATTCCAGCATAATACCCACTATCCATTTGGAAGTCTTTCCAAATTTTGGGTTCACTTTTTTAAATGGCAGATCAGAGGGACTAGGTCATGCACACTATACTACCACAGAGTTTCCGTAGTGGTTTGTTTACCAGTGGGTTTGCTCACTTTTTGGTTTTTTTTTAAATAAGTAAACTGGAACTTATAGTAACTATCACAGAAATCAATAAAAACAATCAAATACTTAAAATTTTAGCATAACCATGAAAGATATCTGTTATAATGAAAAGAAGCAAAATTTACGGTAATATACTTTTGCCAACATGGGAGAGTCATCAAAACTGTGGCAGTACAGTTTTAGATGCTGGCACTTTTGCCAGTAAGCTATCAGAAAATAGAGCTATCCAGGTGGCCTCAAAAGGTTACTTTTTTTCCTCACAGGGTATAGGATTACTTTTTCAATTAAATTACCTGTCCCAACGACCTCCAATCTAGGCTGGCACTTCCAATGTATACGTGCTGTTTATCAACAATCCAGAAAGATGACTGAAGCCGACCTTCATTGTATGCTGACATATTCATATACAACACTTCAGCACCTAGAAATTTAAGGATAAAATAATAAATGGCATTACTTAATATAAGATAATTTACATTATTAAAAAAAGAAACAACTTCACATTTAACAGCCTCAGTTTCCAAAATTATTAAGGAACATAATTAAATATACCATTAAGGTTTAGAATCAATGAAAAATATTGTTACCATCCCACTATTTAAGACTTTAATTAACATATATTCCAGTTATATGAAAAAACATTTACTTAATGCACGTTCCAGGTATAGGGAACATTCCCATGTGTTATAATGTTTACCTAATTTCCTTCCATTTTAGAATCAAATAATCAATATTTTTTCCAGCACTGCACGTTCCTAAAGATAGTTCATTTCTAAATTTCTATTCTGTAGCATAAACCAGCTACATATTGCAATAATGACTTTTAAAATACGAATACAATTAAAAACCCTGCTTAAAAAGCAGACTCTGCTCCTTTGCCCTGTGCAATGGTTTGAGCAGGTTGCTGTGGTGGCTGTTGCATGGAACAGAGCCCGACAAGAGGAACATGGGTGGAGAATTAAGGAGCAAGGAAGTAAGCAAAGGCCTAGATAAAGTACGTTGAAACTGCTCTTTATCCTGCTAATCTGTGACATTCAACCTACCACTTTGAACTGCACAGTTTAAATAAGGATTATAGGCCACTGGAATCAAAGGAGCTCCTTGTTGGGTAAAGGCACGTTGGCTCCATCACATCACCAGGAATGCCTGAATTGGCCCCATCTGTACGTTTGCAGAACTAAATTCAGAATATATTTAATATTAGGTAAGTTTAGGGGATTTCTCACACCATTATTGTTCTTTCAGTGCTCCAGTGATTGCAAAATTAGGTGATTAATCTGAATTAATCATTGCTGAAGGCATTTTACAGTAACCCACTCATCTTCACATTTCAGTCATGACTAACTGGGGAAGAGAAGTGACAGTAAACAGCAGCCTGGGGGGCAGTAATGGTACCAGCCAGCTCCTATTAAAATTCATGGAGTCTTCAGTACCATGAATTCCAGTAATGGCTGAATATGAGTCACGACTTCAAAAGAATTCTAGGATACATAGAGAACTAAAATGTATTTCTTCTCATCTAACTTCCTATTTTTGATCTCCCAAGAAACATTTGACTTGAAATTTTAGGTAACAGTTATCAGTGCTAAGTGTTTCTTTATTATTATGAAAACTGTAATTTTACCTTGAAAAAATGATTTTAAAAGTTCAGACATCAAGAAAAAAAAAAAAAGTCAGGTAAAGTGCCACTTACCATGAYGCACCAAACATGCAACATAGAATTTTGAGCACATTACAGAGTTTAGTTCGTTGGTCAATTGCATTTGGTGCAACCCAGGTACCTTTCCAATTTTCTGGAACATTTCACCCATTCACACTCATCTATGCTTAGAAACAAAGATTTTTCCAATTTCCTTGGAGCGTATTGCTACTGCTTTCAATCCAAGGATTAATGAGCAGAACTGTGCTAATTATTGAGAAAATGTGTGTGAAATGGGAAATAAATCAGAAAACATTATAGCAGGTGTTAAATGGTTTAAATTGTYTTCTGGTGAATAAACAAAACAAAAGCAACTGCTATTAGCTAAGGATAACCATTCTGTAAGGCACTAAACTTCTAGCTACTGATCCGAAAACTTGTTTAAAATCAGGTTTAACAGAGCCGTTTGCCTTGATGATGTTTTCTTTCCATACATCCAATTTGCAGCATTAAATAGCAGTATGAACTTAACACCCACAACACACCTACATCAAATAGGCTTTAAATGAAATGTTAGGATTTTTGCACAGGAAAGGTAAAACAATGGGAAGCAACAACGAGCTTCCTTCTCATAAGTGAGAGCCTAAAATAAACACAGTTTAAAAACATTTTTGAAATATCCAATGACAAACAAAAATGCTGACTGCCAAAATTATAAGAGGAGACTGTTTAACCAGTTATACTAATATTAAAAATAGCAGACATCATCAGTAACTTGACACACAATTCAAAACTTGTAAAACACCAGAATTTGTTGGAGTGGGTTGTTCAGACATGGGCATAAGCAGTGGCATGGGACTATTACTGTAAAATATAACCTAGGCTTCAATAACCAAAATAGTGAATACAGCAGTGCAGAAGATACTGCTATCCCCCCTACCACTAAAATCAAAACCTGAAACCCAATTTCTTTTTGTTTTGGAAACAGCCAAGTGATAAGGCTGAGGAAGCAGTATCTCACAGTTAATTAAACAAAGAGTCACGTGTTGCAAACAGCAGCTGTTGTGCAGCCTATTAATGAGCCCTTACCTTTTGATGAAAGGAAACACGTATCAGTATTGATAATTGCCTCTGCTCCAGAAGCCCTTAAGATGCTTTGTTAAAATAGGCTTATCAAGCCTTCAACACAAGCCACCATCCCCAGTGTGGTCCAGGTCCCATGAGGAAATTAAACTGGACTGATCAATATGTGAAGCCGTAACAGAACTCTCTATCATGCTGCAGTCTCAATTACGCAAAGCTGTGAGTCTACTGAGTTCAACCAGAAGGGCACATTTGTAGGTTTGATTGCTAAGAAACATGCCAAATAAATCTGACTATTTTGTTTCACTGGAGATTAAAATTCAGAGTGAGAACTTAGAGAAAACCAGTTCTGTCACTTAAAACCCAAGTGGATTCATCTGTCCCTTAAAATTGTGCATTCTAAGGGTTGGGATGGATTACACATTTTCTGCAGGAAAAAAAAAAAACAAACAAAAAACCCCACTGTAGGGATCAAACCATGTTTTAAGTAACAGACATTTATYTGAGTACTTTTTCTTCTAGGTGGGGTGGTTTTTCACACTGTATAAGGGAGATGACTGATGCAGTCTGGGATGCACAGAGGGGACTCTGCCATTGAGAGCCTGGGCCTTCTCCACATGATGTGAACACAGCCCCTGGGAAGAGCCAGGCTGCCACTTAGCCTCTTGCTTTGTCTCATAATGGAGGAAGAAAACAGAAGATATCAGTATTATTGCAAGAAAGACTGACTTTTCATCCATTTAAAAAAAAAAAAATCCAATTCCCAAAGCAATTCCAAAGAAGGATGGCCCAAGCAAATGCCATTTACAATTTCTAGCCTTGCAACATCCTCTTTGGTCCAGCTGCCTGCTCTCAGATACTTCACTAACAATGTCTGAAAGCTACAGGGCAAGCTTGACTTCAAGAATAGGAATTTGAAGAGAACTGGGATTGTTCAGCTTGGAGAAGAGAAGGCTTTGGGGTGACCTAGTTGTGGCCTTCCAGTGCCTGAAAGGGAGCCTACAAGAAGGATKGAGATAGACCTTTTCCTAGGGCATGTTGGAAAGAGGGAAGGACAAAGGGAAAGGAATTCAAAYGGAAAGAGAYGAGGTTTAGATTAGATATTAGGAGGAAACTCTTTACTATAAGGGTGAGACACTGGAACAGGTTCCCCTGAGAAGTTGTAGATGCCCCATCCCTGAAGTGTTCGACGCCAGGTTGGATGGGGCTCTGAGCAACCTGGTCTAGGGGAAGGAGTCCCTGCTTTATAGCAGGGGGTTGGAACTAGGTGATCTTTATGGTCCCTTGCTACCCAAGCCATTCTATGAATTTATGAACCGAAGGCTAGGACCTTTTTTACATATTGGAGGCAAAGCACTAAACTGTTCACAGGAGCCCTTAATCAAGAGCTCATCACATACACGCTGTCATGGGATGTATGTCAGACACATTCTTGGCGCAGCTGTGCTGCAGCTCTGGATTTTACCGCTGCTCAGGCAAGGCCACCAGACAGCTRCGCAAACTGGGAGACTCTTCACAGGAGAGTGCAGGAGGTCAGGGCTGCCACTTGGCCTCCACATCCAAGTTTATGCAACAGTCTGCAGAAGGTGCACCACGAGGCTTTGGATCCAACGCCTGTGAGCAGCTTAGGATATTGTCCTTGTACAGAGGAAAGATCATTGTGCCAAATCCCCTCTCTGGTGGATGCAGAAAATAATTTTTGTAAAGAAGACCCAGAAAGAGCAACTGTTTAGGCTGCTATTATCACAGCTGCCTTGAAAGCAAACATGCAAATTCTGCTTGCCACAGTTTTCAGCAGTACCAGTTACAGGCTAAACTCACTCTGGAGTTAGCAAACATAACGCCCAAGAAACAGAAGCTGCATTTGCTTGTACCATGCCTAAAATTGGTCTTCTGTCTTCACAACTTTCTTACTTTCACTATAGTGTTTTTAAAACCAGAGAAAGAGAAAAATAAGGGGAAGAACTTAAGGGGTAAAAGGAGAGACAGTTATCTGAGAAGCTGCAGCAGCAGTGACAGGCAATACACAACAGGCAGAGCAAGGATTAGAAAAACACCAAGAACCCTGACCTCAGTAGCCCAAATAGCAGGAACAATAGTGCAGCAGAGAAGAGGGTGGAGAGAGATGCAGATACATCATCTGACAGCACGTGTCGGAACTGCACTGTGCAGAGCCCTAGGAGAAAGGTCATGGAACAAGGCAGGGCTGTGCTACCTCCTCCATGGAACAGGAAAGTTGTAAAGGCGGAGGAGGYGAACAGGGTCTTTTGAATGTCTCTCCTTCCCCATTTTGGGAAAACAGAGCTTGTCAAGTACAGGCTTCAGAGGCATAGCAGGTCATCACCTGAAGGGGAACACATTGGGGCAGGGGGAGCTGAGACAAGTGAGTGGGAAGGTTGTACAGAGATCACAGAGAAGAAGGGACAGCAGGGTACAAGGAAGTGCTGATATATGAAATTAGTCTGGCCAGGGAAAGCAACACTACTTACAGCTATCATGTATTTGCAGTTTGAAGCTGACAAGTGCACCTGCATGTCCAATCCGCTGTGCATCTCCCAGACACTTTTCCCCATGTCACCGCAAAGCTGACCACAGTAGGAACAGCTGCCCTCCCCTGCTTACCCCATTCTTGTCATCCCTTCACTCTCCTCCATTGCCATGTTCATACACTTTGCTCACAGCACAGTTTTCGCCTCTCCTAATTCCTTGTGCTCCCAAGCAAATACTCTTTAGTAATGAGACCTTCAAAAAGGAGTCTGAGAATGTGAGCTGTGGCCTCTTTGTTTCACCCCGCTGCTGACAGTCACTTGGCACTCATAAATACATATTTTTACCTAGTCTTTGGAGGGCAGCCTCAAGTCAGAGTCAAGAGCAGACTTACCTAGTCCATACCACAAAGGCTAGAGCTCACAAGCTCGTGCCCACTTGAGTACAGCCGGTGCATGATACCTTGCCTGGCCTCTCGGCAGGGGAGCTACCACATGAGTGAGAAGCAGCACGTGCAGCACTTGCCATCGTGCCATAGACCTTCTGTATTCTCTCAGCTAAACTGCATTTTCAGATCGGTATAGATGCAGTTAATCACCATGTGCTTACTCAGCAATATCAACAAAAGATCCTTTATTACCCTTAGCTCCCACACATTTTTTAAAATACAATTTGCTCATTAGGATATGGATGTGTCCAGATATAGATACATAAAGTGAATGTCTCTGTCCCTACATTTTGCAATATGCACTTTCATTTCATTTATCTGCTTCTGATAACAAGCCTCAGCAGAAAGTACATTCATGAATAAAAATAATTTTTGCTCTGCTGAGACAAAAATCCCAAGTTTTCAAAACAAGTGGTCACAAATGGTGGAGTAGCTGTCTCATTTGGGGCAGACACAAGTGACGCAGGCAGAGGATCAGCTCCCCATGAATTTTCAGTATTTTTTCTAAACTGATTGCAAAAAGTATGGACTTGTTCCAGAAGCCCCATTAGCATGACTTGCCACCACTCAGAGGAGGACAAGTACAAAAGCAGAGGAATGCACAACTTGAAAACAAAGTTATTTTTACTAAGTCTCTGAATGATTAAAAGACAAACTAGAATATTTACTATTTCTGGGCTCTTTATGGAGTATTGGATTTGAAATGCAATTTAAAAGTCTGTCTGGCCCAGAAAGATTAATGATTCAGATTTATTTTAAAGAGAGAACACTCAAGGACTTTTAGCGAAATCTCTGATGGTAATACCTTAACTTTGAATCAACTGTTTCGTTTACATTGCCCTCTGCTTCTCTCTCTCTCTCTCTCTCACACACACCCCTGTCCTTTTTAAAAACTACCAGGACTGAATCCTGTCACTCTGGGATTATGTGCTATCCATCAGTCTAAGGCCACAGTAATTTAAAAAAGAAGCAGCGTGGAATAAAAAACCTTGCTGCCTTTTTTTTTAGCAGCTCTATATTCAACCATCACACAAGCAAAAAATGAAATCATAGTTACTCAAAGAAATGACATCCTAGCACAAGTCCAAGTAAGCCCCAGAAAGCTTTCACAATACAATTTACATCCATGCCATCTTGGCCTGTCTTAAACTGTTGCACTACCTGCATGAGGAACACTCACTTCCAATGTACAAGCAGCCATTAGCTGTGTGCACATGCAACTTCACGAAACAGCACTGGGTCCCAAAGTTAATGCTGCATTTAGGAAAACTGGGCTGTTTCTGCTGTAGATAGTTTTCACAAAAATTTACTGTAATGCTTACTGTCTTAGTTTACAGCATCTGAGGTCACTGACACAAARATAATTTTGACGGAATCAATGCCCAGCAGAGGAATCCATGACTGAAGCTCCATGAACCCCTCTGGTCTCTCTCTGGAAASACACAGGTGCCTGCAGCACCCACTGGAATTGCAGTGGATGAGCTCACATGCTTGGGGCTGTGGCGTGGGTGGTTCAGGGACAACATGCAGTAACTCTCTGCCTCCTGTGTGCTGCCACTGTTCATCTCCACCGGCACGCTCCCCAGCCAGCTCACGTGTCCCCATCTGGCTGGAGCTTGGAAGAAAGGCTGCTACAGGAGAGCTCTCCTAGGCAGACAGACTGCAGTCAAGGATCTCCCTGTGGAGTTGAGGACGTGAGAAGAGAGGTCTCCATCGCTGCCGTCTGACTTCCCAGCCCCCTCTCCAGGCCCTGAGCCAGCTTCTTGCCTGGCTCTCTTCCCTCCCCGGCAGACTGTAACATGCTGTTGGCCCTGCATGACGAGGGGGAACAAATATCCTCTACGCTCACCATTGGTTTTTTACTTTGTTTACTTTGTTTTTTACTCAGTCAGTGGATTGAAATAATTTCTGTGARGCAGTACAGCCCCAGAAACTGCTCTATCCACACAGCTGTGGAAGCCAAGAGCTGAGTGTGCAGGGAGAAATGTGCAAGAAGAAAAAGGAATAGTGACAAATGAGCATTACAAAACCCAGCTCTCTAACTGAAACCAATATATCACAGAATTACAACTGTCATGTTTAAAAAAGGAAAAAAAACCCCAAACCCAAAAACCAACACCAATTCCCCCTGAAATAATAGCATGAACAGATTTCGTCTTCAGCAACCCTTCTTCCCTCCACCACCTCCTCAGCTGTGCCAAAGCAGCTTTTTCAGAGTCCAGGGAATAAGCTGGATCAGAAAATGGATCCAGGTTAAAAGTAAATAAAAATAAGAAGGTTGTTTCAAATGAAGAACAATTCACCAGTTCAGCTCACCCCATGGCAGTAAACAATTTTTTCCAACACAACTGAAGGCACAGCGCAAGTATGGGAATGAGTGGCTGTGGCTGGGTGCAACAAGATGCAGGAACTGCTTATACCAGTGCTGCCATTTAAAGGTACACCCACATAGTCTCAGCCTCCATTCCTCTGAAAATCGGGCCTCAGAAATTCCAGGTGGCAAGCTCCGGTATTTGCCTATCTTACATAACCATTTGTCTCATGCAAACAAAGCAGATAGGAAGGCAATGCTGGCATTTGCTTGGGTTGACATTTCCCACGTGCTTACACAGGGGTCCACAGCGACACAGAAGATCCAGAAAAGACCCATCAGGGACTCTCACATGTGCRGAGTTTGCTCACTGGATGCAGGATGGCAGATTTTTGAGAACAAAGGAAAGGTCAGAATTAATTTCTTGCAATTGCTTATTTAACTTCAATGACATCTTGGGAGCTAGTTAGTTCCCAAAGTAACATTTAGCTAAATATGCCCTTACAATGGCTTTGAAGACATCAAATGTTGGCCTTTGTTGCTAGCCCAAGTAATCAAAACACCGATTTCTCCGCTAATCACCCAGCTGTAGCTAGAGTTCAGTGTAGGAGTGTACAGCTCTCACCCACGTGAATGCATTTTGTGCTGCCTGCTGGGCCCTTTTGATTTACTCAGCAGAAAAAMCCCAGAAATATAACCGAAGTGCTTCCCACCCCATCTCACGGGAGAGATGAAAGAGAGGCCTGACAGTATTTCTTGGGAATACTTACCCACCGAGCTACACCTAATTTCTGATTCACTGGCAAAAAAACCAACGGTCCATCACAAATATGACAGCATAAAGATAAAAGGTCTCCTTTTTACCCGCAGAATAGACACAGCAGGAGAACACTCTACTTGAGCTTCCCTGTGAGTAGAATCATACAATGGCTTGGGTTGCAAGAGAGCTTAAAGGTCTTCTAGTTCAAAACCCCCTTCCACCAGATAGAAGACTAGGTTGCTCAAAGTTCCATCCAACCWGGCACTGAACACTTCCAGTGATGGAGCATCAACAACTTCTCTGGATAACCTGCTCCTCACTACCTTCATAGTTGATTAATTATGTGTGGACATGTTTAATGAACCTATACACAGAATTTTAGACTGCAAACAAGGAATAAAYCCATATGACTACAGACCTCTGGTCCTTCCAATGATGGAAATCCAGGGCATCACCATGTCCTCGAGAGGCACATGCTGCCACCCAGCAGAAAATGCAAGCAGCCACCACCACAGCTCACTACATAGAACAAGACAGGAAAGGACATGCTTCAACTCTACACTTTCCCACCTAGATGTGGCCTCTGAAGTCAATGATTTCTGTACTGTATTTGCTAAAGAACCTCTTACCGTTTGGGCCAAAGTTTAGGACTCCCATTTTAGTCTGTCTTTAAAAAAAAAATGACTAAATGGAGTCTGTGCGCAAGAATTTAGTGAAATTTAAAAAGCCCCAAACAGCTTTTCCTTTTAGTAATTTTATCAGAACTAGCAAACATGTCCTGCCTCTTGTAACAAGTGTTGCTGCCTGATGTAGCAAATCTGAGAAAAATCCTCATTTTGTATTGCCTTGACTCTGATATCAGTATTTTTCAATCAAATTTTTACTTCTTTTTGAGMTATTTGAAACACTTCATATCAAGTCACAGAAAATTTTCAATAAAGTTTTGAATAAGGAGAGCATTGATGATCTGTTAAATCCTTTCTCCTTAGCAGAACTCAGCATTCCTTTAAATAGCATTTTCTGAGTACAAATCTGTTCTGAGAGTCTGATGATTCAGTAGAGTCTGAAAGAGAACTAATGTACAAAAAAGTTTGCTAGAATATTAAAAAAAAATTTCCACATCTTTTTTTGCCCTTCATTATTGAAGAGTAGGTTGCTCATTTACTAGACAAAGCTATAAAAGTGATTGCTTTGGAGATTGGGAAAAGTAATTTTCTTACTTAGTTGATTCAGGCGACAAAGCATATTACTGCTTAAAGGAAGACTATAATACAATCAGTAAAAGCATTAATAAAGCTGGATTGTGGCTTTCTTTCTTTGCCTAATTATAATTGCATACGTTTTTACTCTAAAAGAAAGCTATTTTAAATATAAGAGAGAGATTAGTAAACTCACACACTGCATACCACACTTTCTTTCGAAGACTCTTTTCTTTACTTGGATTAGCATTATGAAGGACTATATTTATTTATATAAATTCTTAGATGAAACACCCAAGAATTCAGTGACTTTTTTTCATCCGAACACAGGAGGAATTAGGATCACAACCTCCCATGAATGAACAAGGCTCAATTTCTACCAAGAAAAATGCAGTGACTATTTATCCCTATCTCTCTTTTTAACTTAGCAACACGATTTCATTCTGATATTTATATATATTCTAAAATCATCAATATTGGCAACAGTTATTCCCAAATGTGCTGACTAGCAGTAACACTTGTGCATCATTCTCAAAATGTGCTCCTCAGACATCTGGAGCTCTGCTTTGGGCTCCGTCAGTTTCCTTCTCCTGAAGGAGAAATCTCAGTTCTGGAAGGTGAGATACTGCAGGGCAGGCGAAGAGGTGAGGATGGAGTCTGCCTCCTCAGGTGGCTACTGCTTTTATTTTTTACAATACCTTCACAACAGAATCYTTTTTTTTTCCTGGAACTTCCTTTAGCTGATTCTCAGAGCAGCCCTAGAGTATTATCTGCAGGCTACCAAACGCCAAGAGCACCAGCTGACCTGGCCATGGCCATAAAGGAAAAACAGAAGCACAGCCGGAAGTGACCTGGGTCTGCCAGTGGCACAGTTCCTTCTACTACTTCTCCTTTGTCTCTCAGCGTTTTTCCCCACCTCTTTCCTTTGATTCTATCCTGTTACCTTGCCAAGTCAGCCTTTGACTGTTCTACTTTTTTTTCAGATCATTCCTGTCTCAATGCCAAATATTTTTCTCTCTGTGTTGTCACAAGCCCACCAAGAACACGCTTCACCTTTTGACAACATTCTGTTCTGATCTTTTCCTAAATTAATTACTCAGTTTTCAGTTTCTGCCTTTCTCTTTCATCTGATTCATTCCTCCCCCTTATTTCATTTTCCCCACTACTTTCCCCTGACATCATTCCTCCTCCCTCTCCTTCACTCTCTTCCAGTTCATACTCAATTCATAATTTCACTCTTGCGCTTGCCTACTTTTTCATTGTTTCATTTATCATATATATTCATTCAGTTATTTATTCAGCCCCTCACTCTCCAGTTACTTGAGGAACATATTTTATTTTATAACTACATAAGCAGTATGATATATTCTCCAAGCCTTTACAAATAAATTTGTGGAAAGGAAAAAATGTATTTTCTTAGGAGTTTTAAGGCTAACCACAGCTTTGGGATACCCAAATTKGTCCTAATTTTATTTTATTTAATATATGCTAGAATGTCTACAGGTATTCACTCATGATATACAACCCAAAAATAGACAAAGATTTGTGAGGGTTGTTGCAGWTTGGAACTCTGGGAATTTCTTCTTGCTTTCTCAGTCTAAACAACAACTGAAGCTGAGCTTTTTTTTATTACCATGGATCTAAGGTTCTTGGAAAAATAAGACATTTCTATAGCCTCTTCTTTTATCAAAGTAAGCACGTAAAATAGACACCACAGCTCTGCTGTAGCAGACTGAAGAGTCTCACACTTGATTTACTATTGTCCTAACCAGCCTGCCAGATGCACTTTTGAGGGCTTCAGCATTCTGGTTTGGTCACCTAGATACTTCATACACCTAAAAGGAGGCATTTTAAAGAGAAAAATTGACATGCCCTGATGTCAAAACCAGAAAAATCCACACAGTGGACAGAAAAAATAAAAAGTGTGCGAGGAAAAAAATGCTTTAATTTGAGGAAATACGTAAGGGATAGAGATCAATAGCTTGCCAGTTAGCAGCTTTTTAACACGGATTGACTTTCTTCCAAACACCCTATTTGAAATGTAGAAAGCAAAATAAAAGGAAGCCACAACTCCACAGATTCTATTTTATTAGCTGGGTGAAGGACACACACAATACACAGTCAACAAAAGTGACAGCAAACTGAAATCACGGAGGATTTTAGTGTCCCAGACGGACCAGACCACARATATTGTCTCATTTCTCCAGTGTAAATATCAGCAACTGTCTGTGAAGGACAGGAATATAGGTATATCACTCCCCTGTGACATTTTGAACTAGTGGAGAACTGGGTCTGTAGGACTTCTTTTTCTACTCCAAACCACACAGGACAGGCAGAATTAGCTCAAGGACAATAAGAGACAGAGACGGACCAGTTCAGAGACATCTGGGATGGCAGCAGGATACAGGACAGGGGCTGCATAACTGGACCACTTGCAGTTGACCACTGGGATCTCTACGAAAGMGAGACCAGAAGGCAGCACATGCACTTCATGCCCCAGTAATCACATCATGGACTTGGTTACAATCCCTTGTCTTACGTCTGAGAACAGCTGCTCTGTGATCCTTTGCTTAGGAACTGTTATTTTTGAAAGCTTCTCATTGCAATCATCACAATGTTTTTTTGAAGTGATTTCAAAGCTTAGTATAGATATTATGTAGTCCTATAACTCTGCTGGCCCTTTTGTCCATCACTTTATGCTAACAAGACTACTGAGATTAAAAGCTTCAAGAGCAGGGATCTGTTTTGTTTTGAGTCACTGAAGTGACTGCCAATTTCTGTACTACATAACTACTAGTATTTACACACTGTAGAAAGTTAGTATTTTGTCCAAAGGAAGGAAAAGAGGCTGAATGCACTCTGTTCTCAAGCATAAACGTTAGAGACAATCACTCTGTAARGGCATGCAGTAAGAGATGGAAATGATGGAGAGTAAACAGAGATATCAATCTGGGAACTTTGCTTCTAGTTGAATTAATTTAGGAGCTTAATGTAATTTGCTTTCCAGCCATTAGGCTGTGTAAAAATTCATAACACACCAAAGYGCTGTAGAAGCCTAAGGCTAATTTGAAAACTGCTATAGGAGATTACAAGAAAGATCAGTATTAGCATCATAGTGGCAAGCCCTTGTTACAAAGATCATGCCTGGTAACTAATGCTGTAAAAAGCAGTGAGATTTGGTCACATGGGTTTACTTTATGCAACAACTGTGCTGTATGCAACAACCCAAGCTGMGTAGCCTTTCCAAAGTGTTCATCAAATGAAAACCAAGTGGTGTTAGACAAAGAGTGCCAGTTTGGTTTGGACATTTATTAATGCTCTTAGATGTTTTCGGCTACTTCTTATACAACTTTGAGCACACAGTACTTTCATCAGGTTTGAAGCAGAAATGTTATATTGATTGAGCTAAGCAGCAAAGAAGCTAAAAGAATGTAATACAAGTGTCCGTGTCATGTCACTTCAGATGGTCTTCTCTGAGCTGCCCAAGTTTGAGATTACACTTCAGTCTAGATGACACAAAAAACTTGAACAAGGTGAGAGATGAAACACTCAGCTCCACTGAGAAGGCTAGAGCCTGCTTGCAAAACAGTAGCAATCAAAAATATATGAAATCATACGAGCTAGACTGCTTTGACTGACCAAGGCACAGTTCTAAGAAGACAGACAGGCTTCCAGTGGATATTAAGTATCTGAAAATCACATGAATGGACAAAAAATTGACCTAAAATAGATTAACCTGCTTTCGTTGGACCSCTTTGTAGGACCATTAGCCTTCATCTCTTTCCAGGATGAGATAATGTTAGTGCTTTTGCATACAAGAGAAAGCACAGTGTGCCAAAATTTCTGCAAAGGGAGCACAGCTACCTAACRAATGCTTTCTGAGCTCACACGGCTCTGGCAGCTCTTACCAGCAATTCCAGTAGCTGCAGGTAGGAACTTGCATGCTGTCCATATGTTTTAAAAATGTCACAACTAATTTCTGCTAATGCCATCCGTTATTGGTTCCTCTGTACTAAAAAGTGTCAGCCACTCAAACCAACTAGTGCCATATGGGAAGAATCCATTCCAGCATGTAAACCACCAAGCACAATTTGAAGATGATCCCTGTGGTACAAACCTGCTATGTTGGACCTGACTAGGTACTACAGACAAGAGCACTTCGGCTGTTCACAAGATGGCTGGATTACACACACATATAGTTGTGCTGGAGCTTATTAAATACAAAAGTGCCCATTGCTGCCAAACCCATGAATACACACACATTAGTACCASACTTGAGTGCGATGATATTTGCAAACTGAAGTTATGTACGAAAATACTGATCAATCTACCAYGAAAGACCTTTTCAATTACAAATTTCAAAGCAGAAGAATTATATTGTTTCTCCTAAACACCTAACATCTTAAATATGCCTCACAGTACATATAGCCTTAATTAATGAGGAAAATGAATTAAATTAATGTATTATTATTTACCTATGCATCTTTGGAACAGTGACTACAGATASTGGAAAGCATGTGACTGATATTTTATAATGCAAAAGTACATGTTACCAATGAGAGGGTACYGTCTTTAGGTACAGAGCCATTTCTCTCAGCAAAGGTATTCATTTCTAAGTCTACAGACACAGACGCTGTAGATTTTAAAATGAGAATTTATTGCTTGAGTATCTGGCTCTGATAGACACAGAATTTTTGTCTTAAGTGAACCTTTCCCTCTCCTCCTCTTTGAAAAACAARCCAGCGCAACCCAAGGCCCTGGGTGAAATTACTGCAAGGGTTGTTTTGGGTGTTTTCCTCCCTCTATTGGCTGTGGATGTGACAGCCTCATACTGCTAATTCTCTCATGCTAGAGAAGTCTGTAAAGCAGGCCATGCCTAGATCTTTTTAAAGTTAGTGCACTTCAAATGCGTAAGAGAAAATAAGATGTTCACATTGTGAACTATTATGGTGTCTAAAATGGGGATATTTGTGTATTCAGGGGAAGTTTCAGTCCCAGATTAGGCATCTAGTTTCCTGTAGAATCTATATTAAAAACTGGGTTATCACTGGTTTATTWTATTTTTTGACTTAAAAGACATCCAAACTAGGCAGCAGGCAATGTTGATGGAAAGTATGTTGTTTACCCCAAAGCCTCATTTGGAATTGCACAGAAGGACTGATTCTCCAATGGAGTTTTAAAATTCTGTCCTACAATCAGAACCTTAAAACAATTCTGTCACTATTAAGGGTAAGACATTTCTTTCAAAATATATCTGGTGGCAGTAGCAGGAGCAGAAGCAGAGTAGGGACTGGAAGCCAGGTTTCTTCCACCCCAAATGAATGTGTGACTACTACAGACATCTTTAAATGCAGACAGTGATCAAGAGATTTTCTGCAAACTGTTAGAACTCCAATAGGAAGGACTGAGGTAGCACCAATACAAGATACCTTCTGCTCTTCTTAAACCTTTGTGATTGCAAACTCAGTTTTAAGAAGTTTAAAATGTTCAATACTAGCTTAAATGACTGGCTTTCTGYCAGGTGCCTGGTAAGGCAGACAGCTCCAAGGTAAAAAATGGCAGTTTAGAAACCTTCAGACAGAGCAAGATTTTCAACATCATCTTCTGCAAGTCAGGCAGACGTTCTGTGTTGAAGACATTTGGTGTATTGATACACCTCTAACAAAAATACTCCCCACTTGCTCTCTTCAGTCATGTTTTATAGGGTTGGGTGTGGCTTACTTTACACTACAGGACCCAGCTCCCCACGTGAAACAAGTAAGGAACAATGCATAAGAGTTCTCATRGGATTTAGGCACAAAACCAATGCTGAACATTCCCTCACAATCAAGATGTTTGCGGATGTGTGCACRTTTCAGCACATAAACTGAAGTAGGACAGCTTAGGTGCCTAAACAGAAAGCTGTTTCTCCAAAAACAAACCTAGCAGGAGTTTCTGCATGTTAGTGTTTCCCAGATGTTAGGTATGAATGCTTGAATTTCTGATGCCAAACTAGTACCTGTTGCTTTCTTTTAGGATTGTATGCAGCCAGCTTTGGAAATTCAGCTCGGTAATTCTCACAATGTAGAACTCTGTCAAAGTCACTATGCATTCTAACAGGGAAAGAACATAATGAGACCTTCCATCTTGGAATCAGCTTGAAGATTGCTTGTCACAGTTGTAAAGCTGTCAAGAAAATATCAGGAAACACTCTCCAGCAGCAACTAACAAAAGCTAAATAAAATCACGCATCTACTCTGTTGTGGCACCCAAGTTATATAAAATAATAACAAAAACTGAACAAGGGCTGATTAATAATAAATCAAAATATAGAAATGAATTTGAAATCAGATGTCAAAGGCCTTGCCAGTGCAATTTTCAGTATCTGCCTTTTGTACACTCTTGTATTTTCAAGTGTTACTTAGGCAGAGTTTTAGAAAAATGTCAACATTTAAAATCTGAAGACAATTAAAGAGATTTCTCCCCTTCTGTTCACATGCAGCTTTAGTTAATTCTATGAAACTCAGATCCAAATTACTTGCTTCCTTTGGAGGACTCACCCCTAGTCTACTGGTCCTCTCCAAGAATCCTGCTTGCTTGTTCATGAAAAACCATTGGGAAAAAATAGTCTGGTTTTGGTACTGCTGCAGGAACATCTCCCATCTTCAACACCCTTCCTTCACACACAGTCTTGGACAATCCAGCCTAGGAAAGGGATGAAGAAAGTAGTGGAGCTACAACTCCATTCAATACCTTATATAAAGCCATCAACTGAACATCAGCTGTCAAGAACACTCTTTACACTCCAATGGAAAATGCATCAGATAATATTGTTATTATGGTACATTGTGCAAAAACTGGCCATCTGAACAGGCAGAAATCTCTTCAAGATCCAGCTTCAGGATTCCAGCTTCCCATTATATGAATGGAGTGTATTTTCTTGTTAGTCTTTGCAGAGTATTTACAGTGATTCTCAACATTATCTTCACATGAAGAAGAATTAAAGACTTCATTAGAGTCACAGAAAATCCCAGGTTAGAAGGGCCCTCAGGAGATCATCTGGCCCAGTATTTTGTGGGAAAAGGGAGCCTAYATGAGATTATCCAGCATCCTGTCCTGTCACGTCTTGGAAGCCTCCAGTGGCAGGGACTCTACCATGTCCCTGAGGAAGGTTGTTCCAGCGAATGATTGTTCTTACCGTAAAGAAATTCTTTCTTATGTTGAGATGAATGTCCTCAAGCACATAAGTTTATGTTCAGCTTTCAAATCATTATGGAACTGTTAAACCCAGCTTTGAAATCAATCTAGACCTCTACCATGCGCCAGAGCTATCACACCACTCGCACAGGGGCTTATGTACTTTATTCTTAAAATTGCCAGTGATAGCTCTTTTCTAATCTCTTTACAGTCCACTGTCCCCATATTTTGAACTTTTTCAATAATACTGAAACCAAGTATTCTGAGCTAAACATAAATCCATGTCATCATGATTTACCTACCAACGGTTTTCAAAAAATTCAAGTYACCCAAAACCCAATCATTTTTAGGCCCAAAGAAACTTATCAGGAAATGTTCTCCCTYAGTCTTATAGCTTTATCTTTTCCAGAAAAAATGGCGGTTTCTCCCAAATAGTCAATTTCACATTCCTAGGGTTTGCCGTATACAAAGGCTCTAGTTTAAAAAAGTACCTAACTCACAGTTTGTTTCATAAGAAGAAACTGCTCTGATATTCCCAGGTGATCTCCCTCTTTTTCTATGACGTAACAAATGTCCTTCAGTTCTTCTATAGTAGGTTAAAAATTAAAACTTCCCTTCCCCCACAAGAAGACAGGGAGAGGGAACATGAATGTGGCCAAAGGTAAGAACTCCTGTCCCACAAGCATCACAGTTCTAAAACTACACGGCACTTTCAGTGTGCCAACAGAATCCGACAGAATATGGAATTAAACACATTTCATGATATATATAAATCATACTCACTATTGCTGTCCATTGTGCTACTCTTACATTAAAACAATGCAGGAAAGTACAGGAAAACCCCAAGCTTCTAAAAGTCCCTTGGCATTACACAAACTTGAGCTTAATGGTGCCACTGCAGATTAAACCCATCTCCACCAGGTTCCAGTGGTCCTTCCTCCCTTGTCAATCCCAGCTATGTGTTTCCTATCTCTGTGTTGTCCCCAGCCATTACACCTGTAAGATCATATGCTGAGTAATGTACAAATCTACCACAAATGACAATTAAACTAGCCAAAAAAAAAAGCAGTCTGTAGCCAAATCAGCCCCCTGAACTGTCYTACCGCATGATCACTGCTGCAAGGAACAAGGCAGGGACAACACATGGTGGGGAGAGCAAAGAGGAAGCTGGGTTCATGCAGCTGCCCAGGAGACATAACCTGATTTCATCTGTCATGGAATGATATCCGTTGGTGTTCATAGTCTAAAGAGCACAACCCAACGCATACAAAATTCCTAGAGCTCCACTATCTACTCTTTTATATTTGTCACTCTGCAACAATATCACTTTTCATTTTCTCTGTTTCGGTTGCACCTGATTAGGAGAGAGTGTAATCCTGGGCAAATRTGCACGAACTGCTCAGTGCATATCAGCTGCACAAGTGATCTAGCCATTAGATCCTGCCCTATGACAATGACTTCCTATTATTCTCCAGGTTCATTGCTAATATTCAAAAGTGATTAGTTGAGTTAGATGATCTTTTTTCTTTAAATCATGTTGTGACACGGACAGACTTCTCTTTTCGTATCTGCCTTAGCCAGCACTGACAAAACAGGAAACATTCATCGCAAATATGTGAAAAATGCTTCATGAAAACAGAGTATTGGGGAAAAAAAAACAAATAGAAAAGGAAGGAAGCAAATTGAAGAAAGAAAATCCATTYGCATGTCTTAAAAAGCATGAACACTGTCAGCTAAAGTAAGATTGTAATTAGTAAGGGATTTAGATTCTGCACACGTGAGAAATAACACAACAACCTGCTAATTGGAGACAGTGCTATTCAAACGTTACTGATGAACAAAGACTGGCACACAACTGTGTGTAAGGAGGGGGAGGGTTACAAGAAATGTTTCAATCTAGTAGACTGAGCCACAGCTGAGAAAAGGCTAAAACAATACCCATGAAAACAAGTATTAATAAGCTACTGTCACGSCACAAAAAGGATAAAGAAGAACATGTTTGTTTACAAAAGGAGCCAAATTTTGTCAAAAGACAGACCTACCTCTCACAAGAGACTCATATACAGATACACATAGTATAGATATACGTATGTCCTATAAAATTAACATCAGCATTTATAGCCTGTTTAGTAATAATATTGACAACATGAGCTGGGAGAACTTACATGTGGTTGATATTTTAAAATTAATAATATACTTTTTGGTTTTTAAATGTGACTATAGAAAAAAACCGCTCAGATCTGGCTTCTGGTGCCTGTGTTGYCATTAATAATCACTGGTTGTCCCCAAGAGGCAGAAACAGCAAGCAACTTCACATAACAGTGATGTTGTAAAAAGAAATTCATTAATACTGTATTTGCAGAGAATTCAGATACCACAGTGAGAAACAGCACGGAAAAGCCTATGAGGAAATTAATCATTCTGCATTCAGAGCAGGATCTGGCAGATGTGCAATGAAGAAAGCCTGGACACATACATTAAATATGAAGATAAGAAAAGATTTTAGCCATCACCAGCAGAAATAATATCCCCTGAATGAACATCAACTGCCTCAGGCATTAAACGTTTGATGTATTCTCATTCAATACAAGGGAAAACTGTCTGATTAATATAGTAAGATTACAACAAGAACCAGTCAGGTATTCTGTGCAAAATATAGAATCTGATAATGTAATGAAAGTCTATCATAAATATATGTTATGAGACTACTATTTCCTCATTTTCGCATGCTTAATTTTGCAACTAAATAACACTCCCAYAGTCCAGCAATTATTAGCAAATGTRCATTATTTCAGTACTCAGAAAATCCTGTCACCACAGTTCTAAGGTGGTATGTGTTAGCACAGTAGATCAATCCATTTTTCACACTTCAGCTGCTGGACTTCTTCTGTAATCAAGATCCTGTGCTTTACAGCTAGCTCAAGTAAGTCAGAATAGCATATACAGGACAAGAAAAAGGCATTGGAGTGATGACAAACCTGCAGGTTCACAGCTAGCTCAGGTGTCTGTATTAGCATAGCAACTGCAAATTACTAATTTTATTTTACTCCGCATCARTTCAGTTCTGCTCTGCCGTCCATGTAAATTATGATTTATCCTACCCCATCAGCTCAAATCTGAAGTCAGATTTCAACCTCCTCTGTTAATCAGTCAGAACAGCTGCTGGAGAGGAAGGATGTGTGGGGAGGTCTCTAAGATACACCCTTCGGTTGGAAAAGATCTATCAAAACTGCTTTCTACAGTACTTCAGAAATGGGGAGAAGAGGCAAGCGGGCCTGATGCATGCCTGTCTAGAAAAAGGAAAGATGTGCTAGAATAATCTGGCTGGCAGAAATAGTCTCAACATCTGTGCTGAGATGCAGCAGTACAGGAGCCTACCATGGTTCCTTGAACAAAAAAGCCAAATCACTGCATGAAACAATATGGATGACCAAGTATAGTTCTTCAAGCCACCCCATGTGTTTCAGCCCATGCTACTTTGTCAAGGCTGCTTAAGGCAGACCGGGCMTGTTACCTGAAGATTCCTTTTAAGGCTCCTGGACAGTAAGTATATTAACAGGTACATCTGGGGCTGACAGCCAAATTAGCCRTCGTCCTGGCCCTAGGAACCAGTCTGCACCACAAGAGGGCACAGCTCAGGGGTTCTGGTCACCCAGACTGCTGAAAAGAAAGGCAAGACTCTTCCACCCTCTCCGTGCAATAGCAATTCTCTCTCATTCAGCAGAACAGCCCACTCTTGCATACAATCTGCCTTGGAAAGAAGAGCCAAGCCTATGCCCACCTAGCAACGTGAAGGCAGACTCAGAAAGGCATGAAATTCYCAGAGTCCCACTGGCTATGTACATGCTTTCTGTCCACACTACTGCCCATGGCTTGGGTGCCAGGCATRTTTGCTGCTTAGGATCAATCAGCTTAGTTCATTAGCTGATGAACCACAGAGCAGTGCTTGGATTCTCCGTGGCCTGATTCAGACAGACACCACAAGTGGTGGCTTGGGTCTGTTCAGACAAATATATTCTGGTTCTCCATCTTGAGATGCTTCACAACTTGGCTGAGCTATTGATACATTTACTGCTTTCTTCACCAAGAGAGGAATACCTCTGTTAAAAAGGGTGCATGGCATATTTTAAAGACAAATCTGACCAGTTGCATGAAAAAAAAAAKAGTTATCTTCACAGACATATGTCCAGTTGATACTGCACAGTTTCCTTTCAATGATCAGCTCTGACTGATTTCGGAGGATGCAGGTGGCCAGCACCTCACAAGCAAAAAGATTAATAATTTGAGTAGACAGAACYTCCAGGATAGCATAGCAAAGATTAATGGTGTCTTTTTAATTTTTTTTAAGCTAGCCTATCACTTATCTTCTGTTTGACACAAGCAGGACATACCATGAACTGCTCATACAAGGCCTACTCATTCCAACATAAAATTAAGACAACTAAATCTGACTGAATTTAAAACTAATTTATTTCTTTTCAGGAATGCAAAACCACATAAAGATTTATCTACCTTTCATGGAGATAAAAACCAAACAACAAACCTAAATGAGTGAAAGACTTGCTGGCAATCACCTTGTTGTAATTAAGACATTCTAATAAAAATAACAGAATTTGTTGAAATAAGCAGACCAAAACATGGAATGAGAAAAAAAACCCACATAGTCAGAAAATCAAGAAGTTTGATTTGAGAAATGCCAACAGTACACCATTATATATACAATTCTAGGGTTGAAAGATGATGACAGCAAAACTCTCAAGAATTATTATATAAAAGCAAATTTCTCTGATTCTTTGTAGCTCAAAGCACAAATATATTCATCATTTCATCTGAATACTGTAAAATTTCCTGTCTCACAAACCTGAAAAAGGCGTAAGGGAATCTGAAGCCAGTAAAATTGTAAAAGCCTGTGTTCTGTTCGTTTTTTTCAAAAAGCTCACCGGTCAGATTAATTCCCACAAAAATTGCAGGAAGTGTTAAACATTGCTCCCCCTTTTCTAGCTAAAAATTTTTCCTCATCTTTTTTTGAAAGAGGATAATTTTTGATATTGGGTATTTTTAATAAATGATAGTTAAAATATCTGTTGCCAGCACATCAATACAAATGTACAGGCCCACCTCTCCTACTCTCTGACTCACGGGAATTTGGGATATTAGAATCACAGGGAAAAGAAATAACTTTTTCAAAGACAGTTTCACTGACACTGATGTTAAAGTATCTATTTCTTTTTCAGTACAGCAGAAAAAGATACYTCACATACATCTAACAAAGTATTTGATGTATTCTTACTGGTTATCAAAGGATTGATATCACTTTTGGTTATAAAAAACCAAAAATAATCAAATCCCTAAAATAGGCAGTGTCATGACATGATGAGTATCTATAGTTATTATTTTTTTATTAAATTTAAGTTTATTAAATTTAAGTAACGTCAGTCCTGATTAAAAGATGATCTCCTTCAGGGATAAGGACTTCCATTAGTAATATTCTTTTACTTGTGCAGTGAGGAGATTACAAGGAATTTAAACAAATATAGATTAATTTTTGTTGGAAGAATGTGCTCTTTATTCTTTACCAGGAACAGACATGCTATGTTAGGGTGTCACTACACACAGCAACTCTGTTGCAGATAGGTAAAACCTTGCAAAATGAAGGCCTTGTTACCCTTGTAAAATCATGGCTCACTTCCATTACTTTGGCTAAGTAAAAAGGCCTCTGGGAACCAGTTCAGCTAACTTAGAAGTAGAGAAAACAAATTACATAACTTTCGCATGATCACCTCGTGGCTTATGCTGACTGGTTGAATTATTGTTTGTTGTGTTTCATTGGTATGTATTCTGATAAGGGCTAACTGCTAAAAAAGGCTTGGTTTTTGTAATAAAGCTCGCTCTCCTTCGCACCTGCCTGGGAACTCTGTATCTCTCCATTGACACACAACTCCTTTGCTTAATTAAATTTTTTAGACTTCGCTTTATGATCCATATAGGTATCTGTGTCAAAAATGATCACCATCAAAATATATAGGTTCTTTTTGCACTTTGAAAAGTGTATCCAACCCTTAAAATCAGGCTTTTATCAGATTATATGGATAACTAAGAGGAGAAACGTGTATGAGATTGCTAAAACTCCTAAGAGAGTCTAATTTCTTTCAGTAATTCTTAAATTGTTTTTACTGTTTTTCTACCCAGTTTTACATAAAACAAGTTTATTTATGTAGTGCCAATGTGCAATCCCTCTTTGGATAGGGACTTTTGAGCCTCAAAATAATGATTAGGAAAGCAGACACCAAAGAAACACACATAGCAGAGAAAACCTTGTCAGCTGGCTAAATCTGACTGATGATCTATTTTCCAGTGCTTCAGAATCACCAGTACCATACAAGTTGTTTCATTAATTTATTTTGCTATTGCTCTAAAGGGGAAAGTATCTTGTCCCACAAGGTATTAGAGCAGTCTCTCAGGTTATGCTGCCTACCATTGAAATGGCTATGGGGGAATTTTTACACCTATCTAATCAAGTACTGCCTTTTTAACTGCTTGCAAACTGCAAACGTCAGCTACAGTAACAGTTTCAGATTTTTGACAACTCTGAACCAGAGAAAGCCAAAGGATTATAGGGTAATAGTGCAATACCAGTACTGTGCATTTCATGTATCATCTGAGCCTGCATTTTAGGTGAAAGGAACATTATGCAGAAGTCAATGGCATAACAACATAAAGACCTTGGCCTTACCCTTTGTTTTCAAGTCGTTTAATACCTTTGATTCCATGGGCAGTTTATCGCTCACCAGTTTTATCTCAATATTTCGGGACGCCAACTCAAGCAATTTTTCAAAAAGACGCTGACCCTGGGAAGAACATTTAAGGAAAGCAGAAGCTTTAAGACACAGAATTGTTCAAACTGCATATCAACAAATTAAAGAGGCGTGTTAAAACAAAAACATTATACACAACAGCTGAGCAATTATGTTCCTAGGTATGATTAAATCTACCCTAAATGTTAGCAACTCAAATACTTTCTCTTGGAGAAATACTGTTCTGAAGGCCAAAATGGTTTCTCCCTTTTCCCAGATTGTGCAATATTACTGATGAGAGGTGCCAGGCAGAAAATGAAATGTCCAGGGTTTTTATGCTGCATAAGCACATTTTGACATTTACTTTCTTCTAAATAATCATAGTCTGTCGACTTAGGATTGAAAGTTCAAGGAAAACAGTTTATTACATTTCTTCTGTATTGAGTGATATTTTTGCAAGTGGTTCTAACCACAGTACAACAAGTTTTCAAGTGGTTGAGTGCTCATCTTTAGATGAGTTACACCAAGGAAAACAATGATCTACAGGTATTTTATATGCATTTACTTTTTATACTGCTATAAAATTTTACTATTTAAGCCCTATTTCTAACACTGAACAAGAAAGGGAATGTCATACTGAGCTGGATACATGTCGAAACAGAAATCAAGACATTTGTTTCACATGAAAAATAAAATTTTAAATCACCCCGTTTTTCCATATCCAAGAAACAAAGAAGAAGTAAAACTTTTGATTGCATTGTAAATGTTTAACTTTTAGGTTTAATATTTTAAATTAAATAAAAAAGTTTAGTTAGTAACATCTAGCTAGACCACGTCAAGAATAAACTCTCCCATGTATCGCTCCTRTGCTGTTACTACAATTACAGTCAAAGCTTATTTCCTTGCTGCTATTCTTAGTACTGCAGACACCACTTTCAATTAGCAGTCCAATACACAAAGACTTTGGGGTTATTCACCTGCCGAAACGCCTGCCCTACCCACACAGTTCACTTTAGATTCAATGCAATGTTTGCCCCAAGGTAAAGCTAAAACTAAAAAAGCAACAGCCATATATCAACTTTCAAACAAACAGGTAGATGATAAAGTTCTTCTCAGAACCATGCTACATAATTCTCTGTACAAACTGTTACTCTAAGAATCTTGTAAGGATCTTCCTATTCAACAAAAATGACCAAACCAAGACCAGTTYGAGATGATACAATATGACGTAACATGGACCAACAAAACCTCAGGCAAAATCCCTTCCTACACATTGAAAACTCATAAACAGCAGACAGTGGAAAGTCAACTGTTGCCCTGTAATCGCCTGCACAGATTGATACTTTGCCCCTTGCTGGGCCTTAAGCATTATGCAGTCACAGAAAGTAGTGCTTCCCCTGTCTACAGTACAGACCGATTTTTTAATATTCACTTATTTTGAATATATGCAGCAAAATAAGAATACCCATCCTCCTAAAATATACCTTTCTAAAAATTACCAAGCAGCCAGAGGCTGCAATAGAAACAGAACTACTGTTTATGTTTTAATTTTGTAATGTATGCCTGCTTGCTCACTCAAATCCATAGTATAGCTCCCTGCTTGTCCCAGGGCGCACAAGAACTTAGCAGTTAACACAATGCTGCCAGCATGAAAGCATTAGAGAATAGCTAACAGAACAGGAAAACRAAAACATTCTTTGCATGAAGTTCCAAATGCTTCTTATACTCAGATTCAGCATTTCTTAAAGGTGACTAGGTGGTTCCATTTGTAAGAAATGACATCCATGATTTTAACTCACACACACAAAAGCCCTTACCAAATTGCTGTGTGAGTCAAGGACTGGCTTTCCCTCACACACCTTATAGAGCTAAAAAAATCMTTAATTCTCACACCAAAAATTGTGTTGGATCTTTTTAATAAGAAGGGCAGACGTTACCAGAGAATGTAAGAGTTAATGAGAGAAGAGTGTGGAGCAGATGGATACTGCATATAGAGTTATGCAGCTGCTCCAGCATGATTCTGGGGGAGCAGAGGTGCACTGACCAGGATTCCTGGGTGCCCTGCTCTCTCCCAGAGAGTTTCTCATGCAAGTGCCACAGTCTGGCACTGCTAGACTCTAACCAAATCTGGGAAGAGCAATCGCTCTCCTGCTGTCTGCTGAATTCCCCATCCTTGCTTTGCCCCATCCCCCAGAACATCAGGCTCCTGGCATGTCAGAGCTCAGCCAGCCTTTAGACATACTTCCTATGGGTCCCTATGCTGACTGGAGACAGCAGCTCTTTTGCTTTTCATTAACTACGTCTTTGCAAAAGTGAGCTGAGAAAATTAAGGACTAAAAGGTTTGCACTATGCAAATTAATTAATATACATATAGGTAGAAACAGCTACTCAGAGAGTTTCTCTGGGTTGATTCCATTTACTAGGTAGAAAGATAAACACYGTTTTTGTTTAGGTTATCTGTTAAAACCAATTTTGTCTAGAAGCATAGTAGAAAGCTCTAGCATACAAAAATAAACATCAAAAATGCATTCATAAATTTGATGGAARGTGATTATCATTACCAATACAAATTAATGCATTAACTGTTCTGCTAAAGAAATGCTTAGAAAGTTAATGTCTAAAACTGATAAAATTAATTGCTTCAGGGGATGGTTCTTAATTTTTTATCCCTATAGTAATTATTTTTGGATATTATTGTCACTTCTACCTGCAGGAGATCATATTTACATATGATTTACAAAAGATTTGATAAACAAACCTGGAATTTCTGTCTTAATTTAAGTTTGGACAAAAAATAACCTGGCAGCACCTCCTGAGTTTTATTTGGTATTAGTACACCCTGATGTGACCAACAAAGCTGTCTCCCTACAGGCCATGCTCCCTGCTGAACAGCCCATCCTATGGGTTAATAGATCACTTGGAGAGCAGCCCTGCATTCCAATGAAACCATCTTTGAAAATGCATTTATTTTCCCATCAGGGACACCACAAGCTATTCATTTATGATCTCTTTTTTTTTTCCAATTCTGTTTATAAATGGTAAAACCTCAAATTGATTCAACATTTAAAGTACCTCTAAGTAGTGATGGTTAAAACTAGGAGTGCACTCACCACAAGTATTTTTGTTTATACAGGTACACAAAAACCACCACCCGTGATAGAATTGGAAAGAATTCCCTCTGTCTCACCTGTCACTGCATCATCCCTCAGCAGGCATTCATACCCCCACCAAGGTTTAATCTAAACACTCCAAACTATGAAAAATTCACAACTTGCTTTTAAAAATCTGTACATACCATAGTAAATAGGGTACTAGAAATTCTTCCTTTGCTGCTGAAGAACCTGGACTTCTTCCCCATTAATATTAATTTGAAACTCAGTTTCTACACTTTCTGACATGTCTACTTGCAATTTTACTGTTTTGTTCTATGAAAAGGAAAAAAGATGGGATGGAAGGTCTGAAGGGTTTTGTTACTGCTGTCAGCACATTTGAAATGCTTCTGTTGAATACAAACCCTTATGCTGTCATTCAGACCACATTCCCTTTGTGAGACAATACCAGGCTGCTGCACCACTACGTGACAGTGATCAGAATCATTTCCATACACCCAGCCTGTGAGGACTCAGAAATACTAGCAGCCAAGTGCTATGAAACTGTGGCTACCTTATAGCATATCTGCATTTTAACAAACAATACCACCAGAAATCTGCTTATCCTGATAAAATATTCTATTACACTTTTCACTGGGCTGTTTTTTAAAAACTTACCAAAGTGACAAAATAGGATGTAAAAAGTATTTATCACATGAAAAAAYTGACCTTTGCATGGCAGCTTTAAACTATCATACATCTCAAACATCAGTCCCAACTGTACCTACCACAGAAAATTGGTGAATTAAAAAAAAAWAAGAAGAAAGTTGTCACTACTAAAAGGTCCTGAAATTTCCCCCAAAGCAATTTATTGGCAGTCTCTAGACAGGCAGGTTCTAGCCTGGCTGATTTCCCTTGTCTGCTCTTGTCTCTATCAGCATAGGTTACTCATTAGAAATCAAATGGGGAGATACAAACATGAAAATGTTGTATTTACTGAAGCACTCTCAAACTGAATTATTGTACTCGTCAGTAACATAGATTCCTACAGTTTAGAAAATGCTTAGCTTTCTATTCCCACAGAAATAAAACTGGTGATTTCATAGACTTCTGGGTATTTTCTATATAATTCTACCTTTTTTTTTTTTTTAAGTTTTCTTATAATCAAGCCTCTGGGTATATTTATAAAACATCACTAAATACCACAGCATGCTGGCAGAAACCAACAGCACAAATAAATCAAGAAATCCTAACTTTAACTGCTGCTATTTAATACAGAACAGAGAAACTTAAATGCTCTCCTCAATTCTTCTAGTGAAACAGCTAAGGGAGGGAATATGCTTTTATTTTAAAAACTCTCCTTTTTGAATTTATTTKCTATGCCTCAGTCTGCACCAGGGAAGAGGAGACCACCTGAAGAGGAGAGATGTTTATGTAGAGACCAGCTTATGGACCTCTATAGCTGATCCTATCCAATTTCTGCTGGTAGCTGCTAGATTTGGAGATATGCTTTTCCTTGTACTTATCTGCATTTTTTAAATTGTAAAGGAAGGGAACTTAAGCTCTTGCACTAACATTTGTTCTACAAAACAAATCACTTTAGCTCCTTGGGCAATGCATGTGTGAGTGACTCATGACTTATCATCAGAGATTCATTACAAAGCTGGACAGCTGCCTTACATGAGACAGAGTATCAGATGGAGTGGGGACTTCTCCCATCAAGCCACTTGAGAGGTGCACAGTAGGTAGGTAAATAAAATCAGAAGTGTCTATTTTTTATGTGATAATTGCAAAAATCAGATGCAGATCTACCCCCATTAATACTGATCTGTGAAAAATAAACTGAAGTTTGTGAAGGAGATCTAAAAGGTCATTCTAAATTAAAGCTTCAAAACATAAGCTGAGCCAGAGGAAATGAACTGTGAAAATCATGAAACTGGCATGATCTTGTATTCACCTCTCTCTTTTCACCGCAAATGAATTAAAAGCCATCCTCAAAAAAAATGTTTCCACTTTCCTCTGTTTCTAAGCATCAGATTGCCACAGGAGGAGTCACACACTCACATTCCAGAAAAACCTCAATGCTTCTACATGACAACTACTGTGCTATCTTGAAAACACATGCGTGACAACACAAAGTTGCCAAAATATGTGGGTTTTTCCCTGAACGAGAAAAGCAGGTGAAGAGAGATTTCACTATTTTGCCAAACAAATATTTGTTTACTTGACTGCTTTATCTGTTGAAGCACAGAGACACTGTCATCATGCGTCCGTCTCTAGAGAATCCAATTTAGCAAAACTCATAATCTCAGATGACTGAGCACGGCTATTGTGACCTGGACAGCCCAGTCAGCAATGAATGTTTATTTAGATTTATAACAACAAAATATGGACAAGCAAGAGTCAAGGACACTAGGTAACGTACCTACAAAAAAAAAAAAGTAAAGAAAAATAGAGCAGGAAGATCTGCAATTTTATATATTCAAATGTATACATATGTATCTATGTCCAATATACATTTGGACAAGATGGACAGTACGTACACATACAGACAACATATACATTTGGCATATATATATGTATGTATGTAAAGTTGCAGAATTTCATGCCGTATTTTTCTTCAATACATACATTGCACATATGTGTGGGTGTATATATATATATATGTACGTATCCATGCATGTATGTATGTGACTACACATATTTAGAGAATGTAGTTAAATCTTGTAACTAATTGAGAAAAAGAAATCTAGCCTGCTCTGCTTTTCTCCTTCAAAAATCCATGTCTGTTTAAGTGCTCTTGTAGAGAACCTTGCTTTACAATATGCCTTGAATATTCATAAAATGGAAATTGCTAATTATAGAGCGGGATATGGGTCCATATGGAAAATGGTTATGTCCTCGGTTTCCAAAAAACAAGAATCATTCAAGGAACAACTGGAACTTATTCACTAAGCTCTGTACTACCTGGAAGTTTTGCATCTCACCCCCTTACCTTTCATAATGCTTCTGCTATGTYGGGCAAATTTCCCCAAACTCAAATTGTACACTTGAGGACATTCAACTTAGTCTTCAAACAATTACTAGATTATAGTTATTGAAGCGCCTCTGAAATGTCTCTTTCATTTCACCAAGTGGAGAAAGCAGATGTAATGACACAAGTTTTCTCCCTTCCCTTTCACAGACTAAGCTTTGTGTACAYTCTCTGGGGCAGCAATTTGCTAAGAAACACTGCCTCTTGGCAATTTTTTAGCAATCAGACTGGCCAATAACAATATAGTGTTTTAGCATGAATAGACAAGCTTGACAGAAAGATCTATCAGCTGTTCAGCCCACACTGCTGTACAAATGAGGAAATGACTGGAATATTAATTGCCTTTAAACAGAAGTAATTACTCACTTTTGTAAGACCACTAGCAGGCTGAAATAGATAACTAGAAYAGAATATGATGAAAAATGTTTCATTTTTCTGGCTTTAACTGTGCATTTGAGGATGAGAGACCAAACCCACTTCTTAGACGTCTTGTCTTCCTTTCCCTGCTGAATAGAATCTTACAGTTTTTACTTTGCAATGCAAATGTGGAACAGGGAATGGATTTGATGCTTAACTACTGAAACCCCAATTTCCAGTTTGCTATTTTTTGTCCTCTGTTTGGGGTTTGTTAGGCTTTGCCAGTTTTGAAGCAAATGACATGCTGAATTTTTTTCAGACAAAAAAGTTTTAAAAGATTCATGCACATATCAATTCATGCACATCCTAGAAACATCTAAGGAACTCTCTCTTTGAATTCATCTGCTTGAATGACAGTACATGGGTTTGAAACTACTTAGGCAATAAATTTAAATAAAGCTTAGCTGCATAATTACAYTGTGAAAAAGTCAATATTTTGATATTCCATAAATTTATTCACAAACTGTATTCCAATATTAATAATCATTCTAAAAGGAAGGGTTTGTACTACATTTTCTATTCTGGCCACCTTAGATTTTCACTATTTCAAATGGACATGCAGCAAACTTACTCAGAAGAAAAGTTATTGTATGCTGTTCAACTAGGCTACAGTCTATTTCAAAAGAAGTAGAAYATAGTTGCTCAGAATACCAGGATTTGTCTATCTACCAAAAGGCATTTTCTACTGCACAGTTCAACAGGACTAGAGAAGAAAGCTAAGAGTTTATGACATAGAGTTGATATAGAGTTGATATAGAGTTATAATAGAGTTGATTCCTTACAGTTACCTGGCTCTCATTTTAACCCCATTTCATGTCAGCTAAGTGACTTGTTTCAGCAAAGAATCTATTTAGTGGAAAAGAGGAGATACTCTCAGCCTATCAATTCTTTGGTATCTTAGTTTCCCAAGTGATACTAAATGGAAACCTGCCCTGATCATATTTCTAAGATTGCTGTCAAGAATAAAGTGTTTGTTGGCACAGCATCACTGTAATGCATGTCTGCCTTATTCACTATGATTTATGATTTTTCWTACCGTTCTTAATTACAGAAGTCTTGAACACTGCTCCCTCCCAAGATTAATTTCAAAAAGCCATGAATCGTCTAGTACTATATGGTTCTTTGTAAGTTGGAGAATTAATCCACATGCTTGCCTTTTTATTTCATCAGTTGCACCAAATAAAAAATAATTTTATAGATTTATGAATATTCTCCAATAGGTGGATGTGCTAATATAGATACAATCTGACAGCTTTCTCAAGATTACACAATGACATCCTTTCCTAAGATGGAAGTGATATGAGTATGTGTTGAATGTTATCTAGTCCAAGCACACCACCACTCTCAGAAAACTTCCGTATTGGCAGGAAAATCCCCACAAGAAAATTATTTTTTAGACTACCCAAACAAATAGGTCTGCTACAGGGAAGGGTTTTAGTTCTGTGAAATTTATAGTTTGACAACAAGAACAGACTGTTAACGTCCCACTCTTTTGTTAGGCTAGAACATACCTGGCATGCTGATGGATGACTGTGATTGAGGTCCCACTGAGAGGATACTATGTCAACAGACTTTTCAGCCATATTAAGCAAATTCATCCAGCCTTGGAAAAGAGACAAATGGGATGGTGCACTGTCTGAATAGTTGATCCCTTCAGGAATATTTTCCACAAGAGCAACCCTGAGAATAGATAAGGAAAAAATAACCACTTAACAAAAGCACTTTTCTTTATTGAAGGTTCCAAATCGTAAAGAATGCCAGGTTTTGGGCCTGTGGTTCAACATCTGCTCCCAGAGGCTCTCAGCAGTTTGCCACTCTGCACCTCGCTCTGAAGCTGCTGACTGTCATGCTCCACACTTCCCAAAACAATGAAGTGCAGAAATGACCTACTGCTAATGCAGCAAAGCCAATTAAGCTTTYGAAGCTCTGCAAAATTAGCTTAAACATGGAAAAGGTTATTTCTTACAACACAGTAAGTGAGAATCTGTTCTTAAGGTGAGGATGGGAAGAACAAAACAATCTCCTCTTGCTTTGCCACTCTCATCTCCGAATATATTTTCTTTCCTCTATGGAAWGTGGCAGGATGTATACTCCCTGGCATTCTCTCAGGTCTGCCTTTGCAGCTGACGTCATTAAATTGCAGTTTCTACATATGAATTCTCCCTTTCCAACTGGTCTAAGCTTCCAAATTTTTCTGCTTTCGTTTACCTGTGTAAGGCTCTAACTGGGATCCAGTGGTTTAGAAAAGAATTATGCCCTTTTAGTTTCCTGTTCTTTTTGGAAAGCTCTTTGATCTTATTGTCTGTAGTGTTCAAAACATTTGCAATTAGAGTACGTAAATTTATATGGATACAATCACATCCAAGAAGCTAAACGAGCACTGTAGTAAACTGACAGCTCAAAATATGCTCCTCTGCTTCAGGGAAATGATGTGTTTCATTCAGCACACCACCTCACTGCTAGATTTCCTTAAATTGCAGCAGGTAAAGCTTCTCTCTTCACTCAATACAGGATTTTAAAATAAAATAAAGTCAAACAAGTTCCACAACTCTGTCTTTATGTAAAGAGATTGAATTTTCAGCTTATCCAAGCAGCACTTCTCTAAGTGCCCCCAACATCTGCCACTTTTACTGTGAATGATACAAACCAGATGTAGGAAAGCTGTAGTAGGAACTTGGAGAATACTCTAATTTATTGTATACAAATACATCAAGCATTTCCACACTGCTTTTATACTTGTTAATAGTGTTAATTATCAACTCCAGCAATATGAATATAATTTGTAGATTTTAAGTAAATCATTATTACAAAATTCTAGTGTAAAAGAGAATTGTACATGTTTTCACTTAAAAAAAACAGATTAGTGCAGTATCTTCTATCAATTCAGTTCATCCTACAGGCTTCACATGGAAACTTTTACAGCTATTTTAGAATATCAAGCATGTTTGTGAAGTGAACCCATTAAAAGACTGAAGATTGCTACTCTTAAACAATGTAAAGAAAACCCAGCAAGAATTGTGATAAAGTAAACCTGTGGTCATTATCACTCTCTTAATCTCCTGGCCTGGCAAAAAATCCCACTTCCCAAAACAGAACAGGCACAGTTCCTCCTTCCATCAAACATTCAAGTATGTTTTCTTTTTCCGCCAAATCTGTCAAACAACGTAGGTGTCACTAAAGTGCAGTTACTGATGACACTCTCCACTGATGAAGCCTTACTCTGAACACACTATTCTCTTTATTAATGTTGAACTTAACTACAATACAGTAATGGAGTTGTAACATCAGCAAATAAACTATTAAATGTTTAAAAACCCCGTAATTTTTTAATGTCTTTAAAGTATATTTTATTCTAAAATATTCTACCTACCTTATTTACAACCTTTCTGAAAAAACTAGTGCTCTAAAAAATTAGTGCCCTTTTAAACACATTTAAAAATAAACTATTTTACTCTAACACTCAGGGTTTTAGGCTTACTTTTGCCTATAATCCAGTTATAGAAATTCATAAAACTTTGGTTAGATCCCTGGCTAGAAAGCCTGGCTAGATCTTTTTCAATAGCTAGCATTAGTAATCATATTGCAGCTCTCAACCTGTTCATGTTTCCAGAACAGTTTTACAGAGCGTTGTAGGATGGGCATCTTCAAAGATCAAGAAACTGAAGCTCAGATGATAAAGTGATCTCTACAAAGACATAAAAACCCACTCAATAATCCAGTTGCAAAGATGAGAAATGAATGCATGTCTTTTTGAAATCTTCCATCCCCTACTTAATCACGTCTAGATACAGGAAAGAGTTATTCTGAATATGCTTCAATGATATTCTTCATATCAAATGATTATTCAAAAATAAAATAATGTCAAATGCAGTTCTGATTTAGCTAGAATTTAAAAGTGCACATCACGCCCTTGATACAAGTAGTGACCAAAATTTCTCAACATTACAATACTCACATACATAGTGTTTTCTAGTGGAACTCATGCAAATGAATACACAGGAGCCCACAAAATAACTGATAGGTTAGAATCTGTCACGGTCACTTCCAGTGGCTTTTAGCAGTGTTTCCTATGGGCTATACTGAACTTGTGTCTCACTGGAAAGCATTAGCTTAACTTCCATTATTCCTGTCTCTATTTCTGGCAAGCTGAGAGCTGCCCAAAACACAACACTGTCACAGAAGGGCTGAGACGATGTGGAGGTCATGTAGCTCAACCCTTCTTGCCAAAGGAGGGTCAATGACAGCAGGCTGATCAGGACACTATCCAGTCAGGTTTTTGCATATCTCCAATATCTCCAAGTCCAAAGCCCTTCATATCCGAGATTAGGAACCTGATCCAGCCAAACACATACATGTTTATTTCTGACTTCACATTGTTTAGGTCTGAAGTAGGGGAAGATGCTGTATCTATATATTATAAACCCAAATTCCAGAAGTCACTGGAATCCCCACCTTAAACTATAATGCAGGAAGAGCTGTGGTTGTGGGTCATTGCTGTATACATATATTTTGGTGCAGATACCATCAAGATACGCACAAAAGTTGGGCTCTTCTTCATGTCCCATGGGTTAAAACCATTTACTTGTTCAAAGAAAGTAGCAAGGCAAATTTACTGGGCACAAAGGAATTCAACTCCCTCTTAAAAGGGCTTTTGCAAAGGACAAGGTGCTTCTTGGTAAGGACGTTTGTCCCCACTTTGGAATGGACTTGCTCTTCACTGGGAGAACAGCTCCCAGCTTCTAAATCTGCATAGCATTCACCAGGCTTTGGCACCAGCACTAAATAAGGCATGTGACTGCACAACTCCTGCCATTTTATAATTTGAGGTTGATTTTCCAGTAGAAGCCAAAAGCATTCCAGTTAGCAAAACTGTTATTCGGAAGAGATATTATCTAGTAACATTTTTCCTAGTCTTCTGTTTAACCAAATAAGAGGTACAGGGAAGTGGTCACAGAACTAAGTCTGACAGAGGGTTTGGACAATGCTCTCAGGCACATGGTGTGATTCTTGGGGTGTCCCGTGCAGGGACAGAAGCTGAACTCGATGAYCCTGATGGGTCCCTTCCAACTCAGCTTATTCTATGATTCTATGGTTCTATGATTCTACTTTGTGCTCTTTAGCAAAAAAAAAAAGAAAAAAAATACATGTAATCCAGCTAGGGCACTAGTTAAAATGTTGTTTTCAGAGTTTAGACTTCCCTTTAATAATGAACTGATTCTGCCAAAAACTTCCAATGTTAAAACCCAACACCAAGCTCAGAAGTTATAAAAAATATGCAAGCACCAAGTTTTTATACTAAGYGATTTTCCCTTTGTAATATTCCCTTTTTGTTTGGCACAACACAAAAGTTCCAGTGCTTAGTCAAGATGAGTTTTGTTAAAACTTCTGTGCAAAAATTTGAGTTTGCAAGCCCCAATTCCATCAATAAAAACTAAATTTAGCTTTCATTTTTGTTCCAATATGACCCACAAAGAGGTTCTTCAAATAAGGTATTACAAAAACTTCCAGGAGAGAAGGTCATTCACAGACCCTGACGAAGGTTAGGCATGGTGACATAATTTATTCTGCAAAAATGGCATATTAACAAAGGAAAACAGAACAAATGTACCATGGTGATTAAAACAGACTTTTCCTATCCTCAAAATCGCTAGCAGATAACCTTACACCTATTGAATGAAAATGTCCTTCCCCTCTCTGATTTCCTGGTGCTCTGCTTCATCTGATAATGCCAACACAGGTTTGTCTCTTCAGTTTTACAGCTGCATATTCTCAAAACTACCTCACACAGACTGAGAAACCTGCAAGTAAATTTACACAATTTCTGTGAAGTTAGAGAGAGAGACAAGGGTCAGAGCTGAGATCCAAGCTCCTCTTGGCTAACAGAAGTGTGGCAATAGAATGGTATTTAATTCCTACCACAGAATAGACTGTGACCTCAGTAATAAGACTCTTCCGAGCTCAGTTATGACTTGCATTTAGCAATTCCAAGTGAATTCTGTACCCAGTTAAGGATTCTTCTTCACCTTTGACAGTTCTTTGGTCAGAAAGAAAGAAGGTTTGTTTCTGATCTCACACCAATTTGTTCCTCAGAAGGAAACAGAGATTCTTAACTTAGCACATGGGTTAATTAGAGAGGGCTAGGACGGTGAAAATAGGCAGATGCTGTATGTCTGTCTTTTGAACTAATTTGGAGCTACTGGAAAAAATTTATAGCTCTGTTGGAAAGTTTAGCTGTAACAGTTCTACYAGTATAAAACTAAATTTTTTTTTGATGGTTCACACCATATTAAAACGATAAACTGTAGAACATTATTCACTCCAGTTTGTCTCAATCCAGAGTCATCCACTAAAGAAAACCCAGGTCGTATGCACTTGAGCATCTCTAGATCATCTGAATTTATACACCACTAAAGGGAAGAAATGTGGTAAGAAAACACTGCAATGGTTTGTATGAGGCAATAAAGAAACAAAAGATGAGCAAAGACTTAAAGGCTGCTATATTTCAGAGGAGGGAGTGAAAAAAAAGAAGATAATTGAGAAAGGTGCATGAGTCCTGCCCGTACACTAGGGTCCTATTTGATGATACCATCTTGTGTGCCCTCTTTCTTTCTTTCTTAAACCAGAAGTCCTGAAAGCAGCAACCCCTGGCCTGAAGGACCACATCTACTCATAGAGTTCCAGTTCCTCCTCTGTTACAGCACCAGAGTCTTAATATCTRTTCAAAACCTACCATCTTTCTCAGACTAATGCTTTCAATTAAGGCTTTCACCATGCCACCTTCAAGCCCTCCACATCCCTCTACAGCACATCACTCCTACCACTTTTATCCCTCAGATCCAATCATTAGCTGTCATCCTGGCCAAGAACATGTTTTCTTTAGCATCTCAACTGAACCACAGCTTCAGCTCTTGTTTCTGAAAGGGATTAAGAAAYACCCTTCTAGACAGGGTACATTTACAATTTCAAAAACATGCAAAACAAACTCTGTTTTATGGGTTCAGAGAGAAAAAAAAGAGAGAAAGTATAGCACAACTATATTTGGATATTCTACTTAAAATCAGTGGTAAGGATTTGGGAGATCAAGTGCAATAATTCTACCTTGAGCTCAGATTCCAGAGCACAAAGGTATGCAGTATATTTGGATAATTGCATGGAATATCCAGTAAAGAAAAATGAAACTGTGCACTRTATGTAATATTTACTTTGCAATTAATTACATCTAATTCTTTCAGTACGAAAAGTTACAAAATCTGCCATCACATACTTATGCTGTGAACTTCAATTTTAAATGAAATATGTTCGACCCATTAAAGTAAATTCAAGACAGAACACGAGTTAAAAGTGAAATGCAAAGCAGCTAAGATTGAATTTAAAAAGGACAGTGAGCTCAAACTCAGTACCCAAAAGCACCTAGACTATTAGCATCTGAGACTGTATCACAAGTTCTATAACAGTCCTCTAACACTGACAGTCTCAGCTGGCGAGGCACTTGTGTGTGTGTGTGTGTGTGTGTGTGTGTGTTTGTACATGGGCACGTCCCGGGGTAGATGCACGCTACAAAAGCTCTTTGATGGCATTTACTTGTCTGCTTTCTGAATTTTAGTCATGAAGACCTTGATGTTCAGAGACAAAATTGTGGGATGATGAATGCTTGGTTCAAGATTATTCTTTGATTTAGATCTGCAGTAAATGCAAATAAACTCAGGCTTATGGTATTAAACATATTTTTGATGTTTAAAAYGAAAGGCTGTGCTACCTTAAAGAGGACACACTGGTCCTAGGCTACTGCTCTTCATCCCAAGAGTCAGTCAGTGACTGCTCACTCACACTGCTCATGTGGGCCAGTGTGGGACCAGGGCAACCTGACATAAGAAAGGGTGACAGCACTTCACATTAAAAATGCAAGAAACACAGATGCTTTGCTCAGTAACATGTAGCTAGAGCCAGTTAAGCTGTCCTGCACTACTGCAAACATTTTGACAGACTTCCTAAAGAGTGGCTGAAATTCTGTGAATACCCTCTGTGACTGGACTCAGAAGACAGAGGTCTCTTTAGACGAGTGGCCTGATCCTTGCCAACATACAGCTGCAGAAGGTGACTGTGGCAGAGGAGTGGGAATAAAAAGCCCTGCCAACTTCAAGTATTCACTGAACTCCAGCCTTAAGCACTCCAGTTAATTCCTATAATTAGAATTTACCTTTCAGGTTTCCCCATCTATGGCTGCCTCTTCTTTGAACTTAGTCTCTTTTCATTTTTTCTTATTGGTCCACAGAAGCAATTGAAGTATGATAACTGTATTCCAACACATTTTAATTCCTCACCACTTAGGCCTTTTTATATTTTCCGTAATCAACTTGGAGATCACTTTGTTATTGCTGTGCCCACATAATTGTTTTTGTGCTCATTCATCACAATGTCTACAAGACAAATACAGCATGCGGACACGCACAGAACATCCATTAATCTTGGCAGATTTTATGTCTCACRTTCTTGGTTGGTACAATATGAAAAATAAGATTTTCAGTCAGCACTTATGTCAGTGGAACAATATCGGTTTTTACCAGTTAAAGATTAGACTCAATTCTCTCAAATCCCATGGATTCTTACGTATGAATGAGATCATACCCTCCCTCTCATAYCATCATCTTCAGAAAGAATTTACCAATAATAAAGTCCTATGGTGATGAATAACACAATATCTGTGTTGTAACACACCATAAACACAYACGTTTCAAAAGAAGGACCCACTCTGCAAATTCACCAGTCATCTAAGGTTTAAACCTGTGAATGATTTCTAATTAAACACATTTTAGGTGATAAAACGAAGTTTTCACAGTTGCATTTCAGATGCAGCTTTCAGTTCCCAAAGGTAAAACTGCATCCAAAAGAGGGAAAGAACTGACCAGATGTTTCACAATGTCACTTCACCCTACTGGGGACAGTATTTTCCTGGTGTCAAAGCAAATCTGAACTTTAGTCAGAAATTCAATCTAGCCTATCAGGATCATTTTAATAYTGGAACCAAGATAGCAGCCATATAAAGTATCAAATGAAAAAGGAGCACAAGAAAGAATAAATAGCAAACATTAAAGATCTTCATTTATTTTACTGAAACGACTGATACTTGCCTCAGTTAAAAAAACGATATAAAKAAAGTGCAATGAGCACAGAGCCTTAAGCAGTCTTATTGATTTTCTTAGGACTTTTCATATGTTTTGTGCAGACTTAGGATTTTTTGTGAATTATGCAGGTCAGTCCACTCAATACTGATCTTTTCCCTACACTTTTACATACTCAGGTGCATACCAAAATAATCCTTACCAACTGCCTCTTGGTCCCTAAATAAGATGTGGAAATAAGATTGTTGATTACATTGTATAAAACTATTCAGATCATTAAGACTCAATAACAAATCTCTCATAAAAGAAGAAAAAAGATTAGAATCTAATTGAAAGGAAAACACAAAATATGTGTAAAGATGCTTTGGTTTTGCTTGGTTTTGCTTCAGGTGCTTTGCTTTAGGTTTCTAGCTCTGTTATGTTGTGCCTGAACCATAACATTAGCACACCTGTTTGAAAATATCTAAATAACTTAGATATTTTTAAATTATTTCAAAAGCAAATTAACTTATCTGCTTGTTAAAGTCTACATATATAAGCAAAATAAAGCTGAGAACTAATAATCACTAACARGTATCATCAGCTGAGACTCTCAAATCTCTCTCTACCTGATAGAATTATCATCATAAGAATGCAGAGGACCAAAGAAATCTTTAATTTACTGAATTCACCTTTAATTTACTGAGCAGACAGGATGTGGAGTTTGGTCTTCTAGACTTCAGTCTGGCAATTCTCAGCAATTCAGCAAAAGAAGATATTTCACAGGTCCTGACCATACAAATCCCACAAYAATTTATCCTCTTTTTTATTCCTTCTGTAGCCATTTGTATACATACAGACCAAACAGATAAAGATCTAGTATGCCAGAACATAAAAATACTTTATGGAATAATTATAAATTATCTCATAGTTTATGACTGGGATAGAATTTTTTTGACACCAGCTAAGGAAAATTATATTATGAAGCTGAGCAGCCAAGCCATCAAACCAGAAACAAGTGTAACTACATTTAATAAAAACAAGCGTAAAAATATTATCAAGTTAAAAGCTATATAATAGAGGTCTTGTGTTACTCTCAATCTCAATTCTGTATATAAATACAGTCCATGAAGAAAAGAGAACTCAGCACCTGAAATTAACAATAGATTAACCACAGACTTAATTCAGGCTGGTTTGACCACAAAGCTACAATGCTATTCCAATGCTATGCTTTATGGTCCCAGTTTTCCCACCTTCATCTATGAGAATTAGTGCCTTATTCCATGAGGAAAGAATTAGTTGCACCTACATCATGACATCTACATCTGAATTTCCAAGACACAGAATGGAGTTTCATTTTAGGAAACATTTAGGTGTTGTATCTAATCATTTAACTTCAGGTGAAATCTTGCAAGAACTGATGAGCACTTGATCATTAATATCTAAATCCAGCCTTTTGTTGGCAGCTCTTGAAGCCTCCCTGTGCTGTCTCATCAGTAATCAGAACTGAAACCTACCATAACTTTCATGCTATACCCAAAAGTTCAACGTTAAGATAAATATGTTTACTAATCATCATAATGCAAAAATGGATTTTTTGATAAGGCCACAAGAAATGTCAAAAAGACATTATTTGAACCAAATTGGCACAGGCATCATATCACTTTCCCCATGTTCTGATGGAAGTTGACCTTTCAAAATTCATAATCAATAGAAAAGGCATCATAGATTCTTGCAATTCTTTGGTTGCTGTCAGAGCTTTGATTTGCGCCCTTTTTAAATGGAGTAATGCCTATATTTTGATTAGAAACAAATTTCTTAAGGTTCAAGTAAGTCTTCCGTTCAAGTAAATCTTATTTCACTGGACAATCACTTGTTTTAATTACTCAAAAGTTTTTCTCAAATGAAACACCAAGGCACTTTGATGCCAAAGAAAGCAAACATATATCTAGACACTAATCATCATTCATTTCAGAGCACGCTGTAGCTGGATTTCACAAACAAGAAGGCACAATACAGAGGTCAAATGCTGCACTGTTCTGCTCATGGCTCCCTTTATGCACAACAGATATAAGCCTCGGGGATATGTGTGAAATCTATTTAATGGACACAGACTAAGAACAGAAACTGCCATCTGTTCCTTGGATATATTTGGGCTTTCTGTAAGACACTTCCATTAGGCTATTGTTAGGCTATGACGAATCATGACAAGAAGCTCTAAAATTTGTCTGTGAAACGCCTCTGTCCCTGTCATGTCTAAAACGTGCTACAAAACTTTTCAGCACCTTATCACGTGCCAGAATAACTTCCTTTTAGACTGTGATTTCACAATAGTGTTTAAAAACAACAGAGGGAAAACAGCTTGCATTTTGATCTTATTAAAAAAATTCATCGCCAAAGAAGGATGTCAYATCAACGTTTGCATATGACTGAAATTTGTTTGGGGTCACAACAGCACTTCAAGAGCTCATATCTGGTCTGTCAAACTTCAAGTAGCATAACAAGCTTCTCTATGATCACCACAATTTCATTCTTTAGTTCCCTTATTTCTCATCAATTCCCTCATTTTCCCCCCAGATGCTTATTCATTCCAGCTCACTGTGGAGCACTTTGTGACAGGGAACAAAAACAATTTCTCTCATGGTTATCCTTCATTGTGATGATGTTTTATATAATGAAATTTAAACTTTGTTGGTAAATGCTCAAGACCCATCATTTTGAATGAACTGTTCATTCTTGTGAGATTTTCTTTCTTCTTGCTCTTGAGAAAAGAAATGCTAGGAAGAAGCCAAAGTGGAGTCAGTAGAGTTCTTTTGTGGKGATCATTGGGCTTTCTAAAGACAACAGGCCTACTCTTGTATTTTTTTCCTGGGCATTCTCTGCATCMAAAAAGCTTGCTCCAACCATGTGCCATCTTTTTTTTTACACCATCTTTTGCTATAGTTACTCCCCATTTTTAACTCTAYCATTCCCATGGCTCCTCCTCCTCTTGCCTACCTCTTCTGTGTATTACAGCCTWGGTGACCTCTTTTGTTTTGCTCCTCCTTGTTAGTCTGCCACTCAATAAATTTCTTCCAAATTATTTAATTGGCAGAAAACATAATACTGTTATTAAATCTGCAAGACAGATCTGTGCATTCTGTTCTGTTCCTCCACCATATCCGATTTGTCCAGATAGACTGAAAGCTCTTAATTAGTGGCACTTCTTGTTACTCAAGCAGTAGTGACAAACACAGTAGGATTAATCTTTGGTAAATTCCTAGGAATTACTGCATTAGGAAGAAGCAGCATGGGCCTCTGAAAAACTCTGCTGACAATAAACAGTATCCAGRGACATACTTTTAAGTGCTGCTACCTAAATTGTCATCATTCAACTCATTACATCAGATGCCTCATGCAAGTCTAACTTGGCTTACTGTTTTGCTTGAGAATTTTTTATGGGTGTTTTTTTGTTTGGTTRGTTTGGTTTGGTTTTTTAAGGGGGTTTATGGATATCTCAGCAGYTTCCTAATAACAAGAAGCACAGCAGTAACAACTAAGACTTCTAATGACTRTTTCTAATGAAAACTCTTTGGAAGTTTGCTGCAGCTTTCGTTTAGCTGCAGTAAATACAAAACCAGATAAATTGATTTTAAAAYGTAAGCCGTGGACAGTGTGTAGGACCTTAAGYAGATATTCCAAACTCAAATGGAAMAGGTTTCCTGTGTGATTAAGTCTCTCTCCTTGCTACTTCAGGCAATGTTTCATATGCTTTTACTCTTAAATTATCACAGAATATTCTGAGTTGGAAGAGACCCACGAGGATCCTCAAGTCCAGCTCTTAAGTGAACGGCCCATACAGGGATTGAACCCACGCCCTTGGCATGCAGATGAGGAAAAGACAATAGGACCAGGAAGAGTTTTTACCACCAMTTGTCCTACTGGAATATTCTTATCTTGCTGATTTCCTAGGCAGAAACCTGCTTCATTTGATATCCTTTTACCTGCTCTAGCCTTTATCCTCAATAACCGAGACCCCACCCTGTAATTTCTCTCTCCTGGGGTATTTTCATGGATGGCAATAATTTCCCTTTTTAGCTTTCACCCTGCACAGCCAAGTGCCTTTAGTATATTTTTTATTAAAGCAACTCTTCACTTCTAGAACCTTCTCCTACTAAGCACAAGTTCAACCTTCTTGACTACTGATGGTCAATTACACATAGCATTCCAGATTAAAACTTATTGATGCCTTTCAAAATGGCACTACATACTTGGCACTTCTGGTTACATTTTGCCTGATATAAATAGTATTGCATCTATCTCTAAGCAATTCTGTCTTCTTTTATTACAGTTTTCCTAMGGAATTGTTTCCCTTAAACAGTATAAAGATGGAAAATCTAGTAAAATTGCAGTTGGACTACTGCCTGGCAGTGACAAAAATTAGACTGTTAACCMAAATGGCACTTATATCCCTGTGAGAAACTAAAAGATGCATTTTAAGATCCACAAATTTGAAAAAAAGTGTTTTTCCATTCCCAGTATGAAGAAAGGGCATTTTTTGACCACTCAATTATTTTGTGCCTTCACATCATATATTTTCTTGTTCAAATTTAATTCTAATGGTCTCTGTAGGGAAATGTATCATTAGGAGGCTCTACAGTCAGCCGCCATTCCCTGCTACTGTCATTCCCTGCTTCTGCATGACTGCTGTAATTTGTGAAGTTCAAACAGTAAGATAAAGTAAAAAGACACCAAGACTAAAGAAGCAGACCGACTGTGCCAGATGATGCTGAAATGAGTAACAAGCATTAGAAAAAAAATATTTCCAACCCTTTTTAAAACCTGTAAGCAACATATTCCAACAAAACAGCTGACAATTGAAACAGCTTTTTCTCTCAAAGTTGTTTCTGACTATGTTTTATTATTATTTCCAACTAATTCAGGATCAGACCTCAGAACCTAAGGAGTGATAAACTCCACAAAATATGAAACATGAGAAATGTTGTTTGCAGAGATGACAAAAAAAAGGTGAAAATACAGAAAGTCTGCAAAGAAAAATTTTGAGCTGTTAACCCAGTCCCTGTCAAGAAATTGCATGATGGGATCAGCAGAAAAAAAAAACCTTTAAGAAATTGTGCTGAAAGATCCAGGATTAACCCTCAGCAAGGAGATTAATGACTGCCAGAATCACCTGTGTCATACTGAATCCTAGGGAAGGCAGACACCCCTCCAAGAAGCGGACATAAAAAGCTCACATGACTATAAGGAAGAGCACAACTGCAGAGGAGAATAAGGATTTCCAGCAAAGAAAACATCAGACAGTATTATCAAATTATCAAATAATTCAGGTTAGATGATACCCCTGGAGGTCATTCAGTCCAACCTCCTGCTCAAAACAGGTCCTCTTAGATCAGGTTGCTCAGCACTTTGTCTGGTAAAGTTTCAGGTGTCTCCAAGGATGGAGATTACACAATCCTCTCCGTGCGCCTGCTTTGGTATTTGACACTCTCACAATGGAGAAAAATTTAAATTTAAAAAGAAGATTCTATGATAAAGGCTAGTGATATTCTATAGCAATTTCCAGCAACCCGAGAAGTCTAATAAGGCTTTTCATTCAATCCTAACACCTGAAAAGTCAAAGAGCCAATGTCAATAATAAAGAAGATGCCCTGCCCTAATACCCATGCTCCTCCAGTTCCTCATTTGCAGCACCCATTCTTGCTTCTCATCTGCAAATAAATGATTTCATGTTTTGCAGTATTAAGTAACATTTCTGTAACTCCAGATCATAAGATCACCTCTTGTCTCCTATGATATTATCCTATTCTTCTGCAGAATTCCCAATTATTTTGAGCACAAAATAAACTCATTAGAATATGAAATGGTATTGATCTTGAGGATCACTGATTCTCAAAAAACACTGTTGTACACTCCCTGTTCATGACTTTATAGTACCCAGTGCTGCCTTCCCTTGTAATTTGACACCCATCAAAAGGTTTGCTCAGACTGATACAGAGTGGATCCACTGCCTTACCTTGCAAAAGTAGTCAATTACCTTATCACTGGAAATACATTAGTCTAGTATAACTTATCTTAGATAAAATAAAGAGAAATTTTTATGCCTCTTTCCAATATCTGTGTAGAAATATTGTATAACATTGAAATAAAACTTATAGGCTGGAATTTTTTTTAAGCAGAAGATATGTTAACTTACAAACACCACCTGGGAAAGAATAAAATTTCAAGTAACCTATTCCAAAGAGACCAGACTTTCATCACAACAGATGAAAGAATTTTTCTTGATTTAATCATAAATTATAATGAGCAAATTATAATCAGTAAATTAAAGCAATATAGACGGGATGTGGAAAACTCGCTACAGCGAATGAGATATACGAAAATGATTAATTAAATTACTATAGAACAAAACCAACTGTAAGACAAGAAAGGTAGATACATAAAACCAAAAGTAAGGCTTATTTCAAAGGAACTTCAATATGAACACTAAGTAGTAAAGCAGAAATATTCCCTAACATACTCTAGTTCAACAGCTGTGTTTATAAGTGAATTTGGACAGTCACAGCTAGAAATCTCTACATAAAAAGAGGTTTCAAGGACAGAGGAACACAAAATGTCCCATTATTTTACCTTATACAAAGTGGTTGCATATCAAGCCATCTTACCTCGATCCAAAAAAAGAAAAAAAACCCCACATTTATTGGTTCCTCATTATTCAGGCTAATTCTCTTCCCTATAAAGAAACCTCAGTATTATTTCATTTTGCCATTTCCAGTATTTTGTGGACCTATTGTTTCTCAGTTACCATAACTAAAGACAAGTCCATCAGGATTACCTGCAGTACTAAAATAAACTACCACTCATTCTTTTCTTATTGTCTCTCTAATACTTACGATAAACTGTGTGCTATAGTATCTTASAGTAAACAATTTATCCAGGCTTACTCAAAGAATAAAGATTGACAAGTCTACATTGCTGAAATTTTATTTTCCCACTGCAAGACATAAACATCTGATGAAAACTCAACATTTTGAGATAGGAATTGCCTTGCTCCATGCCAATCCTCTCAGGAGCTACATCCACTAGCATAATTCTTCAGGTGGGTCCTTTAGAGATACAATGAAAGGTTATTACATTGAACATTCTTACAAGTTTAAGACTAAGTTCTGTAGGGTACAGATCGTGTTATTCCTGGTTTTGTGCAATATCTAACATATCCCTGACAATAACACATTACAGACCATATCAGCACTATGTCAAGATAAATAGAAAGATAGATGCAAGGACAGATAAAAACAACAGGCTGCAACTGGATTAATTTATTGTTCCTAACCCTTACTGGTAGAAACACGTGGACCTTCAACAAATAACCTACAATTCAGAGCAGGTTTCTACCACCTTATCAGACAATATTTTGAAACAACTTCCCCAGTCGACCTCTACAGAAGAAGATATCCTGAAAAGAGGATATTGATCTGAAGATTTCACATCTCTGTTCCCATAACCAGAGAAAACTCAAGGCTGAGAAAGAGCAGGGTTGTTTGTTTCTTTGGACTGGTACTTCAGTTATAACTGATTATAAATATTTTAATAATATCTCTCCTGAAGGAAGAATTCCAATGACTCTCTTTAATCAAACTATGCATATCAATGGAGATGCTATGGCAGGAAAAACATCTCAAAGTATGTCTCTCTCCCTTGGTCCCAGGGATCACCAAGAAATAACACAAATTGTTGATAAGATGCAGATCACCTTCAAAACAAAACCTTCCTTACTGATGCCTCAAAGACAGAAATGAAGACAAAACTACAGAGAACAAGAGACGGTAAAAAATTTTGTAATAATGCTGAAGGGAGAAGAAAAAACAATAACAAAGTATCAGCTCTTTGATACTCCTATTTGTCCACTGGCAAGCAAAAACTTCTCACAAAATCGATAGGTTTCCTCCTGCCCTCCCAGGTGCAAGCCAACTGTTTATGGAAACTGTTCACAGATCCCTCATGTGTCCCTCACCTGAGAAGGCAGATGGTGGATTGTGGTGAAGCAAAACAAATTAAAATCTAGACTCCCCAAAGTGAATAACAAAATTCCTAGCACTTCAGTTGGAACAGAACTTAGCTTTAACTTACTCATTTTAAATAACCTCCAAAAATATACATAAGGGATTCTATAGTAGTTCACTTTTCAAACCCATTAACTGCCTGCTTGATCTCATTAATAATCAACTTTAGTTAATTCTGGCCCAGCAATTTTATGCATATAAAAAAAGAATAAATAATTATTATGTTGGAGGATTACAAATGTTCAATTTGCAAGGAATGAAAATTGCAAGTGAATGCTTTTAATAGCCTAGTTTAAATCGTTATTGATAATCAAAAGTATTGTAGAAAAAAAACATTTGAAGCTGTTTAATGTCTGCTGTGAGGGACAAGATCCACTTGGGAGCAGCCTCATCAGTGGGCCCACATACACAACACACAACATTTAATAAATCACATGCTTTCCCTTTACACAGTTGCTCATTCCATGGGTCCTATGAACTCTGCATTATTTCCTACCCAGAGTTTCCACAGACAGCACAAAACACACTACAAGACGCACACCTAGCCACGTCCCTGCTATGATGATTAAGACATCCATCCAAAAGGGAAGATGCAAGGAAAAGCTCATAGCTTAGCTCTTCTGCTTACAGCTCAGCTCTTCTTTCATCTACTGCTCACTCTCTAAAGACAGGCACACACATCCTCACTTGGTAAGGTTATAAACTCAGAGGTGTGAGCTCTACTTGGTTCTGTCTGAGTATATCTCCCAGATCAGTAATTACCCAGAGGAACATTTTAATTGTGGAACACACTTTTGCTAAAGGACGCGATGGGGAACTCTGCTAAAAAGGTAGCAGTGTTCGAAATGCAGAGTACGAGAAACCTTGCCTGGTTGGGGTACATTTTTCATTGGAGCAATTTTTTTTGAAAATCAGTGGATTATGCTCTGCACTTCACCTCCTAATTTCTGCAAAATTTGCATTTCAGTAGAGAAGGTGTGGTTTGGGATGTGGAACCAATGATAGCCAGCTCCAAGACAGACCCACCACTGGCCAAGGCTGAGCCCATCAGCAATGGTGGGAGCACCTCCAGGATAACACAGTTAAGAGGGCAAAAATTAATGTGCAAGAGCAATTGCAGATGGAGAGAGGAGTGAGAATGTGTGAGAGAAACTGCCCTGCAGACACCAATGTCAGGTGAGAAGGAGGGGCAGGAGGTGCTCCAGGTGCCAGAGGTGAGATTCCCCTGCAGCCCATGGAGGACCACAAGGGAACAGAGATCCACCTGCAGCCCATGGAGGACCTCACGTGAAAGCAGGTGGATGTGCCTGAAGAGGTCTGTTACCCTGTGGAAACCTGTGCTGCAGCACGCTCCTGGCAGGACCTGTGAATCCACGGAAAGAGGAGTTCCATGCTGGAGCAGGTTGCTGGCAGGACTTGTGACCCCACGGGGGAACCATGCTAGAGCAGGGGAACTGTGTGAGGAGTCCTCCCTTTGAGGAAAAATGAATGGCAGAGATAACGTGGGATGAGCTGACCACAACCCTTTGCCATTCTCCTACACTGCTGGGGAAAAGGAAGTAGAGAACTTGGGAGTGAAGGAGCCTGAGAAAAAGGGAGGGGTGGGGGAAAGGTGTTCTTAAGATCTGGGTTTATTTCTCATTATCCTACTCTGATGTGATTGGTGATAAATTAAACTAATTTCCCCACATAGGGTCAGTTTTGTCCACGACAGTAATCGGTCAGTTGTCTCTCCCCGCCCTTATCTCAACCCATGGGCCTTTTGTTATACTCTCCCCCATCCAGCTGAGGAGGCAAGTGATAAAGTAGTTTTGGTGGGTACCTGGAATCCAGCCAATGCCAACCCACCACAGCATATTGTCTGGTCCTTCTAATTCTGGCATTATTAAATGGTGAAAAAMTTCTTGGCCACAGGAGTGAAAACTTCAAAACCCAAACTGAAAGAATATACTCTAATTTAGCTAAAATAGTTGTTCAGGACAGGACTTACTCTTGTGCCTGAGGAAATTTCTAACAATATTCCACTGACTTCTTTTAAAGGATCATGACCACGTCTTTGGTAATTACGGTTTTCCATGTTTTGAGCACTGCACAGACAAAAAATAAATAATTTACAATACACCTTTGACTGGATAGTTTCCATCCTATGGGACCTCTCCTATTAGCTGTTTTCTGACTCAATTCATCACAATTTTCATGATGAATGCTTGTCAGTACTTTATTTACCTTACAAAGCATTCATAAAAGAATTCTTTCAATACGAAGTTACATCTCTTTGCCAATTAATGGTTTTGCCTTTCCTCCCCAAGTATGTTGCAATGCAACTCCCTTTCCCAGTTTTCCTTAATCCTTCAGGTCTTGGCTGACAGACTTTCAAATCAAATATACACTAAGTTATCAATTCAACTTCAGATTTTTATGTTGGCACATCCTCACGGCTTTATTTGATTACCCAAGTTTGGAGAGTTCATTCTGGAAATCTATCCTGGGCAAAAAATGCACTTGGATAATAACACAACCATTACTGTGACGTAGAGAACATACATGTAAACAATTTAAATGATCCTTATTTTATACTCTCTATATTCTCTTCCTTCTATCCTGTTACGAAGAATAACCAGATTAATAAAATCACTGTTTTATTTGCCACTAGCTCAAATACAATCAGAAAAATACAATTTTTACCACATGCCTATTTATAACAGAAAGGGGATTTTTACACCTTACAAACATACACAGTAAAACAGCTATCAGTCTATAAATTGCGTGTCTGGAAAAGAACTAAATCTTTGGGAAATTACTTTGATCCCTGGAAGAACAAATTTAAAGTAAATATGGAACTCAAAAGGGGTCACCAAGTAGCACGTCTATTCAGGTAAGATCAATGAAAACAAAACTATAAAATGATGAATTCTAATGGGGTTTACCAAAATAAAAAGCAGGGCAAGCAGGACAGATCTAAAACAGACACCACCACCACCCTTCCACTCCCCGAAAGAACCCCACAACCCAAACAGGCAGAAGGCAAGTGAGCAATGCATAAGAAGCCAGAGGTGCAGTCCCAATTGCCACGGTACATTCAAGCTTTCAAGTTGAGGACAAATCTTTCAGGTGCCAATACTTGGAAATGGATTTGGCTTATCCCTGTTACTCTGCTCTCTGCAGCATGAATGTACACAAGCTGAAGGCAGAGAAATATGAGATGCAGACTCAAGACAGTAGCACTGTGAACAGCCTGATACAGTGGGGCACAATTTGTCTGAAAAATGCTTAAAAAAAATAGTACTTTTTCATAGCAAAGCGACTGCAGGAAAAAAACAGAGACAGTCTTCAGTAACATGAAAGTGATGTTGTGTCTTCTAGACACAACTGCCTGACAATGACAGGACTGGCACAACTTGGCACAGACACTGAACATCCCTAAACTTGCTCAGATTCCAATAAGTAAAACCATAATGACACCACAAAATGGAACAACACACCTCTGTAGTATCAAACATAAAGAGTATAACAGAATACTACACCACCTCAGAATAAACAGAATAAAACAGTTTAAAGACAATTTAAAATTAATTTTGCTGTGTATATAATTCAATGCTATTAAAATTCAATTTTGCCGCTATTAAAAGAAATCTCAATAATTCTACCTTTTGATGCAAAGAAAATTTAGAACGATGCAAAGAAAATTTAGAATGCTTAGCAACATTTTCTGTAGACCTCATGCATGAAGCTAAAGAAGGATTTTATATAATTTAATCAAATTAATTCCAAATATTGTAGGTTATTATTTGATTTTTTTAAAAAAAAATATGACATTCCACCAAGAAGGAAAAGTAACAGAAGTCAGGTGCAGTGTTTGCGGCAAATTAAAATGAAATGAAAAGAATTATAAAGCATTTTGTTTTGTTACGGTTTTTTAAATTTTTTATTTTTACATTTTCATGTATTATTCCCCTGCTCCCAGTATGAAATGGTAGTTTTCAGTATCAACTAACGTTCATAATACTATTTTACATTTATGCACTTTATATATCTTCTAGACAGTTCTTCTTCCTTATCTCCTTCCTTATTGCTGTATTTTAATTTTGTATTTAATAACTGCATTGTAATTGTAATTTTGAGAGCTTTGGTGAAAGAAGTCATATGTTAGTTAATTAAAATAACAACATATCTTTCATAACGTAGAGGGAAGTTTTAGCCAAGTTTTCAGCCGTAGAATATTTGAACTGGAATGCATAAGAATGACATTGCTAAGTGTAAATCCATCTTTGTTAAAATATGGGAACATGAAAAATTTACTCATTATTATATTTTGTAATTTCAACCACTAAAACCAAGAAGCAATAGCCACATAACTTATAATTATACTGTAGTTATGAAATATATCAGTGAGTCATAACAATATGATCTCATGAAAAAGAAATTACTTCAGCTTCAAAACATATGAAAGCCAAAAATATGCATTGTTGTTTTCTCCTCAGCACATAAACAGACTGCTCAGTGAGGGTGGGACTGCATGAAAATCAAATACTTTCTGCCATTGCAAGCTTTCTACTTACTACAAGTCAAATAACTAAAAGACAACAAGCAACTAAAATGAGGATTAGAACTATAGTTGCTTGCTGTAAAAAACCAAACAAACACAAAAACTTCCATCAAGAAAGAAACTTTGCTGAACATCCCCCACATACCACCCCTCAAAATGACAAGCTCTGTATGAGTTAAAATGGGGATTTTTGTATCAGTTTTCACCTAGTTTAATTCTGTGTTGGTGAGACATCAAGACTATATTGGGCTGCACTTGGTTGACTTACTGACCCAGGGTTTTTCAGTGTCTTCACTCCCAAGCATTCCATAAGGAAATAATTAAAAAAAAAAAAATTGTTGTAGGTAGAAGACGTGAACTATTCTACCAAAAACTATTAAGGCCCCAAATCCAGAAGCCACATACACAAAGCACCTTCTTGTACAAACCCCAAGAACTGAATAGTTGAATTATTTACTACTTGGAATTTGGACCTTATTGTGGTACAAAAAGCAACAAAACCATGAATGAACCCACAAGAAAAAAAAATTACTGCAATTTTTCAGCAAGATGTTGCTAAGCACTAACAGAAGCTTTTTGCTTCTAGTTAGTAGTCATACACAAAATAATGGCATCTGTAATCAAAATCACTTTTCCCAATGTTGTCTTCAAATGCAGAGTAAAGTTGCAGCAGCTTGAACATGCCTTCTATTTTATTGTCTCAAAATGGTTCTTTTTCACTGCAAATGGGATATGTTTTTTAAAAACCCACTGATTGGTTAATGAAAAAGGAAAATTTGTGTAACTGTTGCACTACTTTAGTGCCATTCCAAAATACAGACTTCCAAGTAATCTTGAATTTATTACAAATCCTTTGCATATAAAATAAATCCTAAATTAAACTGAATTTTGCTCTTAATGAGAAAAATGTTGTTACTAAAAATCTTCATTTCACTCTCATGTTATTAAAAAAAATCAAAAAAGCAACAGCTAAGTATTCAAAATCATGTAAATTTGGGGGGAAAAAATAAGTAAATTTAACACGTTAACTCTTCAAACAATCAAAACACTTGGCTACATAGGGGTCTTAGACTAACTTGGAAGTAGGTTGTGATGTAGACTCTCTCTTCAAATGAGAGATGAAGCAGAAACTCACTATTCCAGTATAGACCTGCAGCAGTATTTTTAACTTTCAACACAGTAGTTACTGCATTCAAACATGGTAACTCCAGATTCAGATAATTAGCAATACTCCAACGGAGAGACTCAGAGACAAGAAATAAGCACCCAGAGGGTGCAGATGGAGACAAGGTGCCCCAACTCATTGCTGGTCCGAGCAGTGATCACTGCGCATTTTCCCAGCTACAGTCACACTCCCTTCCCACCCATAGCATACTATGGAGGGAGATGACAATTTTACAAAGAAGCAAAATACCTGGCAGTAAAATGTAAAGGCTCGAGAGGGACATAAACAACCATGACCGTTTCATTAGCAATGTGATATAAAACTCAGTTACTCCATCTCTGTGCTCTGCTCTTGTGGATTACTATCCTTTCCACTTTGATCTAATACCAATACAGGTCCAACATCACACCAAGCCAGAGTGAGGTGAGCAGTGCTTTGCCTTTAGAACTGTTAACTTGCATCTGCTTAACCAACAGAAAAGAACCTTCTTRGATTTTTAAGAAATTATAATAGCAAAAAAAACCCTGCTGGAAATGTGTTCCTCAGAAAATAAGCAAAGATCCTTTCTTTATCTTTTCCTCTTTCTGATATAGAGATGGGTACGTTTTATTTCGCTACGTCTTATGCAATCACGTGTTTTGCACAATTTCAAGGCTGGCCACTGTGCATGCAATGTGATGACTTTCTAGCATTGGCTTTCTAAACCTTTGACACTAACAGTAGAACAATATTTACAACACACCTCATTAAAAAAAGAGACATGGATAGGAGAGCTCAATGCTTTGCCACTGCTTTTGACCTTGAACAAAACTAAACACAGAATATTTCCTGAGCATCAAGGAACAATAACCAAAGGTTAGTTGTTTTTCCACTCTAACTCCAGCTATTTCGTATTCCTAACTTGTCACTAATGTGTAGGAAGAGTGTCCCACATTAGAGTCATTATTAATAAAAGGCCAATCAGCATTCTTGCCTCGCTAGATGGTGAGACACATAGGAAGTCCATTAAGCTTGAATATGTCAAACAAATGTCCCTCTTCATTGTCACATTATTAGCAACAGTATGAGTTCAAGGAATTTAATTACCTGAAACCTGGAAGAGGGGGAAAAAAGGGTACATACCATCATCATGATGGATTGCTGGATCTGGAGAGCAAAGGAGAGGAAAAGAAAAGATGCAACAACAACAAAAAAGATTGTTATGAAGACAACTAACTTCCCATACGAAAGAAGTTAGTTCCAAATAAAAGGTAGCATTTAGAAAATGGATGTTTACTCTTTAATTTTTGTTACTGATTAAACACTGCATCCATGTGCCTCTCAAAGAAATTAAAAGCAAACCATTTATTGTCTGTAGATAAATCTTTGAATTTGATTCAAAGCTTTTATCTCTAATAGATTTTTCAAATAAACGTATCTTGGTTATCACTAAAAGCAGCAGAATTTGTGAGTTAAGGCTCTAGACATGGCAGTTCCAGTTTACTACCAGATGAAAGATATAGAAACAACTATAACCTAGGTTTTCTGTAAAGCATCTGCAACAAACTGTTTCTTAGAATTGCTAAGAAATAATGTGTTCTTTATCTAACAGCATACCAGGTCAATATAACTAGGGCAAGTGGAAAACTTAGAGAAATGTTTTTTTATTATAGCACACAAATACTCCACAAATATATCAGGGTAACAATGAAGATAATATATATGACTTTAGTACCATAACACAGCTAACTAAACCTCAGACAGACCCACTGGTAACCCCTCTATCTTGCAATATGGTTTCTCAGATAAAACTTAAGAWTAAACAAGCTTCTTATAACTACAGATTATCCAGCTGACAGGTCATTGATTACCATGGGATTACAAAAAAAAATAAAAATCAACTCTGTGGTTGCTGAGATCAAAAAAAGCTAACCTACTCTTTTGTAATTAGTGCACACCTTCAGGGTATGTTTGTGCCAACACTGTTGAGCCTCYCAAACAGTGTTAAACATCCAACACTAACATTTTTCAGTTTCATTCCCCTGTGGGAGGGTACAGTTTTTTATGCCTTCTTAATATTTCGCTCCTATCAATGGGACTTCCACACTGTGCAATGAACACTGCAGACAGCTCTGTGACCCAGATTTTTCTAACTTGTGAGACTCTTCAAATACATGTGTATGCCCCTTTCTTGACTACTCAGACTAAAATTAGACAATACTGAAGTACATGTATTAATTCCAGATTTATGTACTGTTGAGATTACTACAGAAACTTTACTACAGAGTTCCTATTTCTTGATACAGCTGAGTCAAGTAATGCTCACAAAACACTCAGTATGCACCTCACTAGTGTTATAAGAAAGCATACAGAAAATACATTTTTTTGTCTTATTATTCACACTTGTGTAAAGCATTCTGAAGATGGTAGTGACAATCTTCAGAGAAAGTAATTTGCTGAACTGCAAAGCAGCCCTATCCAATTCCTACCTGTCCTTGTTATGCATCACCTGATGTAAAACTGAGAGCTAAGATGAAATACAGCAACACAAATACAGCACATCAATGCAGACGACTGAAATTCAGAGAAAATTTATCATGCACATTATGCCTGAACAGCTCACACAGGGCAAAGGAAGACTAGCAGAGGAGGAAATTATTGCATTGTTTCAATAGAAAGTGCATTATTACAGTAGGAAAAAGCAGAAATATCATCAATTCCTCCCTTTCTTCAGACCCTGGTTAAGGGAAGAATATAACATCCTTTGAAATAGTCTTGAATATCAACTGTTACACAGCCATTATATTATTTCAGCTGAGAGATGAAGGAAAAATAACTTTAAAATTTTCTGATCAAAGGTCACAGCCTGTTCTAAAATCTGGACAAAGCACTCACCATCTATTTCTTTTTCAACAGAAATAATTATTTATTTAAATCTTCTTGCTTTTAAAGAAAAAACAAAACAATCTCTTCAGCTCAGTACTCTACCGAGTCATGGGCACCACTCTGTGCATTTGATTTGGCCACTGCTCTACAGAGCATCTATGGGCAAAAGCAGTTAAAATACCTGCTGAAAGCAAGCTGACTCTTCTATCCCTGGCTTTTCTATAGAGCTCCTAAGTATTGCATTTAGGCAGGTGACCTCAGTGCCATTTTGAGCCCAGGAAGCAGTCCTTCCTTTGTGCACCAACACAGCAAAACATCACCTCTAAACACACTATTTTCTGTTTAAAAATAAAATTTAAAAAGAAAAAAAAAGGACAGAAAGCAAACTCTCTGCACCAAAGTCCTGAGGTGACTGAAGAATCAAAATACTAGTGAACTTACTAACGGTATAAGCATCTCTCCAATCGCTTAAAACTTAGCATTCCAGCTGTAGCGACTCCCCTAAATCCTTATTCAGCAGTGAAACATTTTGAAAAGCATTTCTTGGCATCTTGCCCTTCAGCACAAAAAATTTGCATTTTTACAGCATTTCTGCCTGTCAGCACTAAAACATTTTAATGGGTTTTGCAGCTGTGGGGAGAATTGAGAGATGGTCAGCGGATTCTTATGGCAGACTGCTGAGAGACAAGTGCCTGAGGGTGCTGAGGCAGGAGAAATCAGCTGACCTGACCAGTCTTCACACTCCACAGAAAATTCAAACAGCACCTTTCACTTCCTATGAACATACCGAAACAAAGGCCCTTCCTGATCCATGGGCTCTGTGTAGCAAGGAATGTTAAAATTCTTTTTTTTTTTGGCTTGATCTTAACAAAATAAGCAACTTTCTGTAAGAAGTCATAAAAGAACAGAAGTATAGCTAATTGCAACTTCAACTCCCACAAGCTTACCTAGTATATGGGTTTTAAGTCACAGGCCACAGTAACTACTGCAAGTAAGAGCAAAATCACAGAAACACAGGGTCCCAAGTTCCTCCTGGGGGTGGGGACAGCAGTGTGACCGACTTAAAGGTGCTTCTTCAAAGGACCTTACCTAAATGTACAAGTAAGCGGCAGAGTGAGAGGCAGCAGCAATGCCAGGAACTAGTCAGCACATGCAATCTCTCTGGAAGAGCTTCACGCTGAGGTGGTTGGCAGAAGAGGATTGCAATACCAGGAGCTGCCATTCCACAGGGCAGCCATCCAGCATCTGGATGCCCAGTTTCAAAGGGTGACTTAAGTTCAGGAATCCAAGTCCAAGTAAGGGGTCAAACACACTTTCCTCTGCTAAAAGCAGAATAACACTCCTTCTCTGTAGTGTCTCTCATTTAAACACTAACCCTACATATTTCCCCCCAAAAGGCATCCCCATGGCCAACCCAAGAAGAGTCTGCTTTGTTTCAGTCAGTACATCTTATTAAAGCCTACTAATTGCTGTCACAAAAAAATAATCCTTCTCAGGAGCAGAAGAGCTGACATATTTTGACTTCAAGTCTAATAAAACTGGCATCACATAAGCATATTCTCTGGATTAACTATCTTACGACACAGTCTTCTAATAATTACACCAAAACTAATTAGCTGAAGTCTTGTCTTAACCTAATACTTAAAACTGTGAATTCGTTTGATATTTGCAGCACTGTGGCCAACACAGATTTATCCTCCAGACACTCTCTGTCTCCAAATATAGACTCGAGATAGCTCATCTAGGCAGGGAACACGCATGTGTGTGGGAGGGAGTCTGAAAAACGTTCCAAGGAATGGAGTTTATGCCACTTTCTAAACCACTGGGGGATAGGGAAAGACCACAAAAAGGCCTGTAATGAAAAGCCCAAGGGAAGGGCAGGCACACCTCAGAATCTCACAAAGCCAAACCCAAATGACAAGGTAAAGAAAGAGAGAAGGAAAACAAGTTAGAGATGTCTGTCATGGGGAAGGAAAAGAAATTTTAAAAAGCTGTAAAAGAAAGCAATCAGGAAACATCTTCATTGCATGACAAAATTTAATCAGTGTAAGCCAAGCGAAAATGAAGTCCACACAAGCAGTAACATGAACTACTCTGAGTTTGTAGATAAAGTATTAACAACTTAACACACACCATTCATTATTCAAGACATCCACACTCACATAAAGTTCTTGAAACCTAGCTTGCTCCTCAGACTTGATGTTAATGAGTGGAATAGTATTCCCTATATGAAGGCCTGCCAGTATCCTGCCTATGTGACAGCCACAGTGCCTCTGTCACTTTCCTACCATCAAGGTGTTACATCACTCAGTGCTCAAAAAAAAAATCAAAACTGCACCCTTGTAAAGAGGAGATCTGTAGCTCACATTATCACATCACAGACAGCTAGGTGCTACATTGAAGCGTAAACTACAAAAACATGAGGATCCTGAGGATGTGAGGTGAATTGAAATAAAGAAAGATAAGGTACATATTGCAAAGCTTCTACTAAAAAAAAAGAAGCAGTGACCCAATTCTGTTGAATTTAGAATAAGAAATTTATCTGCCATTGCTGTTTATTATCTAGATTGCCATATATATTATTAACCAAGAGGCACTACATCATTTAGTTTTCTCTGTTCACTTCCATACTGTAATTGAAGATCTCCAGGATATGGTTATCAAAAAACCCACACAATCGCGTTGTCTACATCTGTCAAAAGTTCATGCTTCATCTCTAGACATGAAAGGACAAGGACACCGTCAAAAGAGAAACTTTTTTTAAACACCAATTTTAGTTACCAAAAGCACTATTTTACCCCTCTCACTTTTTCCTTAGTTTTGAGAAAGGACTAGCCAATTCTGATTTTATTTAATCACTTTTTGCCCATTAGATTTCTGACCCCTTACCAGGAATATGGAAAGGTTGGCTTAATTTTTATTTGTTCTTCTAAACGTCTTCATTGCAGTTTGATGACACAGTTCTACTATATTCTCCATTTATACACAAAAACCCCCCTACTACTGAGTTTGCTTTCTCAACAGCTTATTTGTTTACACGTTCTTAATTCTGAGCTGATGTTTTCAAGATTCATTACCTACAAATGTTGTTAGAAAACATCTTCCAAATACATTAACACACATCAGTTTGCCCCATACGAAGTGCCAGTTTGCTGACAGTGGCTCCAGGCAACGTACCTAAATGGCAGCTGGAGAAGCTCTGCCTCCAGCCCACAGCAGGCAGTTTCCTTCCTAACAGAGATGAGGACAGCAAGGCACACACAACTCGGACAATGCTGCCCTCCTTAGGCGAAGCCATTCTCGCCCCTGTCATGCCTAAGGAAATCCAGCTGCTGTCCTTGGTGTTGACAACTGCCTTTTTAAGTTCAAATCTGCGATTTTCCCACTTACGCTTTATGGCACGCACACTGCGAGGAACACCCTGCATATCCATCAGTCAGGAATCAGGTGCCGAGAATTCCCAACATAAAGGCTCACTTGGTACCTGTTTAGCCACTGAAAAGAATCTCAGCCTCTTTCCTCTGTTTGTACCATGTTTAAGTCTTGAGTAAATACCATTACCACGACTTTCACATTATGTAGAATTCAACAGCTGAGGTATTTAGTCAATCCTGTACAAAGCCATGTAGCAGCCACACAAGCCCCTCATCAGCTGTTATGTCTATTTAGCTCTTTTGAGCAGCAACGCATTCACTGTTCACCCATCTGTAAAACACACTAAAGTACTCTAACATAACAACTTTAAAAAGACTCTCAGAACAATAACAAATATTATATAAATAGCCCCTGTCATATACGTTAATTAGTTAACCAGATGTTTTTATGTTATTTCTACATTCAGCTTGGGACTATGCTCATACTAAACCTTTTTATAAGGCTCGAATATGGCAAATTATTACAGCGAAAACTAGACTTTTTTTTTTTAAATAATAAAATATATGTTGTCTTTTTATTTCCTTCCACACAACCCCTGATCTTCTCATATGGACACTTTGCAACTGTAAAGAGCAACATTAATTTGGTCTAAATAATCACATATCAATACACAATAAGTGGGAGTATGATTGCTACTCCTCTTCACCTGTGCATCTTTCTAAAAGGCCCTGATTATCTTGGTGTGACTTGGGATGGATAAATGTGTTAGCTTACAGTTGTAGAAACCAATCAAGAATCAAAATATTATTTTTGCTCATAAATAAGCATGATTTTATGGTGTTAACAATAATTTAATGAGAATCTTCTAAGTAAGAGCTCTCTTATCCAGAACAGAAATTAAATTATATTCCATGATGTTGGCATTTACACAATCCAACAATACCCTAAACTTAATTAATGCCCTTCCTGCCCAGCAAGAACAAACAAAACTGCTTTGTAAAACAATGAAGGAAAAGTGAAGGTAAAAACTTTAGTCAGCAACTATTTGAAATCAGCACTGCAAATTCAGCAGATATAGTCAAGGTAGGAACAGTAATAAAAATCCACAAATGAAAAGAATAAAGTACTTAAAGTATCCACTCCCAAAGGACATTGCCAGCACTCGAATTACAGAGGCAAGATTCTATGGAAATGTTCCAGGATACCTTAAGAGTACCAAGATAGGTTTAACTATGGTCAGATGCTTTTAGTTGGTATCTATTTGTATTTCTCCTTTGTTGTTGTTTGTTTAATTTTGCTTTTGGTTTGTGGGGTTTGTTTGTTGGCTTTTTTTTTAATGGTAATTAAATTAGGTCCATGTAGAATGGAATCTGATTAAAATTGCATCTTTAGAACTTGTTGAATCCAAGTTAACATCTGGGGGAAAAAAGAAAAAAGGAAAACTGGTCAGGGGACTTCTTCCCCTTACAGACATAAGCTATGTAGCTTGATAAAGTAGTGTTTATATTTCTACTAAAAGAACGGCTCAGTCTGTTACACATAGATTAAAAAAAAAAGAGAGAGAAAAAAGAAGGAAGAAAGAAAAAGAAAAAGAAAAAGAAAATGAAAACGAAAACGAAAAAGGAAAAGGAAAAGGAAAAGGAAAAGGAAAAGGAAAAAGGAAAAGAAAAAGAAAAAG